>JAWWMO010000043.1:30373564-30387122 GCA_035047845.1 Dendrocincla fuliginosa
CATCCCTGTGTCCTGTGCCCTCATCCCTGTGTCCTGTGCCCTCATCCCTGTGTCCTGTGCCCTCATCCCTGTGTCCTGTGCCCTCATCCCTGTGTCCTCATCCCTGCGCCCTGATCCCTGTGCCCTGTCCCACCGGGGCGGTGGTCTCCGGGCGCGGGACGACACGGTAGGCCATGGAGGATGGGGAGGGTGACTCGTCGCCGGCGGCCGAGAAGAAAGGGGCGGAGGAGGAGGATGATTTTGGCTACAGGCTCTTCCCGGACCGGAACAAGAAGCCGCAGAGCTTCCTGGTCCGCAGCCTGTTCACCTTCCACAACAGGTGCCAGGTGATGCTGAGGATGACCCTGGAAACGAGTAAGCGCCGCCGCCGCTGCCCCCCGGGCGGGCACGGGCACTTGGCGGGGTGGGGCTGCTGCCTCAGGAACACGATGGTTTTGGTTAAAACAAAGTACGATTTCGAAAGAGGCTGAGAGTTTTCTTTAACTGTCAGAAGGTCCTTCTCTACCTTTTTTTCCTGAGAAATTGAGACTGTTTGTCAATTTCTGTGCATTTGTGCCCTTTTCACTGTGTGATATTGATTGTGAGTGTTAACAGCAAAGGATGGTCACTGTAAGTCTCTCTGTTTATCCTAGTAAAAAAGTAATGTCAGGCTTGACTTGATTCCTGAACAGCTCTGTCCCTGTATCCTGGGCTGCATCAAAAGCAGCGTGGCTAGCAGGTCGAGGGAGGTGATTCTCACCCTCTGCTCTGCTGAGACCCCACCTGGCCCTCACCTGCGGCCCCCAAATGTAAGAAGGACAAGCTGTTGGAGAGAGTCTAGAGAAGGGCATCCAAGTTAATAAGGGAACTGGAGCACCTCTTCTACAAAGACAGGCTGAAAGAGTTGGGGCTGTTCAGCCTGGAGAAGAGGAGGTTGTGTGGAGACCTCAGCAACCTGCCAGTATCTGAAAGGGGCCTACAGGGAAGCTGGAGAGGGACTCTTGGTCATCTTGGTCAGGAACTGTAGTGGTAGGACAAGAGGTAACGTGTTCAAAGTGAAAGAGGGGAAGTTTAGATATACAGAGAGGATGGTGAGACACAGGAACAGTTGCCCAGATAAGCTGCAGATGCCCATCCCCAGGAATGTTCAAGGCCAGGTTAGATGGGGCTCTGAGGAACCTGGTATAGTGTAAGGTGTCCTTGCCAATGGCAGGAGGTTGGAATTAGATTACCTTGAACGGCCCTCCTAACTGAAATCATTCTGTGATTCTATATCCTTTTACATAGTCTGAACTATAACAGATGCCAGTTGCACTGTATTAGGGTTGACTACTGCAAAGCATGAATTTGCATGTATAGTGCTTTTCTTGGTTTGTTGTTTTGGTTTTTTTGCTTGACTGTGTTTATATTTTGATTATAGATGACTTTCAAAACTTTTGTTTTGATTTAGAGAAATTGATTGCAGCAATGTTTTTCTAGATCCATACGCTCAGCTTCTCCTTGAGGCTATGAAGCAATCTGGTTGGTATGTAAAGTAATTCATCTTGCTCTGTGTAGTAACTGCTATCAGTAGTGACTGGTGTTTTTCACATTCTTTTCTGTAACTTTGTTTTGGCCTTTCAGCACTGTCTTCAATGACCGGCACTTTTCTTGTGAAAACTGTGATGGCTGTGTCAGTGGAGGTTTTGATGCTGCCACATCTCAGGTAGGTGCTGGACATAGCCCCCTTTTAGAGGCCTACAATTTTTTTACTGTTTTGTTGCTAGGAGTAAATCTACCAACACTGATACTTGAGTTAGTCATGAAAACAAAATAAATGAAAGATGTTCCGTGCTACTGAGGGGAGACCTCATTGCAGTTACAACTTCCTCGTGAGGGGAAGAAGAGGGACAGGCACTGATCCCTTCTGTGTGGTGACCAGTGATAAAACCTGAGGAAATGGCCTGAAGTTGTGCCAGGGGAGGTTTAGGTTGAATATTAGGAAAAGGTTCTTCACCAAGAGGGTGGTTGGGTGCTGGAACAGGCTCCCCAGGGAAGTAGTCACAGCCCCAAGTCTGACAGAGTTCAAGAAGCATTTGGATGATACTCAGGCACATGATGTGACTCTTGAGGATGGTCCTGTGCGGGGCCAGGAGTTGGACTCGATGATCCTTTCAAGTCAGCATGTTCTGTGATTCTATATTGGAGCTAGTATAGTGTTAATGTTGTATAACACTAACCAAAAGACCTTAAATGCTGTAGGAGGTGTGTGCTGGGCCTCTGAGGAGTAAGGGAGGTTGAAACTTGCTGAAAAGACTACTTCTATTTCTTCCTCTGCAGATTGTTCTGTGTCAGAACAACATTCGCCAACAATCCCATATGAACAGGGTGGTCACACATGAATTGATTCATGCATTTGATCACTGCCGTGCACATGTTGATTGGTTTAAAAATGTCAAACACTTGGCATGTTCAGAGGTAAGTTAAAATACTTCTAATGTTGGCATTTTGTAAATTACTGCTGGTTATTAGAGATGTTGCAAACACTTAATCCTGTTAATACATTTTGTCCTTTCTGTCAGATCAACGTAAATAGTTTCTTTCAGAAAACAAATACTTAGTTTTGACAAATATTAAAGAGTTGATGTCATATTAAGTAGAATGTGATCACTCTGAGTGTAGCCATAGCAAGAAGTGGTTATTGACAAGTGAGAGTAGTTAGAAGTGAAAACACATGCATACAATAATCAAATGTTTATAGAATTCTTTTTCTTCCATGCAAATCTTGGCATGTTGGGTAGTTATCACAGTAGTATAGTAATTTTATTTTTGTTCAGATTTTTTTTTATTAACAACAAACTTCTCCTGTAACATTCCTTTTTTGAGTAATTGTGACATTGCTGATAATACACTGTAGTTATGACGCCATGTCCACTAGATGGCGCTCTGAGCAACCTGGTCTAGTGAAAGATGTCCCTGCCCATAGCCACGGGACTGGAACTAGGTGATCTTTGAGGTCTCTTTCAACCCAAAAGATTCTGTGATTTCAGACGACATTTTCTGCTTGAAAAGCCTTCATAAGTGATGCTTCAGAAGGTGCAATTAAATGGAGCACAGATTGGGAAAAATTCCTCTTGTGTACATGATGCATGTGTATTCACATGCTTTTATTTGATTTCTGATGTAATCTGTATCATCTGGCCACAGAAAACCTTCCTCTTGTATGAAAGTACATACTTGTGAGTGTGTGTTAGATTTTTTAAACTGTTTTTTAAAAATATGTAAAAATATTACGGTGGCTTTGTTTGCAGTTTTTTTTTTTTCTTTTGGTCATGAGTTGGTTGATTTGTTTGTTTTTAATGAGAACTTATTTGATTCTAGACTTTAGATGTGTACATGTTTCACCTGTAAACAGTATGTGAGATAACCAAAATTTGCGTTTGGTACTGAACAAAATCAGATTCATAAAAATTAATTTTACTTCATTAATTGAATTCATATTTGCTGTGGAAATGAGCCACTGTCACTTATTTTCTCTTTATAGATAAAACTTAATGAAGTAACCTGCTGTGCTATCAGTAAAGCCATTCTGTATGACTGCCAGGAACCCCCCCAACCATTCTGTGACTTCCCCTCCTCAGCAGTACAAGAGACAAAAATAAAATTGAAAAGCTAGTCGTTCAAGATAAGGACGTGGAGGTCACTCAGCAGTTGCTGTCATGGCAAAAATACAATTGACTCAGAGAGGATTAATTTTGTTTATTACCAATTAATTACAGAGTAGGAGAGTGAAAAATAGAACTAAAAATACCTTTTCCCCTACCTCAGTTTCTTCCCAGGCTCAATTTCACTACTTCATTCTTGGCTCTATCTCCTTCCCTGCCCAGTGGCACAAAGAGACAGGGAATGCAAGCTGTGGTCATAATGCTGTCTCTGCTGCTTCTTCATCCTCACACTCTGCCTCTGGCTCAGTGTGAAATCCCTCCCACAGGCTAGAACCTCTTCAATGTCAGTCTTTCCCCTGGGTTGCTATTCTTCAAGACCCGCTCCAGCTAGAGTCCTTTTCACAGCATACAGTCTTTCACGGATGGAAATGCTCCAGCATTGCTCCCCCATGGCCCACTCTTCCTGGCAGAAAACTGCTCCTACGTGGGCCCTCTGTGGGCCACGGCTTTTTTCAGGGCATGTCTGTCTACTCTGTCATGAGGTCGTCCTCAGACTGCAGTGTGGATATCTGCTCTACTGTGTTCTTGCACAGACTGCAGGGGGACAACCTCTGTCTCCATGGTCTTCTCCACAGAGGGCAGGAACACTGATGCCTGTAACACCTCCTCCCCTTCCTTCTTCACAGGTCTTGGTGTCTGTGAGGCTATTTGCCTCACATTTTTCTTACTGTGTCTCACAGCTGCCCTTTAGTGTTTTTTGTCGGTTCTTAAACATGTCATCACAGAGATACAATCAGCACCACTAGTGGTCTCAGCTCTGACTAGTGGTGGGTCTGTTTCAGAACCAGTTAAAACTTCCTCTGTCTGGCATGGGGGCAGCCACTTGTCCTGTCTCACAGAAGCCATCCTGACAGGCCCCTCATTGCCAGTATCCTGTCACATAAACCCAATACAGTAATTCAGAATTATTAACTATGGTCATATTTTTTTTGTCTAAGCATATACACAGTGCAGAATAAAGCATGTAAGTCTCAAAAATAAGTTTAGAGAATATATGTGTAAAACAAGATTGTGCATGTTCTTGCTCTTGTTGAGATTATGTGTTTACTTCAAGTCTTGATACTTATTTTATTATATGGTGTTCACATTTTTTGTTGACAGCTTTTTAATTCTTACCTTTCATATTTTCCATGCATTTACTTTCACTCTGGTACTTAATTATAGGAAACCACAGTTTATATGGAACAGTTGGCAGACAAAGGAAATTACAGTGTACAGGACAAGACAGTTAACAAGCTAAACCATACATACTCATTTAAATGCGGCTGTTTGCAAAACAGATGGGTTAGTGCTCTGCTGGGTATTGCAGCTGTAGTCTCTGAAAGGTATCTGCCTTTCTTCCTGACTCTTGTGACATCATCTGATATAGACTGGAGGGGAATATTACTTTCCAGGTTTTTCTAGCAGTTTTTGTATATTATACACACACAGACACACATTCATATGATCTCTACTGCTCATTCGTTTAAGCTTTAGGAATATGAGATGTAGCTCCTGGATAAACTTAAAGTTTGCAGTAGTAATACTTTGCAGTTCACTGAGGCTGAGAGGGTAGATATAAAGGGTAACAGGTACTTAAATTAAAGTGGCCTCAGGAAGATTCTCTACCAGCAGTCACCAGAAAGATACTGAAGAAAAAAATTTGTTAAAACTTTTTTGACTATGTATTTTCATGTGTTTCTCTGATCTTGTGGCTTTTTATATTTCTCAATAGATTCGAGCAGCTAATCTCAGTGGAGACTGCACATTGATGAATGAAATAGCCAGATTTAAATTTGGATTGAAAAGGCATCATCAGGTAAAGACTGTAGATGTTGAAGTCTAATCATTTGTTATGAGTCATCATTACCTACTTTATCTCAGCCTTCTGCACTTACATAGCTGAAAACATCAGGAAAAGAAGTAGATGCCATGGACTTGCTGTTTTCTCTTAACTAACCTTTAATGACCAATGTTACTTTTTCTTGCCACTTTATTATTTTTATTGGAGTGAAATTCCTGAATACTTATTCATACTATAAAGCATTACTACCTACAATGGATGGCTAATAAGAACCAAACAAAAACCAGGGTTTGCAGAAAATGTAGTGGCAATACCTTGTCCACTATAAGTGAGTAATACTCTGTTTAAGACTGGAAGAAGTAGAATGACAAGTTTACTAAATAACCATGTGTATTAAGTCTTAGAGGAATTAATTTTTGTAAATAGTAATGAACCATACAAATTGAGTCCCAAGTAGTTGCTCATGTTAGAGTGTGAGTAGCTTGTAGCTGATATTGGCATCTTTTTTTATCTTTTTGTAGACAAACTGTAACAAAAATTGCCATAAAGAGAGATACCGAAATGAAGCCCTGTAGAGAAGTCATTTCTTTATGTTTTATAGCATTTCAGTTTGTAAAGAACTAAAGTATTTATGTTTGTTTCTTGCTGACATATTTTTTCTTGTGTCCGGGTTAAGTTTTACAAATACTTGGTGCCTACAAAAATGCCAAATTGTATTTTAATTCCTGTTCTAAAGAATGTCATTTAGTTATCTCATGGATTATGTGTGCATGGAAAACTAAAACACAGAATTAACACAGGATAGAACTAAAATATACTTTAATGCCTTCTACAGGCACTGTTTGACTCTTCTGTGATACAAAATTACTGCCTATATAGTAGGAGTTAATACTTGAAAAAATCTGGAAAAAAACCTGTACTAATAATGACAGATTTTTCTTTATCTATTTCCCACTTTAGACTTGTGTACGAGACAGAGCAATTCGTTCCATCCTGGCTGTTAGAAAAGTTAGCAAAGAAACAGCAGAAAAAGCTGTGGATGAAGTTTTTGATGCCTGCTTCAATGATCTGGAACCTTTTGGAAGAATCCCACACAGCAAAGCAGATGCAAGACGTGCTTATAAAGACTTTCAGAACAGAGATCGCTATAATGCTAATTTGTAAGGGGGAAAAAAACACATGAGAAATTGTTAATATCAGATTGTTCTGTAACGTGAAGTTACAGTCTGTGCACACAGTGCTGGTGGAAAGGGCAGTTCTAGCAAATGTATCATTTAATTTTGTACACTTTTTTCAGGAGCCAACTTCTGTGGAAGTAAACAGGGTAAATGAATGAGACTAAAAACCGTGTTTCCTCACCTGTTATTCCAGGAAGATAATTTAATATGCCAAATGACTTGTGAAATAATGATCTGCACATTTCAATGCACATTTAATTCTGCTCGATCAGACTGACTAGAACTTGGTTTCTAAGAGTTTTGTTGTTACTGAATAAATCTTTTAATTTCCACCATCTTTGATACACTTTCATGAACTTGATGATCTTCATTCATTCTCTTTTAAAAGACAAGCACCTGAACTACAGCTCAGGGGTCTCTGTTTGATAACTACGGCTAAACCTAAACTTTAATAAACTGCTGCATTTGATTGTGAGCACCTCCTGAAATTCTTGGGAGGTCTAAGATTTGTTATCGATGGGAAAGCTTTTGTGACTTGAGTCCTTTATGCCTTGAATTGCTGCTTTTGTGCTGATTGGCTCTGGTAGTGGAGGACTGGGTATGATGATCAGTGTTGCCTTGCCTTCTCCTGTTTTGTGTCCCAATACATTTTGTGGCAACAGGTGTATGAAGCTTATTCAGGCAACTTATAACTCAGATTTGGCTGTGGTGGGGTAACGTGCTCCCTGGTGAGACTGGAGCAGGAGTGAGGCTCTGAACTGCTCAGGTAGGGAAGAGTCAGCACGTGTACAAATTTCAAGTGGCTGGCAGATGCTACAGCTGGAAGGGGAAGATCCTCCCACATACCACCAGAATTTGGCAGCCTCTGACAGGGCTCTTGTTTGACTGCAGATTGGGGTCCTGCAATCCACCTGTTTATGTCACATGCCTACAATGTTTTGGATCTGACCATCATTCTGTAATTTCCTCCTGATAAGTATTCAGTCATGTGATTAGCCTTGATCCCAATGATCCTGTTTCTAAGGTGTCACTCAAGAACAAGATACATGAAGAAGGCAACACAGCCAGCAGTGTGTTGTCTTTTCCTGCTCAGCAGCAAACGCTTTGAGAGCATTCAAATCTAAGCACTATTCACACAAAGGACAAAGTGACATACAAGAAGTGCCTGAGAGATCTGATCAAGCTTGATTTGTTCGGGTTGTTCTATTTGTGTTGGACTATGTCTGGGTTACGTTTGTTTCCAGGTGTAGCATAATTCTTGCCTACAGGAACCATTACTTCTAGCACTAAGCATTAATACAGATCCGTCAGAAAGTCATTCCACTTGTATTGGAGGAAGTTATGTCTTGACAAAGATTCCCCAAACCTGTGCTTTTAATGGTGTTAACAGAATTTCAGATGGAGATTTCATAATTTTATTTTCTGGGGGTAATTCTGTCAGTGCCTGATATAATCACATGACTGAATATCTGAACAGAGAAAAATGGGTATAATACCCTAGATAAGTATAGAGAAAATTACATATTGAATTCTAAACTTCCCATGTTTGATGTAGTCTATATAGACCTGGGGGTTTCAAAACCCCCTGAGGATCAGAGATGCCTTGAAACAGCATAATCTTATATGTTAATATTCCCTTTACCTTTACTGCTGTTCAAATCACCGTTTTAGTCAGTATGATGTACGATGCTGAGTTTTTTTATGCTTCTGACACATATTCTGGCAGATCATTCCTTCCCTTCATTATACCTTACTAACCAAAGTTCTGCCTTAATGAGTGTCTGTGTGTTTGTATTTATATTGTATTTTGACCAATACATTCTTTGAATATATACATTTGTCTGCTATCTGGGATAAGCTTTAGCAAGTCTACTTAGAAATGGAAAATACAACAATAAAAATTAGAAAATGCAAGCATCCAAGCTGCTTTTTTTTTCTTTAGCATTTTTGATAGATGAATATGATCAAAATCTTGGAAAGAAAGTATTCCAGAGATATCTGCAAGAAATGTTGGTAACAAAGAGTACATTGAGCTATATAGACATAATTATATATATATGTAAAATCAGTATGAAATATGATGTAATGTTTGGAGTCCATCTTGGGCACAGTGGTCACAGAATGTGTAAGATTGCAATTCTCAGAGAAGTAAGGAGGTGACTCAGCAGAACTGCTGCCTTGGACTTCCAGAGGGCAGTCTCTGGCCTGTTTAGGAGCCTGGTTGGCAGGGTCCATTGGGAGGCAGTCCTGAAGGACAAAGGAATCCAGGAAGGCTGGACATTCTTCAAGAAGGAAATCTTCAAGTTACTGAAGCAGGCTGGCCTGGCTGTACAAAGAGCTTTGTCTGGAATTCAGGAAAAAAAGGAGAGTTGATGACCTTTGGAAGAAGGGGCAGGCAGCTCAGGAGGATTGCAAGGATGTTGTGAGTATGTGCAGCAAGAAAATTAGAAGGGCCAAAGCCCAGCTAGAACTTAATCTGTCTACTGCTCTAAAAGACAATAAAAATGTTTCAATAAATACATTAGTGACAAAAGGAGGCCTAAGTAGAATCTCCATTACTTATTGGATGTGGAGGAAAACAGTGGCAAAGGATGAGGAAAAGGCAGAGGTGCTTAATGCTTTCTTTGCCCCAGTCTTTAGTATTAAGTCCAGTTGTTCCCTGAGTACCTAGCCCCCCAAATGGGGAAATAGGGACGGGGAGCAGAATGAAGCCCCCATAGTCCAAAGGGAAATGGTCAGTGACCAGCTACACCACTTAGATACACACAAGTCTGTGCAACTGGATGGGATCCATACGAGGGTACTGTGGGAGCTGGCGGAAGTGCTCGCTGAACTGCTTTCCATAAATTACCATCAGTCCTGGTAAAACAGGAAGGTCACAGTTGACTGGAGATTGGCAAATGTGATGCCCAGTTACAAGAAGGGGTGTAAAGAGGATCCAGGGAACTACAGGCCTGTCAGCCTGATCCTGGTATTGGACCCAGAGAGTGGTGGTGAATGGTGCTGCGTCCAGCTGGTGGGTAGGTCATTAGTGGTGTTCCCCAAGGTTCAATATTGGGGCCATTCCTGTGTAATATCTTTATCAATGATCTGGACAAGGGGATTGAATTCACCCTCAGCAAGTTTACAGGTGAATAAAGCTGGGTGGGACAGTTGATCTGATGGAGTGTAGGAAGGCTCTGTAGAGGAATCTGAACAGGATGGATCAATGGGTTGAGGTCAACAGTGTGAGGTTCAATAAGGCAGAGTGCCAGGTCCTGCCCTTGAGTCACAACAACCCCATGCAGCACTACAGGCTTGGGGCAGAATGTGTGGAAAGCTGCTCAGAAGAAAAGGAACTTGGGATGGTGGTTGACAGTTGTCTGACCATGAGCCAGCGTGTGCCCAGCTGGCCAAAAAGGTCAATGGCATCCTGGCTTGTATCAGAAACTGTGTGGCCAGCAGGACCAGGGAAATGATCTGTACTCTGTACTCGGCTCAGGTGAAGCCACACCTTGAATCCTGTGTTCAGATTTGGGCTGCTCACTTCAAGAAGGGCATTGAGATACTGGAGTGTGTTCAGAGAAGGAGCTGGTGAAGGGTCTGGAGCACAAGACATATGAGCAGCAGCTGAGGAAATTGGAGTTGTTTAGCCTGAAGAAAACAGGGCTCGGGGTAGACCCTATCACTCTCTATAACTACCTGAAAGCAGATTGTAGTGAGGTGAGTGTTGCCCTCTTCTCCGAAACAACAAGTGACAGGACAAGAGGAAATTACCTCAAATTGTGCCAAGGGAGGTTTAGATTGGGTATTCAGAGAAATTTCTTCATGGAAAGGGTGATCAAGCATAGGAATAAGCTGCCCAGGGCAATGGTTGAGTCACTATCTCTGAAAGTATTTAGAAGACATGTAGGTGTGGCACTTAGGGACATGGTTTAGTGGTGGACTTAGCATTGTTAAATTAATGTTTGGACTTGATCTTTCCATCCTAAATGATTCTTTGATTCTACAAAATAATTTCTATGAAATAGAATTACATAACCAGAAAACGTCAGCTTAATCAATGGATACATTTCAGTTACACCAAGTCAAATTGTAATACACAATATATGCACTGCAAGTTACCAGGAAGCCATCAGGACAGTCTGATGTCTTCCTGTCATTCCCTGAGGAAGGCAGGGACAATAATTACATGGAACTTTGCACACACTGTTTATCAATTCAAGTAATCATTTCATTGCTCTAGGTGTGATTTTGATATACATCATTTTTTCTCATCAAAACAGAGGTTAAAGAAGAATGACTAAAAGCTCCATGCAAATACAAAAAATATGAGAGTCCATTAAGCAGCAGAGGGAGCTGAAGGACTGTGGAACAGTGTACTGCTGTGGAAAGCCACTTGCAGATTATACACAGCTATTATTCAAGGTGCAGCTCAGTCTTGGTTTAAATCTCTGTTTTAATCAAATTTGCACAACTTTAATATTAAAAGAGGTTAAAAATTAAAATATATTTCCATTGCATTTTTTCTGCTTCTGCAGTATATTTGCTTCCTTTAGAAGACCACCTCAAAACATATATTGAAATACTTTTGACATCTGTGCTGTTTCGGAGTGTGATAGTGTTTGCAGGGATGGTTAGATAAATGCTGGGATACATGTGGCAGAGCAAAATGTCAAACTGTAAAGACCCATCATCAGTAAAAAGAATCATGCAAATTACATTAGCTCAATTCCTCATGCCTGAATTTTCACAAGATTATAATTTTTTCTCATATCTGAAAGATTTTCAAGTTTTGACTAAACCAAAGAGCAGGAAAAAAAAAGAACATCACTGTCTAAATAGTAAAGATATATGTTTACATAGGAGAGTAATCTAATGGAGAGTCTTCAGGTATTTCTGCTAGAGAGGAGGTGCTAGCTGTATCATATCTCACTGAATAACTTCTTGGCAGAATTGGTTTTAGTTTGTAGTACCTAGCTCCCCGTTACATGGATGTATGTCAGTTACCACAGAAGCCTACATGTCTTGATTGTACTTTTTTAAAACTGTTTTAGAGACAGTAGCAATCACAAATGAAAACAACAAAAATCATCAGTAAGCATAAAAATGCAACTCTGAAATAATGAAAAGTTCAGAAGTTTTCAGGGCATGGTCGAGGAGTCTTAACTCATGCTAGATTTAAAGAATTCAGCACGAAGGGGTTATTACCCACTGGAAATCCACTCAAATTAACTAACAAGCATTCATCCTTTAGCCTGCCTGTAAGCCTGATTAAAAAGAAAACTAGAAAACAAAGATTTACATATTTTTATTCAACAGCACTTGGGTTTTGTTGGTTTTGTTGTTGTCTTAGCTCTTTAATGGGTCATGAGAAACTAATTCAGAGTTTGGGAGTGAGTGAAACTGTTACTCTCACTTTCCTTAAAAAGAAGTTGAAAAGAAGAAAAAGGAGAAGGAGGGCACACACAAAGGACTCTCTTTGCTGGTGGGTAAGGAACCAATATGTGAAGAAGGATCTTGGTTTCAATCCCTGTTCTACTAAACACTAAGCAAAAAGTTTTTAAGTGCTTGCTGGTTTTACACCCATGTTTCGCACTCACAGGCATCAGCTGGGGAAAATGCTGTAAACAAGGCAGGACTGTGTAACAGCTGGGCAGCATGATGGCTGCAGGGGGAGCAGGAAGCCTCTGCTATCCAGTCACTTTGGTCAGTTCCCTTCCCTCCTTCCAAGTGCAAAGTGGAGCCCTCAGGGACACCTTTCCCTCTCCCCAGTGTTTCACAGTTGAATGATTCTATTTCATCTCATTTTTTTGGCCTGCTGTTTTCTTCTTGTTTGAGTGAGTTACTTCTCATGAATACATTAAACTTGTGCCATTTTCCTAATCAACTTCCTCCCATGTATATATGTGTGCAAGTAAAGGACGAACTTTCTCCTTTTCCCACTGTGCCTCGCCAACACATGCCAGGAAGATGGTAAATTAAATTCTATCTGGGGAACCAATCTGCTGTGTTACATATATGAGAATGAGGGGTATTTCCTCCCAACGTCCTCTTTCAGTTTCCATGTCCTAATCACACAGTGGTAGATTTTACTCTAGTGGATTTTACTCATTGGTGGGACCAAGTAGGGGGTTCCCAGGAGTAGACTGTGAATGAGGATTGGAATCCCCTTTCCCCAATGCTGTTTTTATGGAGCTTCCCTCTCATCACTGGTTATATGCCCGTGAATAAACCTAAATACATGTATGCATCTTGACCATGTCTTCCCCATTCCTCCTGTGCCCCAGCTCCTGTAACTGTTTTCCTCTGTTCCCTAGCTGTGCTCACACTCTTTGCATCCATGCTGGACTGTTGTTGGTGCGAGCTGGTGGCTCACCAGGATTTAGCGTCTTGATTTGACACTTCCCTTGTATACATTTGGAAAACCATTAGAGAATATGTTTCTTTACCATAGGAACCATGGCAGGGGATGGGGATTACCTGTGGGTAAACTTTAGGAAAACACCAGTATTTTCGTATCCAAAATCACTCTTCCCTATGGTGATCCCCCTTCTTGCCTCTTCAAGACTCTTGGACATGCTTCTTATCTCCTGAGAGTCTTATCAGACTGCTGTCTGCTCTCTCCATCCCCATACAGTGGCTGTGGCAGTATCAGTCTTTAGGCACATTTGCTTTTATCTAAGAAATTCTTATACTAATGCTTTGAGTAAACCTCCCTCCTGTACAATGTTTGCTGCAGCACTGGAAATGTCTAATACAAAGAAACATCTCTGCAGTTAGGTTAACAACTGTGTAAGAAGTTTTTTAGAGATCTAGGTTTAATCTTAATTTTGTTCTCATATGTTTTAGGCTGTTTGTTTGTTTTTTGGGGTTTTGTTTTCTGTTGGTTTTTTTTTTTTTTTTTTTTTTTTTCCAAAACCCCTGTCTTCCCC
>JAWWMO010000043.1:30389118-30412044 GCA_035047845.1 Dendrocincla fuliginosa
TGCTCTTTTGTTTTTGGCTTTTTGTTTTTTTTTTGGGGTTTTTTTTTTTTTTGTTTTTTTTTTTTTTTTTTTTTTTTTACAGAACCCTTGTCTTCTACTGCTGTAGCCTCATAATGCAAAATCTAAAGGAATGTGTGAGAGAAAGGATTTTGAGAGAAATTATTTCTGGTCTTGTAAGCAGTGAAAAATACCAAACCTTTTCACTGCTTCTGTGTCTCTCTTTCAGGAGTCCTGCTTTCAAGATGTGAACATCAGGCTCTCAGGTACACAGACTCTTTTGCAGAGCTCTGGAAATCATGGTTAGTAAGGCTCTTAAGAACTTACTCGCATTTAATTGTGTAATTTTTACAGACTTACCATTTGTTGCCTTGTGAACCACAGTACTCAGCACCTTGGAGAACAGTGTTCTAAGTGTATGAAGTGCACTTGAACTTAGTGAGTTATTGGATGTATGGTCCTCTCAAAACACAAAAGGAAGGTCATTAAATGGATGTGACACACTTCCTAAGTAGTATGTTAACTTCAGTAGTCTCTTTGCATTTCCATTTGAAGTGTTATTGTCTGCCTGCTGAGACTCTTCCTGCTTTATAGTAGTCATATCTTGTCCTAGAGTGAACTAGACTTTACTGTGTGTTGTTAAAAACCTTTCACAACAGAGGCTGCTGAAATTCAGTGGTGAATAGCAAGATTCATGTAGGTGATTTGTCAAGTTTTAAAGCATTTGGGCATTTTTTGGCATGCAAACCATTCTATGAATGTAAGATCACTATGACTGTGACTTGTCTCCTTGGAGAGAGAAAAACATGACTGCTCTAACAAATCTTAGCAGCATCCTCGTCCGATTAAAGCCTTAGGTTTTGTTCATTCGAGTCACAAATTTCTGAGCATAAGTGGAAATAACAGGATACTGATAGCAAATTGTTTTTTTCCACATCATGACTATAAATAAGTTACGTAAGCCAACTTTTCTAATCCAATTTTAATATAAAAGTTTACACCTAAGTTTGAGGGAATGATGCATAGTAAGAGTGATTATTGTACCTTAATACTGTTCTTTGATTAAAACTTAAATCACAGATCCTAAAATAATGAACATTCCACACAGATTCAGAGTGGATCAAAGGGCCTACAAAAAAGGCAGAGGCATGACTTTAAATTGTAAAACCTACATCAAGGGCAGAAGAGGATAACCATTAGCAGGGCAAGAGCTATGCTTATAGCAAGGCAATGTATTTGTAAAACTTCATTTTTCTTCTAAAGAAGGTTTTGCTTCTGATAAATTCATACTCTTTCTTGTATCCTCCTTTCTTAGTTTTTTTTCTTCCCTTGAATTTAATGTTTACAATGCTGTATTTGTCAAGATAGAATTTTATGGATCAAGAGAGATTTTAAGTAAGGCAGTTGCATAAAATTAGGTCAACTACTTAGAGAATCAAAATATCAAAATGTGCTTTAGGTGACTAAACTGCATTGCATCTCAGAAACCAGATTTTGCACGTTTGAGGGCTTCGACTTTTTTAATTGCCTTAAAACATTGCTCCTCCAGTGAACTGTGCAAAGAAGCCAGGAGAGTGAAGACAAAGGCCAAGGGGAGGAGGCCATAGCCCACAGACTGTTAACTTTGTGGGGGCCCAGGGTGAATCTCTAGGTATGTGATGCTTGTCTAGATGTGCGATGCTTTTCTAAAAGAAACCAGTGGCAACTCTCTGGATGTGTGATGCTTAACTCCTATGAGCCAGGCTATGTCAAAAAAGGCCCTCTGTGCACACACCTACCACTATCCCAGAGAAGGCCCCACTCTTAGCAGAGGTGCCTCCAAAGCACCCATGCCCTCACCCCAGTCTAAATGACTGCAAAAACCAGCACTTCCAGCCTCTGTAAAACCAGCATAACTGTGCTAATCCAGCATCATCGCTGCCTCACACACACATGAGAGAGGCACAGGATAGTTCCTGAGGGTATATAAACTCAATGGACTTAATGTTTCATGGTCTTCTTTCCCCCACCACTCCCCGACGGACCAAGACAACAGTGACAAGAAACAAGATTCTTAGGGACCTCTGGGTGGTGAATATAAACTTTTATTCTTTCTCTCTCTTTCTTTCTCTCTTTTAACACATTCTTTTCTCTCTTTCTCTCTTTTCCTTTACACGTTTTCTTGGGTGGTATGTTTATGCTTTTATATTGCTCTATTACTGTAGATAATAACAACTAAAATGGCCACATACCTGTTTTCCTTTGCAACCAAATTGTTCCATAAATGTACCATTTATCTGTAAACACTGGTAATTTAGTATCAATTTATTTTAATTCACCCCAAAGGATTCATTAGCAAAAACCCAGAAGTTACTTCTGCCTTGCAGTGCGGGCAGTAACAGCACAGAGCATTTCTTGAAGAATTTCAAGCAGAAAACTACTTTCTCCTTGCTAAGCACATCTTTTATCACTTGTGAATGTAGAACACTGCTTACTTACATGCAACTATTGGTGGGGTGCTGTAGTGTCTGGTCTTGCAAGGAGGTGCTCCCAGTAAGACCCTGCTTATTGCCATGGACCGAGGATATGGTGGAACTTCAGGAGGTACTCACCCATTTGTTGGCAGTCTTGTCCTCTCCTTGTTATTCCACATTGCTTCCATAAAGGGAAGAATAGGTGAAACAGATTTGATTTTTCACCTGAATATTTTTCTATTTGTAACTGTTTTGTGAGATTGAGGAAAATAGGTTAGCTGGGGATTTGACCTAGAATATGATATAACAGATGTAGCTACTGTCAGAATTTCCTTTTGGAAAGCACATTACATGTGTGTGGTTACGTAGTAGAATTTATAACACAGACAAACATCCCCTGGAAATCTATTTTTCTTATCCTTAAGACAATTACATGTTTGAAAAGCGTACTTTTTCCTTTTTCTTTATTAATCCCACATCAGAGTGTTTAAAAACTCACAACTTTTAAATTTCTTCCCCCTTCTACACATTAGTAAAATCAAAGCATTTAGCATGATGAAACATATAAGAGCCAAAAAAACTTCATATACTAATGAAAAATATACTTTATGTTTTTATATTTTCTAAAATTAGAATTATACATCAGTGATGTATCTAATTGAACATCACAGTATCAGTAATTGTGCCGTCTATGAAAGAAATTTGTTCCAAAGTCAAAGTGTCACCTTGCTGTCAAATAATCCCATAGATTACCATAAACAGAGCTAGCAAAATTGTACTGTAACTGAAAAGATATGTGATGTGAATCCCAGTCATTACCAAAGACATGACTTCCATTGTAATTATCTGCCTATCACAATAACTTTCTTCTGCCGGCTCTTGCTTACCTGCTGCCATACAAACTCATTAACATTTCTGTTGATGCAGTACCATTTGTACAGTTAACCTTTGTGCAAAGTGGGGGCATTTCTTCATTATGATGGATTCTGTAATACCACAACAACTTGCATAGAGGATTATATTTCTCTTTTCTTCATTTATGGTTAAATTACAAATTAGTCTAACACCTGGGTTCCATTATACTTAGTCGCCTTGTCATCTGTGGAAAATGTAATTTATTTTACAGGTAGCTTCAGTATTCTCCATCTAAGAAGGGATTACTGGTGTTGCTCAAAGTGACTTTTAAAGGCAGATAAATTCTTGCACATTTCAGCTGTTTTTTCTTGGAAAAATAAAAGTATTTTTCATGGTAAATTAAATAATTAATGTCTCAGTTTTAGATATCAGATTTTAGAAACAGCAAAACTCTTGCTGTATCTACACTTTATAACAAAAATTTTAGAATCACTTTTCTTGTTGATGCTAAACTAAGGATTGTTTTTATATCAATATTTCAAATTCATAGTAACAATCTTCAGTTTTTGGCTTCTTTTTTATGGTCTGCAAGCATAGCCTCTGGTTGCATTTGTTGGACCATTTTAAACTATGAATGGTTTGTGCAATACCTGTAGAACATTTCCTGTAAGTAGTTACTTGATCCTTGTAGATTCGGATTAGAATTAGTACTGACTGACTGTTTTAAGATTGAAAGTAAACACAGTTTTTAAATTCACCAGTGCTAAGAAATATAAAGAGAGTGCTAGACGGAAGAAATGATTATATTTCAGGTCTTGGGTGGATATGTAGAGTTTGTTGCAACTAGTTTAGATGATAAATCTTACATTTCATGTAGGAATTTGATGAAGGTTATGAGGCATCTGGTGTCTGAATTAACTCTCTACTTCTCACAACTTCTCACAGTGATGTGGCTTGTGAAGCTGAAGGTAAACATGCTGCTAATTCTGCATCTGTGAGTTCTCTGCCTTGCATGTAACAGACACTGAGCTGCTTTCTCTCTGATCATATCTCTTCCTCTTCTGGGAGCTCAGACTCTTGCCACCTTCTGTTCTCCCCACTATCCCATTCCTAAAACCTGCTTAATCCCCTTTTCTGTCCTGTTTCTGCCTCACATCAGTTCCATTTTAATTCTTTCCTAAGGTTGCCTGGAGTATCTGTCTTCACTTTGCTGTGCAAATTTCTAGTCCCAGTTGATCCAGCAGGAAGAAGGCAGGTTTCTCACAGACTGCATACTGGGATAGAAGAGGACTCTAGGCAGCAACAGGGTATGTTAAGTCAGGATGTGTTCTGCACACTGATCAAAAGAGCTCTGTTAAAATTCAGACCATGAAAGTCTGCCAGGAGATAATTCAGCAGGGGAATTGACCTAGTTCAGCAGGTGGGACCAGTTATCACTGTGTGGGGGTGATCAAAGCTATGTATTCTACCCCCCTATTCATTTCCCAAGAACAATGGACCATTTGCAGCAGCTGCCCAGGAAGTCGTTAGCACCTTCACACCCAGCCCGAGGGGGTGTGGCTTCTAATGGGCCATCAACAGTTCAACAATACCCCATGACTCACAGAGTTAATCACCCATTGTGTGAGTCCCCGCCCAGGGGGAGGGACTGGGTGCTCCCTGAGGGTACATAAGTGGGGGGCAAGAAGACCTTGGACATGTCTTGTTGGATCCAGAGGAGCAGCAGGACCTTGACAGGAGGAAACCACCACTCTCGAGGAGACCATAGCCATCATCGGCACTGACAGGTTCTTCACTTCTTTTTGCTTTGGACTCGGGGAACTACGCAGGTCTAAGCACAAGGGGCTAACAAACCCCTTTGGGCTTGTGCCCAGGGACACTGGGTTACACTGCTGGGTTTTGGTGAGTTGAAAGCAGTCTTCTCTTTGTGTCAGTGTATTTATTGTAATATCTTTCATTAAATTGTAACTCTGACTTATAATCTCTCTTGTGGTGGGTCCATTTCTCCTGCTGATTTACCCTTAAACCAGTACAGGAATTTGACACAATGCAGAGTGATCTGAAGCAACCACCATGACACAAAATAAAAGTAAGTTGTGCTGGGTTTTCATGAGATCCAGTTATAGTTACAAAACATACACTTAACTCTGTGACCTTGGAGACCTGCAATACAGTACTGGCATTGTTTATATCTGACCACAGGCTTTGAACTGAGTTTGCAAGGCCCAGAACAGAGGTGTGTCAGGCTTGCCCTCTGTTAACTGTTTTTGTTTCACTTGAGTTACCTTCAATATTTTTCAAATTTTTCTATCAACTATGTGTTTGTCACTAATTTGTTCTACTTTCCTTTATCCTTGTAGAGTATAGTTTTATTGAGATTACAATAATAAGCAATTGTTCTATGTAGAATGAGGCATTTATGGCTACTATGAACATGTAGGATAGAGAAATATCAGCCTGGTAGGATAGCAGAAGCACCAAGAAAGGGAAATGCGGAAGTGGAACAGAGGAGAGCAGACATATGATGATAAGAAATGGGTACAGGCTGACACTGGGGCTGTTTATGGCCCAGGGGCTGTAAGTAACTCACTGGTGATCAAGTAAAGGAAGGAATGTGTGGAACTGGACAAATGTACTTTTAGGGATAACAAAGAACAAATAAACAGTATCTTATATAGGTGAAAGGCACTGTACATGGTGAATTTGACTGTAACATGGAGATTCAGGTCATTGGAGAAAGAAAAAAGGGTAAAAACATATTAGAACACATATAAAAATACCCTCAGGATTATCATAGAGTGAGGAAGAGGATACCACCAACATGAACAACATATTCCTACCAGAGAAGTACTCCAGATACTGACACTCATCATAACACCTGCTGCCAGTCTGAAACCACTGACCTCAGGATCTGCAGAAGAAGGGAGAGGGACGTAATACTAGGGAAAGGAGTAGAAACTATGTGTATGAATATTATTAATTACTGACTATTGGTTTTAATTATTATTTTCAATTATTACAACTGAGACTTTTCCCAATAGAAAAGTAGTCTTTCGCTTTCTGTAATAGTTAGATCTAAACACAAAAATGTTTCCTGGATTATAGATTTGAGCAAATTCTTGACTCTATATATGAGATTTCTTGACAAAATGTGGAACACAGAAACATCAATTTCTGGAAATGGAAAAAGATCATAGGCAGAATTCAAGGAAATGAAGAGGTTTTGTCCCCTCATCCCTACAGCTTACTAAACTTTCAGAAGCCCTTCCACAGACCAGCTTCAACTGGAGAGACAGAGGTTTTTTTCCATGGGTAGGACACTGGAACAGGTTGCCCAGAGATGTCATGTCTCATCCCTAGAGGTGTTGAAGGCCAGGCTGGATGAGGCTTTGAGCAACCTGGTCTAGTGAAGAGTGTCCCTGCCCACGGCAGGGGGTTGGCATTAGGTGATCTTTAGGGTCTCTTCCATCCAGATTGTTCTGTGATTTTACAATCTGCTGTGGCACACTATGTTTTAATTAACCTGTACTGTATTGATCAGTCATAACCTCACTGGGGCCATATATCTTTATTCAAAACCATATGCATATGAGCACCTGAAACCCAAGGAATTTGCCTGAATTTAGGTGTATGTTTTCATATAATCAGGCTTATTAACTTAACTCAAGTTATTCATATTCCTAGGAAAGGAATATTATCTCTTTTGTGTTATAGGGTGAATGTCTTGAGTGCGTGGCAGGTATCAGCCAGAAAATGACTACAGACCAACACAACTGCAGGTAATTCTTCAAAATGAGTCTTAGTACATCTTTGAAAAACTGTGTAATGGATGCATTCACTTTAGTGTTTTAAAATAAATGAGACAGAAACAGAAGAAGGAATATTTTATGTGCTATATTTATATGAAAACAAGAAATGTATCTTGTTTCTTGTATAATAAAGTTCCTAATCTAGAAGGCTTTCACGATCTTCTTGAGAACTTACACCTAGAGAGGGAATTACATATTCAGTGTCTGCAAAATTCACTCTTAGTAGTAGAGTAATAACATTTCCCTGTGAAAAGAAACAAAAGAGACTCATAATCATAGGTGAAAAGCAATCTTTATTGCTTCTGATTAAGGAAAAAAATGAAGTAGATTAATCAAGAGAGACATAAAAACATTTTATTGCATAGACAATTTGGAACTCTTTATGGGTGCGAGGGTTAAACTGGATGACATACATTTTAAATAGGTGCTACAGCAACATGTCAAATATGTCCATATTTGCATATACTTTATGTTAAAAACGTGCCAGCACTGTCTTATATATTCAGAGCCTGGCAAGTGGAAGTCAAAGAGGTCACCAGTACAGCTGGTGCAGGTAGTGGAATTCCCATCAGGCAGATTTAGAAACTTTGAAGAAATGTGCTGAACACAACACTCCATCTGTTTGTGACATATTGAGACAAACATGCAATTTGCATACTTTAAAGACATAGATATTATAATTCTAGTATTTTACTTTGTGTGTGTTCTAATACATTTCAATATGTGTCATTTGTTTGGAGAACATATTAATGTGCCCATAAATACCTAAGCCATAGTTTTGGCATTTGCCATCCCAGTTCCGAGAAAAAAAATTAAGAAACATTATCATGATCCCAAGGGTCAACCTAACAAAGCAAGTACTGAAAAGCATTTTATGGCCATAATGTGCCAGGTGGTTGTTACTAAGACCTGTCTAAGAGTGAACCCTAAATAAATTTATAAAATCATTCTGAAAAGGAGAGGCAATAAGCATGGAGATCCTAAGACAAATACCTGAGAGAAACCTAATAAGCCAGATTCTTCTCTTAGGCAGGCATGAAGACCTTTAGCCCTAATTTTGCCACAGAACAGAATTGATGGCAATGTTTCTCATATCTGCTTTAACTTTTAACTAACTTTTTGTCTACAGTGAGAGCCATATTAGCTTGAGGCAATGACTGAATATAAGATTTTGCATTGTATGATAATTACTGCATTGCAATTTCATAGTGTCCTGCCTGTAACTTTGCAATGATCCTATCCAAGTTGCCTCAGAAACAGATGAGGGAATACACACCTGCTAATGTTACTGCTTTTGGCATTAGCTGGTTGCTTTTATGTCTCACCTCATACTCTCCTCTCAGCTTTGGCCATTTTCTTTGGGATTTCTGAGTGCCCAGCAGTCTCCTCAAAACAGAAACAGGACAAATGACAGCTGTCTATGTCCAGGTTGTCTATATTTTGCATGCTTGATTAGTCCAATTGACTGCCCTTGGGTAGGCACCTGCTTCATGAATGTGTTGACCACTGTGTAGGTGTTGCAGAGACCGTCTGCTTACACATTGTGGATCTACTAAAACTGTCCTTAATTAAACTTGTTAGACACATGCTGATTAGCTGCAGAGAGCAGCCACATAGCTCTCAGGATGTCCCAGCATATTCAAGCCTCAACTTCTGCAACAAACTGGCAAGGAAGTGGAAAAATTCATACCATAGCAATATGATGCAATTTTGTCCCATTTTCTTACATCAGTTTTTTTCCTGGCTAATATGTTGAATAACAGGATACTGTAGTTAACATCAGATTTTTATTGTGATATACGTATTTGAAAGATATTTATGGGTCTATATGGGCAACAGAAAAGTTGTGCCATCAGGTCTGTAGGATGCATATGCAAAATTTTAACCCTGAGTTTTTCAGGAGTGGCTGAACTGAGAGCCAGGGTATGTTAAAGATGCTGGTGGAGGAGCTGGATATGAGTGGACTCTGAGGTACAGCTGTCAATCTCTGTCCCATGGTAGTGGTTGCCTGTAAAATATTGAGTGGACAGCCCTATCCAAACTGGTTCACCAAGGGAATATGGCTTATGGGTCCATGGTGCTAATGTGACTGTCCATAAAACCATCTATGCATTTCCCATGCTCCCCAAAAGTGCAAGGAAAGAGAACTGAGAACACCAGAAGTGGCTGAGAATAAATTTGGGTGGGTGACTAGTATTGCACTGAAGGTCTAAGGGTGCTGCTGATTGGATGAAGGGAGAAGAGAGTAAAAGGTTCATGGAAAATGTGAGGAGATCTGTTGTTGTTTACTGTAAATGACATGAAAAATTCTTTGGAAACAAATCTTCATGACTGTGTGCTTTGCATGAATTATTCTCTTTCTTTACAGATCTTTAAGCTTTGTTGTTTATGCATACGGTGTCTTAATTAAATAAAAGCTTAATAAACTGACAAAGACTTCAGTCCCTGTCAACAGTATCTTCTGGTCATGCTTTGTTCATTGAATAACTGGATGAGTAAATTTCTTGTTCCCAATAGTTATATACTCACACCGATTTTTATTTCTTCAAGGCATCAAGAAACTCATGGATAAAAGAAATACTCTTAAGGCTAACATGTATTTGTTTAGGTATATTAAAATCTCTTCTTTCAAGAGTATCTTTTTAAGACTATCTGCAAGATTTGTCAATAATTTACTATTAAGATAAATAAATTTGCTATAAATAAATTTACTATTAAGATAAACAAAGAATATTGTTAATCACGTAGCATTACCTGCCTTGTACAGGAGTTTAGACACATTAAGGTAAAGTGTGAATAATCTAGGCTGAACCGTAATACTTGATCCCAAACCCCTTAGTTCAACACAGACACAGTACAACACATAACACAGATTGTGTTGTATTTAGCCTTGCTTAGCCTGCCTCTGGTACAATATTTACATCTGGTGTTCTACCCTTAATAAAAGTGGATTATAAGTGTTACTTCATGAGTTTATTAGATACATTTGTGACTGTTTCTGAGACCTTCCTTACCTCAGAGTGACTCTTGATGCTGCTCCACTGGGCACTCACTGATTATAGTTGTTTCCTCTTTTTTTTTTTCTTTAAAGTAAAATGATATCATTTAAAAAAAAAATCAATAAAAACAATCTTCATGTATACTGCTAGGTACAGTATATATTTCACCCTCTAAAAATTGATTTTTGGGAGGCAGAATGCTTGAGTAGTGAGGGGGTCAGGATGTGAGCTTTAGCTGCACTGTTGACATGGCCCTGCACTGCAGATGGTGGAAGATGATGGCATCCTCTCTGTGCTTCTATTTCCCCAGCAAAGGAAAAGCATAATAGTACTAAACTGCCTTTCAAACTGTAGATGAAATGGGCTGTGGAACTATTCATTATTAGTAAAAGAAAGTCATACCTCTAAAAATTGGTCTTCTTTCCTAAACATGAAGTTTAAGAAAAGAAAGTCCATGATTTTTATCTTTGTTATTGGTTCTTGGGGAGTGGCTATGGGAATATTACTTTATTTGGAAAATTCTTAAAGAAGTAAGACAGGTTTTATATAATTGGTATTTATATAATTGGTGTAATATGGCAAAAATTCCTAATATTCAGTTAAATAATCTGTAAATTCCAGTTTATATAAACTGGCTATGAGAAAAGGGTACTGCTTTTAATAGCTTTGTAGATTAGATGTATCTCAGTTAAAAAAGCCAAAGGTGAAGGGATGATCTATTTCAAGTTAGAAATAAAAATCCTCAAAGACTTTAGCAAAGTCCAATAATTAACTTTAAATAAGAATAACAGTATAACAATTTCATATGTTAGAGTAATACATAAGATAGCAAATAAAAGTAGTTTAAGATAAATATCCAACTGCCATACTTACTGATTTTTACGTCTTCTATAAATCCACATCTTAATCTGAGGATAATGAATGTCTTTAACATCTCTTTCACTGTGAAAAACTCCTCCAAAACATAATTTTCAAATTGTGTTCCTACTAACACCTTCAAATATTTTCCTTTGTAAAAAAATAAAGAAAAAAATAGGTAATTATCTTTGGGGAGAGAGGGAATATAATTCATATTTAAATTAAACATCTTGCTCCTGGTATTGCCTTGTGCGTATTTTTGGTCCAGAATATATTGTCATTCCTCTAATATCAAAGATATTTTTATGTCAGACTTCATTTCAGAGTTTCAAATAAATAGCACAATGTGACCAGTTTTTAAACTGTCCTTCACTATGTTGTAAATACCTGTTATTTTATATGCAGGCATATGTGCATACATATACACATTCTATCATCCTCACACAGAGAGATACATATGCACATCCACATATGTAAAATATTAAAATATTGAATTAGGTGTTGCACTGAAGCTTTAATTTCTAATACTAATGTTGCAAAATTCTGAACAAGTATTTTTGAATTTTTAAATTTTGTAGTGAAACATAAGTTTTTTGTGATAATTTTAATGAGAGGAAAAAATACTATTTCTGTGTCTGCTGCATAGGACTTTGGGCTGAGTAAAGTGTTAATCTACTGTAAACCTCTGATTAAATACACACTAAAATTGACAGCACCTCCTTGAAATTTGAATATATCCAGGCAACATGCCTAGAACATTTGCCCTGGTTCCATCCCAGTTGTTTTCATACGCTATATCTAGCTTCTTGATTTTAATTTTGCTTTTAGAGGGGAGTAATACAGCGAAATCAGCCAAATGCTCCTCAAAACTCATGCTATTCTTCTTGGGTTTGACTTCCTACTGCATGGAGATGAAAAAAGAAATCATCAGCTATCAACACCTATCATTCATGGTAGTAAAATGAATTATTAATTGCAAAATATTTCCGTAAATTCATTCCCTTCATCCCTTTATTACCAGAGCATTTAACATTGCTGATCTAATTCTTAGTCATCTAATTTATTCACACTAGAATAAATAGCTAAATAGTTGTAGTGTCATGTTTTTTTGGTTTGGGTTTTTGTTCTGGGGAACAAACAGGCTTTTTGATACATACTAGCCTGGTCTGCCACTGATACAGGAAAACAAATGTAAAGTCTACAGTCCAGGTATTGGTGACTTTTGTGTTTGGATCTTAAAACATCTGTTATATATAACTTGCACAGCTCATTTATAATCCTTTTATCCTCAAATATCCTTCTCTTCCTGGGAAATTGAATGTTATATCAGTCTCTAGTCTATATTTGCTCAAATATTGTTTATTTTATTTAGTTGACTTTTATTTCACACATTACTTATCTGAATATTATGCTGAATGTATGTTCTTGACAAGAAGTAGCAACTGATATAGTTATAATGGCCAGATATGCCAGACATCTTGTCATTTTCCACATAAAATGCAAAAATCCACAAGTATTAGGGCAGAATGACTCTTTTGTCTTCAGTATGATATTTCAAGGTCAAAAAAAGTCATGGTAATGGGGCAATTTAACATGTAATATATAGTGTGTTGCAATTGCATGTGTTATATTTCCTCTACTATCTGGATTCCTGTTTGCTGTATTTTCAATCCCACCTTTCTAAGAATAGCAATATTCAGGTTTTTAAAATGAAGTTGACTGTATGTTTTCACTTCAGTGCTACCAATCATGTAGAGTATAATGTTATACTTCTCATACTGTTTTCTCATTTTTTGTTACAGCATCTGAATATATCAAGGCAGCTTTTCAAACACTGAATAAAAAGAGTATATATTGACAGTATTTGCAGATGTACAAATTTTGCAAGGCAGCTTTCCAGCTGGGTGGCATATACTGGTGCTTGGAGTTGTTCTTCCCCAAGTGGACGACTCTGCACTTCACAGCGTTGAACTTAATGAGGTTCCTGTCAGTCCAGTTCTTCAACCTGCTGAGGTTCCTCTGTATGTCAGGATGATGTCAGTCTCTCCTCCTAGTTCGGTGTTTGCAAATTTGCTGAGGGTACAGTTTGCCCCATCACGTAGAACAGAAGTGCACCCAGTATTGATCCCTGGAGTGACTAGTGACCAGCCTCCAACTAGAAATTGTGTTGCTGATCATCGTCCTCTGGACCTGGCCATTCAGCCAGTTTTCAGTCCATCTCACTGTCTGCTCATGCAGAATGTACATCTATAGCTTCTCTATGAGGATCTTAATGCACTCAGACACAGATTCCAGGATTAGCTGCTTCATCAAGTCTTAGAATTATGCCCTAATAACAAAACCTACTGTATCCAAAGCAAAAATGTCCTCTTGAAACTTAATTTTTGAGTAGACGCAAATGAAAAAAATCACACACCTTGAAATAGGTGAAACCAAGTATATTTCTCAGCAAGTCTTCCAGTCAATATAAGGATGCACACACTTCTTTTTCTTCCTTTAGCTAATACATTGTGAGTAGTTTATAATGTTTGGACATTTTCAATTTCTGACATAGCTTGCAATTTTATAGCTGTTGATCACTCTCTCACATTGCAGAATAAAACTGAGGTTATCTACATAAGGAAATGTTTGGTCTAAAATTTGAACTGCAAAATGAAAAGTTACTCTTAAACACACTTATGCATTACTTTTCATCTTGTCTGAGATCTGTTGCATTTACTGTTGCAAAGTCTTTCCAAAACACATTAGTTAAATGGAGCTGAAAATCATTCATGCATATTTTATGGAAAAAAATTACAGATGTATCTCCATTTGTAAGTTATGAAACATGTCTTTGCTCGAGCTATTAAAATATTCTGCCCCATTTAAAATAAGCTACATAATGAAACTGATGTGCAGTTATAACTTTACAATTCTTATTAACATAAAGCATTTTAGCACAAAATGCATTTTGAGAAGCTTTATATGAAATTCAAGCAATTCTTCTCAGCAAATACAGAAAGAAAGTTATATACAGGACTATCTAAAACTGGGGAAAATTGAGAGAGTTCTATTTTTTTTTTTAACAGCGATGAAGGCTTTTATCATATTTGCAAAAACTGAAGAGGTTAAGCTAAACACAACTGGGCTACCTGAGGTTGAGGAAAGCAAGACAAAATAGTGTAATGGAAAATACCATGTTCAAAGTGTATCTAACAGATTTTTCAAATTTATCTTATAAAGAGAAGGACTATTTTAGTGTATTTAATGCATCTTTGACAGCTTTTGTGTTGCAGAAAAGTTTGCTGACATTGAAGAGAAGCTTTTGATCATCAGCAACAACTTGCATCAGTACTGTACTTTAATGTGTAAAATCACTGGGAGATTTGTGTGCCCTGCCATCATCATTACAACCAAAGCACCTGTACTGGGTCTGGCTGAGATGGAGTTCATTTCCCTACAGCAGCCATCACAGTGCTGTGCTTTGCATTGGTAACTAGAAAGATGTCGATAACACACCAGTGTTTTGGCTACAGCTGAGCAGAACTGGCACAGCATCAACACTGTCTCTCCAACATTCCCCCCACCCCTCAG
Organism: Dendrocincla fuliginosa; assembly: GCA_035047845.1. Lineage (NCBI taxonomy): Eukaryota > Metazoa > Chordata > Aves > Passeriformes > Dendrocolaptidae > Dendrocincla > Dendrocincla fuliginosa. The sequence goes on from JAWWMO010000043.1 coordinate 30,403,663, forward strand.
GGGCTGGGGGTGGGCAACGTCCTGGGAGGGGACACAACTAGGTCAACTGACCCAAAATAACCAAAGGGATATTCCATACCATATGATGTCAGCTCAGATACGAAAGCTAAGGAAAGGAGGAGGAAAGGGAGGGCATTTGTTATTTACAATGTTTACGTTCTGGAGCAACCACTATATGGGCTGAAGCCCTGCTTACTAGGAAGTGGCTGAACATTGTTTGCTGGTGGGAACTAGACAATAAACCTTTCTTTTCCTCTTGTGCATATGCAAACTTTTGCTTTTGCTTTAGTAAACTGCTTTATCTCAACCCATGAGTCATTTTCCATCTTATTTTCTCTCCCCTGTCCATCTGGGAAAGAGAATGATAGAGCCACTTGGTGGGCACCTGGTGTCCTGTCAAGGTCAACCCAGAACAGTACTTGACAACAAATTACATGCATAGTGATGGTGTTGGTCCTAAGTTGCCAATAATAAAGAGAAAAGAAAATGGACCTGGAAACTCTTGATATCCTTGTTGATGAAAAGGAGTTAGATTGTAAAAGGCAATGTCTTAACACGAGTTAAAAAACAAATTAGTAACATGGAAAGTCAAACTTAAAAAACCCATGACATTTGTTATAATAAACTTTAACTGAAAGGCAAGCTCCAGTAAGATAAATAAATAAAATAGGTAGACAAGGTAAGACAAGGCAAGACAGGCAGAATAAGAAATACTCTTCCAACCATCAACAAACTACTGGGTTTAGATGTTAGCCAGCATTTCAAAGGACTTAAGGCCATGGAAAATCTCCCTAGCAATATGTAGTATTTTTTTTTTTTTTCGACTTCTGTATAGCTGAAGAGATTCCTAAGACAAATCTTAAGACTAACACAAATGAAGTATGAAGCACCACAAGTAAAGCATCTGAAGGTTGAAAGAATGGGCCCTGTGGACACTGAAGGACTCTGACCTCAGGAGAATATTGCCAGCACCCCATTCCTGGCAGTAAGATTGATGAAACTCATGCTTGTACTGAAGTCATGCAGCTTGCACTTTGATAAAAACCCGGCACAGATGTCTTGCCAACAGGAATCCCTGTACCCTTGCACCAGGAGGTTGGTGGCAAGGTTGCAACATTAAAGTACTGTTTCTTTTCCCCTCTAGCCTGACATGAAAATTAATCACAAGCCAATACCTCAAATGTATATTCTAAACAAGGGAAATTAGACCGTGTGCAGCAACATGGTCTAAGATATATGCACTAAGCAAAATTTTTAATTAAGGGAGACTCCATAATGGCTAATGGCTCCTAAAGTAAAGGACCTGTATAAATACTAGGTCCTCATTGCTAGCCACAAAGAATCACAGAGATGTACTGACAGCCATTGTGCCCTATTCTGTGTGGGAAAACAACTAGGAGCACATGAATGGTGCTTGTGCCTAAGTGGGTGTGAGTGTGTGAGTGTATAAAACCAATGTGCAAAAGAGTTAGTGAATAAAATCAACTGGCTTAAAAGTTTTAAAAGTAAAAAAGAGTCCTGTGTAGTAGGATCAGAAAATTTGCAGCTGAATGGTATGGGCATGGGTTGAAACCATGAACTGATAGGCAGAATTATGTTTAGCTTTCAGTGTGTGTGGACTCCACTTGAATGAGCTGAATTTATTAGCCTTTTAGTCTGGATACATCTCTGTGCACAAATACAAATAGTTTTCCTTAACTGTTTGATTGCTTATATGAAAAGATAATTATGATGGTATCTTTACAAACTTAATTATTGAATATGCATCAAAAGCAATTCCTTCTTCCTATACAAAGAATTGGGGGCTCCCTTTGAGTTCTTTGAGTACTGAAAACCTCAAGGGTAAGTTGAGCAGTTCTGCTCCAGATCCAGAGCAGTTACTTCCTTTGGGTTTTTAAAATTAATAGGGTTGGCTGACATGAAAGTCCTCCTCTCAATACATCAGGTTTCTCTTTCAAAGGAGATATAGTCCCTCTGAATGTTGTCTTTGAATGAGCTGAAGGAAAGAGTTGTTATCTGAACATCCTGAAGGAACACTTGAGGAGTTGCCCACTTAAAACCAAAAGTTCAGTCCTGAATTTCTGAGATTTGCCTAAAATAAATGACCTTCATTTAAATAATAAGATATATTAAAAAGTTGTGGTTTTTTTTTTGTTATTGTTTAGTTGGGTTTTATTTAAATTTAGGTGGGGAAAAACAAAACTAAGGTGCAATAAAAAGATTCAGAGCAATAAACATTGATGCAGTGTGTGTGTAAAATAAATCTAAGGGAGCTCTCTTTAGCTGAGAAAGGTTCTCTAACACACCCTTCAAGGCCTGCATTAAATGCAACAAATCTGATATTGGTGATATCTGTTGAATTCAGTTAGCTCAAAGTAGCCTTCACTGACCCACTGGTTACAGTACCTGGCTTAGCTGAGACCCTCATCTTGCTGCATTGAAGACAGAGACTTCTAAGCCTTCTCTTACTGTGTCCATATAGCAGCTGGTCTATGAAAGAACTGGTCTAGACACTAGATTCTGTTTGATTTTAATCCTATGTTGGCTAGCCTCCACAGATTTCATACTGAAATATCTGCAGAGGAAATTGTCTGCTAAAACAAGAGTTCAACAGAGTTTGGAAAATAAAATTTTTTTAGTCATTAGAAGTTAAACTATGTCTTCAACTTCTTTTGCAGACTTGCTGGTTAATATGGCGTGGCATTTCCTGATTTAAAAATAATTATTGGAATACTGGAAATCACATACTTTCAAGTCATATGTCTTGCAAATCAAAGCCTAATTAATTATGTTATTAAACAATGGTGACCAACAAATTTCTATTTCTAGTTCTATTTCTATTTCTAGTGACCAACAAATGCATGTTTTGAAAACAAAGGCAAAATATGGTGTAAAATGAGCTTAAATTCTATTAGTTGAATTAAATGATGACTTATAAATTGAAAACTGATGTTTTGGCTAGCTGCTATGAATAGTACTCCAAAACTGGATTTATAGGCTAGCAAGTTTGCTGGCTGGGGATGGTTGCGTATAAACAACATTCAGGCAAAATTCTTTCCTATAGACTAGTTTTGAAACAAGAATTTCAAATAGATGTAAATAAGCTCCAAATACTGTAGAGTGCCTCTTAGGGTGTGATAGAAAAAGCTACAACAGGAGGCATACAGTCCTTATCTACTGGTTTAGTATTTATTTTGTATAAACACACATAACTGGCTCATACTTCAGGAGACTTTTTTTAACACTAGATGTTTCTCAGTGCTTATTATTCTAAAAACTACACCAGTCCATCCTGACCACAGTAAAAAGACCCTTATGGAGGCTTACCTAAACCTGTTTCTCTTTCAGCAGGCAGGAGTTTGCATGCTAGTTTTCTACAAATAATAAAAGATTTCCTAAGCCTGTGATTTGTGAACCTGAACCTTCATTTCAAAGGAATCTGACACACCTATAAATGTAGACAAAGGTAACATGATATGACTAAATGCTTTTGTACAAAAATATTACACTTAGAAAAACCCTGGCTCAGGCTTACCAGTCTGAAGAAACTGTGGAGAGAAACAGATCATTAACACGACAACTTAATACAATCCTATTTTTTGAATAAGATTTTGCCTGACCTTCAGTGTGATTTTCTTCCTCTGCCCAGTTGTCTGGCAGTTAAGATATCCCTATGATATTTGGCTGTTAACCCCTTTCAATGTTGTATTCAGAAATTCCATCTTCCATATTTTTTATTAATTAGAGCGGCTGGTAAATAAGCTAGAACTGTAACTTCAGTTCTGATTGGAAATTCCCTTCCCTCCTAATCCAGATATTTTTACAAAATTTTTAAATGTTTGCTTTGGATAGAAAGAATGAGGGTGGAGAAGCTCTGATGTAGCCTGGAAATGAAGCAGTCTGGTGAGCACTGTCCTGTGTTGGGCTGTAACTTGATGGGAGGAAATTAAGGAGAACAGTGTTGAGGAACAGAAGTATTACACAGAGGTTGTGCTACCCTATAGAAAAGAGACATGTTTTCTGCAGAAAGGTATATTGTACTTATGGATGACTTGCCCTTTGCTGATCTTGCCTTAAGTTTCTTCTACTTCTATAAATCTTTGTGTTTTCTAGAATTCCTTCTGAAACAGAGCAGCATGGCATCATTCCTGGTTCTAGCCTCTGCTGTGAAAACATGGTCCCTTAACAATATACTACACTTTCTACTGTGTGGTGTTGAAGCTTGAGAGGGTGAAAGATCAAAATGTGTTACTTCCTTGATTGAAGTTCCCTGAGTGTTATCCCTAATGCCATGTCCACAAGAAGAAACATATCAGTCTGAGACTAATGCCCTGACTTCTTACATATCAATCAGAAATGCAGAAATTTAGGGAAGTGGGACATAGAAGTAGATTTTTAAGGATATGATCATTATGTGAGACAGCTTTCTGAGCACTTTAGAGGCAATATGACCTCCACGAGTGTTCTCAAAATGATGTGTCAGATCATACATCCTCTCGTTTTTGTACATCATTTACTTACTAAGCCAGAACTTGTTCTTTAAATGCAGAGTTGCCATCTGTTTGACATGTACTGTGCTGGTGGACATGTAGGAGCCTTTGTCCTAGAATCATTCCCTTCTGTTAACCCAGTAGGTGCCTAATTACTTGAAATGAGGAATTAAAAATATCCCAAACTGTTTGCCGGTCTTAGCCAGGTGGAACTTGGCATCTAAATAACTAAAATAGTAAAACCTTTCCAGATTAGTTCCATGCATGGACCAAGAGGGAAAATATGCCAGACGCAGCTGTGGCCTTTCCTTCTTCATTTACCAGAGATTTATCTTGAACAGTTAAGTTGAAGTTTGATGCTCCCAGCCCACATTTTCCAAACCAGCATGTCAAAGAACCTCTCTGATACATCTGAGTATGAGGTCAGTAACTTCTTCATTGGGGAATAACCTGGTTGCCGTGTTGAATCATTTACTGGGAAGCTCCACAGAGAGGTCACTGTTCATCTGGTCCTCTAGCAGTGTTCTATGATTTTCTTCTTTGCCTCTGGCAAGATAATATCTCACAGGCAGAAAATATTTTAGTCTTCATATTAGGATAATATGCACATAAATATGTATAAATATGTCATCCTCAGTGCCCAAACCATCTGTACAAGTGTCACCACAAGAGCTATTGGTGACGTTTCTGCATGTCTCTTTACTTATTTACAGTCTGCATAACGCATTAAACTCCAACCTGACTTCTAATTAGCAGAGCAATAGTTACTCATTATTGCTTTGCTATGGCTTGCTATCTTCTTAGTTCAAAGATAGCAAAGCTATCTGTGGATCTACTAATCACCAGGTATTGCAACTCGATGACGTATTCTAAGGTATTGTAACTCATATTTAAGGAGTCTGCTCAAACTTAGCCATCTTTGCTGGTCTTCAATTTACAAGCAATATTGACAGTGGGCAATTCATAAAGGGAAATATTAATGGGAAGCAGAAGGATATCACACACAGTTCCCATAGGCATTTATAAGTCTTGATCTGGCATGATTTATGTTGAGTGCTCATTGTATTAAATCTGTTTCATTTGGTTTTAGGTCATATGCTGAAACTATCCTTCACATCTGAAACTTCTGTCACAGACTGGGCTTTTCTTAATCATTTTTTAAACTTTACCCAATTATTGTGTTTTTTTCATCATCTGATGCATTTACAGGTTTTTTTTTTTTCAATGTATTTTTCCCCTTGAAAATGTTTATTTGAAGAGCAAAACATTAGCAATGATGGAATAATGGACTGATTGACCAAGATGTCCGCACTGACTCATCCATAAGTGTGCGGCTAAATAAAATCAAGGATTGCAAAAGAAATAGTGAGTATATAACAGAGTTTATTTGACAGAAGAAAGACCACATCATTTTGAAGCTCTACCATGTGGGATGTCTGCTGGCTTCCAAAAGACTTTTGCAATTTCTTTATAAATTGCTTGAATGGAGTATAAACAAGTCAGATTGGCTAGCAAGGCAATAATGCAAAGAAAAATGACTGCACACCAACTGGTAAGAAAGTTTCAGTATCAGCTGTCTGACACCTAGGAAATATAAATTTTTCTACATAAACATTCAGTTTTATTAAAAAAAAATAACAAGAGAAAAGTAACAGAATAAAACTAACTAAGGAAATAAGACTTTCAAAAAAGGATCTTGAAGAATGGAATAATGACTTTCTTTTAAGTAGCACTTTGATTAACTGGAAAGACAATTCTCTGATATGTTGACATATTGTGACTTCCATTAGATAAATATCATGCATTCAGGTCAGTCCTATTACACTTAAAATGCACATCTAAGCTTTCTTTACCCAGAGTTGTATATTTTAATACAACGGGACTGAAAATTAAAGTCACGCAAACATGCATAAACACCTGTACTGTTTTGAAACCAGTGCCTCTTGTTATTCAGCAGAACCACTCCACAGAACTCTTGCCAATAAAACTGATATTTGCACATCAAATTTTGCAGCTATTTCTGACATACATAAATTAATTCCTTGTAACTCCCTGTCTGGAAAAAAGTAAGGAAACTCAAGGAAATGGAGAAAAGTTACCTCAATTGGTCAAATACACAATATCTATAAACTAAACTCTATACAGTATGTTCTTAAATTCAATGTTTTACATTGTAGCCTTTTCTGCAGGGGTTTCAAATAGGATCAGGAAAAAAAAAATCACTCATATGTAAAAGAAGACAGGAACCAAAATTTTGCAGTATATTTAAAAAAAATTATGTGGAGTCAGTTGTGAGTTTTGCCTTTGTCAATATAGGTGAATTTTCTTCTGTTCCCTTTTGTCGATAACAAAACTCCTGCTAACACCTAAAGGACAAAGATTTGATCTTTGCATGCTGTATCTAATGGAAAAAAGAAGCAGAAGTATAAATGACAAATGAACAAATACATTCTCATGCTGAAAATAGCCTAACTTTGTATAATGCTTATGTCAATGAAACGCAGATCTTTCTTTATCTTTCTTTGGCACATCATATTTTAGTTCAGGCATGAAAAACAGCTTAGATATGTACTTGTTTGTTTTCCCTTATTCCTAATATTTTACAGGAAAAATAAACCAGTAATAGCTGAAGGATTTATGAATAGCAGATGTTTCAATATGATGCTGATGGAGTTAATAAAACATCTTTTCTGTTGGCTAGTTGATATCAAACATCTGGTAGGAGATTTATTGAACATGAGGACTCATGAAAACCAGAGAAGTCTGGGAGTGATGTAAACAATTTTCCAACAACTAAGAGTATTTTTTTGAGAAGACAGATTCAATCTCTTAATATGGAAGGGGGATTAAAAAGTAGAGATCATAAGTTGAAACAGGGAACATTCTGACTTGACATAGTGGGGTGGAAGGAAGGGGAGAAATCACCGTAAGGACAGTGAGAGAGGGGTACAGATAGCCCAGAGCAGAGGCTGGGCAAACTTTCTCTGGAGATTTTTGAAGATCCAGCTGGAAAAGTCCTGAGCAACCTGGTCTGAGCCCAGATGTGACTCTGAGCAGGAGGTTGTACTAGAGATCAGTTGAGGTGGTGCAAATTTTAGGAGGTGGAGAGTTTGGCTTTTGCAAAGAGAAAAAGAAATATTGGAAGATATGGGAATTTTAATATAAGTGCTGAATGTCAAGGTGATTTAAAAAATATATTCCCTTAATCTCTTGGTAATGGAAAGCATAATGTAACACTGAAATCATCCAAATGCTGTTTCAATGAGCTCAGCAGCTAGAATTTATATTAACATTTATTCCTGAAATTGTTAGAGTTCAGCAAAGATTTGATAGTTATGTAGTTCAAATTTGGATTGGACATTTTAAGATGTACATTTTCATGGCAGGACCTATCTAACTTGACTGCAGTGACAAAAATATTTTTAAAATTTTCCAGGCTATATAAAAGACAGAATAAGGGTTAGTTTATCCAATGAAAAATGAAAAGTGTCTTGTTAGGAAGGGAAAACTATTATCACCCTAAATCCTCAAAGAAGGAGCTGAAACTAAGCTTTTGAAGTAAATCATGAACAGAGATAATGATCAAGACTGACTCAGTATTGAAAATTTCATTTTCTGTCTATTGAAATAAATAAAACTATTTCCTTTTTTACCCATAGAGTGTTATTCAGTCAGATAGCTGTTCTCAATTCCCTACCTTCCGTGCTTCCCCAAGAAGGACTCCTGGGCATTACTGATTGCAGGGTGTTAGTTTGTTTTTGGTTTGTTTTGTTTGTTTTGTTTTTTTTGTGGGTTTTTGTGTTTTTTTTTTTTTGTTTGTTAACTGCATTAGTTAAGAAGGAAAGAAGGAACGTATTTAGTCACTGAATTTTCGTCTGCTACATATTCAAAC
>JAWWMO010000043.1:30412144-30447487 GCA_035047845.1 Dendrocincla fuliginosa
GGTTTTTTTTTTTTTTTTGTTTTTTTTTTTTTTTTTGTTTTTTTTGTTGGTTTTTTTTTTTTTTTTTTTTTTTTTTTTTTTTTTTCCCTAAAGACAAATCAAAAATCTCCATACCACAGAGGAAAGGGGCAGAAAGGATTTTTATTTTCCTTTTATTTCCAGACAAATTTAAACAAAAAAGTAATTGGAATTTCCAGTCAAGGAGAATTTCCAGTTTCCTGCCAGTTCACAGCAGGAACAGGTTATTAACTTCCATTATGCAAGTATTCCTTCATATCCTTGAAAGAACTTCTTTCTCTGACACATCCAGCTGTCAGAAAAGTTGTCATTTATCTGTGGGCCATGATATGTTTTGTTCCACTGTGTTAATCTGCTTTCCTTTCGTGAACTTTTAACAGTTCTTTTACCATTTTGTCAAGGATTTGTCACATTAACAATGTGTCTATGCAACTTCTATAGAATTCCCTGTATGTTTTCATATAAACTGCAATACACTATCTGGACGATAAAGTCCAGACTTCACCTTTCAGGATACTTGATGTTTGTATTTTATGTCTTCTGTACTTCAATTCTGTGTTATTATTAACATTAGATCCTGCTAGTTAAACAATTAATGGATTGGGGTTTTTTCTGGTTTTACTCATCTACAATTTACTGAAAAAAATGATGTCATAGTCTTGGATTGTGTCATGTGGGTACATTACAACAAGTGTAAAAGGTACATAAATTTCTACAGGATAACTGCTCAGACATTGATTTGATTTTCCGTAAGTTAAGTGCTTTGGTGATTAAAAATAGGATTCTCCATCTGCTGGAATTTGTTATGGATATGGCTCTAATTTAAAATCTATTACTTTAAGGATAGATTTGGCTGTATAACCATAAGACATAATGCTAGAAGCATATAAACTATTAATTTGAAGCTAGTTCTCTAAATGAAAAATATTTGCAAATTAGAAAATAAAAAACACAATTAGATTTTTATTTGTGTCAATTTAGCCAAATAATAAAGTTTTCGTTTTCCCTTCTCATTGCAACTTTATCAAGTTTTGTTTCTTTTTTGTTCATTTTAAACTTGTTCAAGCATGTAAGATAAAAGATTTTCTTTTTTCACTTTCTTTGTCTTTCATTCCAACACAGATTCTTATTATCATACTTTTATGTCTATTCATCTATTTTATTACAACCACTTTTTACTTTTCCTTACATGAAGCTTAGGAAAATACAAACCTTTCTGCTAAACTGGAAATAAACTCAATATAGTCTTCTCCTTGGGTTGAACAGCTATTAGTCCGTAAAGGACACAAAGAAACTACAGAATTACTTTTGAAGCAATTAAAATCCCAGCCCAAATTAGGACATTAAGGTAACATGCTATATAAGAGTTATCACAGTAACTTTTCCTCCATGTTACTCAGCTTTCTGAAAGGTTTGTATTGTTTTTTTTTTTTTTTTGGTTTTAAAGGCTGTAAGCTTCTGATTGTAGGCACACATTGTGGTTTTGTGTATGTTTCTGTAGTGTTCAACCCACTGGAGACAAATCCCAATGTCAGTCTCAGTTTTGTATTAAAATAAACATACGTGATAAAACAAATGCTGAGAAGATTAGTGTGCTATTGACTCTCAGTATAAACCACTGACACTACTCAGTGATACAACTCTTTGAAGAAATTTTCTGTGGGATGTTATTGTGAATTTACCACAAAACTAGCTTTACAGCCCAGTTTCCATATAAATACCAAATGTCAGATGGAGCTGAAAGATATATTTTTTAGAAAAATGCTCATAACATGTAGCTAAAGGCAGCTTTGCTAGAGTGTGAATGGTTTGCCTGTTGGTAAGTTTACAAAGGTAAATTTCTGTATTTTATTTTCCTCAACATGAGCCCTCTGAATTTTCAGGTATTGTAAATCAGAGATTTAATGGAAAAGTCCACCATAAAAGATATGATAAGATGAAAACAAAATGAAAGCATCATATAAATAAAGAGGTATACATTCAGTTTCCAATTTTTCCTTCATTGTGTGTTACCAACTTAACATCAGTGTGAAGATATACTCTGTCAGAACAGCTGTAAAGGTGACCTGGCTATAATGGGGAAAATTATTGACAAAAAATGTCTGCTAAAATAGAGACAGAGAAAATCTCTGCCAGCGTGGGAACTGCTAGCCTGGTTTGAGAAGCTGGAACATCCTTGACAAGCACAAGTGGGAGCTTGGGTTGGCCTTGATAAGTACAACAGGGACCCTGGAGCATCCTTGGTAAGTACAAAACAAAGAGACTGCCATAATATGCAGAACAAAGAAACTGTTATAAACTACAAACTGGCTTCCTAAAAACCAGAAGTCAGCAACAGGAACTCGTCTCCCATGCCCACTTATGTATTCACATTAAAGATAAAAGTAACTCGTGGTCTTCCCAAAATGTGCTTTTCTCTCCAAGAATTACCCATGTGTGAACTTAAATACACACTTGTTTGACCCAGCATGGGTGCCTATTCTAATCGATACTCCATGACTGACCATTGCTGCAGTGAGACTTTGTCATGGATTGGCCCTATTCCTGGGAACAGTTAAATGGACTGTATCGTTAATAGTTTGAAGGAAAAATATTTATATAGGTACATAATTAGCAACTTGTTCATGACTAATTGTAATTTATAATAACTTGCAAATATGTATATTTACTTGTGTATATGTGTATATACATCTGCTTGCTTTACTAATTCTAAGTATATGCCCTAAAAGTAATATATAATAAATAAATTAAGGGAAAAAAAAACCCAAACTTTAAAGCCTGTGTATTATGGAATCCTATGAGCCTGCTATCATGATCAACTTGTGGGTTGGGTAACCCTTGTAGGTTGTGGCTGTAATAGTTACATGCTCACAAAGAAATCAGGTTTTCATATTAAGAAACAGCAAATTCTCTCTTATTATTTGCATTATTAAAATGATTAACATACTAACAACATCTTGCCCATACACTCTTGGAGGAATTAAAGTATCTTTTGTTTTATTAAAACATCTCAGTCCTAATTTGTCATAAATTTGCTTTGTCATGATTTTAGACAAAGTTCATAAACAAATGAATGCTCTTTATTTTCAGATATCACTACAGAGTGGAATTTAGTACTCTAGTTATAACAAGTAATATTTGCATTTCTCTACTGCTGTCATCTGTCTGTGTACATAAACATTTACAATATTTTACTATGATGCTATTTTTCTTACCCAAAGTTCTGCTAACACCTGTGAAAGACATTTAGATTTATGTTTACTTTCAACTTAAAAAAAATTATTCCAGGCTGTGTACTACTCTGATTTTGTTTTGTCTCACATAAAAGTCTTTAAAAACCCCCAGTTTGTATAAAGACTTTCAACAGAGATATTAAGATCAGTATGAATGAAGTATATATTGAAAAGGGGTTGGGTACATATTTGTGCAAAATCACCAGGAAAAAAAAAAGAAAAAGCAGAGAAGGGGCTAAAAAGAATGGCTCTTTTCTGTAATGCAGGATATAATTTCCATTCTGTGAAGTTCAGCAGTGCAGATTTTTTGGTTCCAGAGACAGGAAAAGCTTGAACTTTTCCAGTTAGAAAAGTCACTTAGACCAGTGTAGATGACTTGTTGACGAAGACCTTCCTTTTTAATAATAGGAGGATAACAGGAGGGTCATCCTCTGGATGTAGCCAAAACTAAACTGTGGAGAACTTTTTGCCTCTTAAAGGTTGACCTGAAAAAATTCTTCTCCAAGACTGAAGAGGGTTGTAACAGGAGCTCCAAGTAAAGTCAAAACTTGCTTAATCTGTCTCTGATTTTCTTTTTTTTTCCTACCCCTGAAACCTAGGAATAGCCTTCTGATTAGTGACTTCAGTCACTTTTACTTACCTTGGAGAAGGCCCTTGCAATAAAGACAGATTGGTCTTTATTGGTGGAAATGGCACTTTGAATAAGAATTGCATAGCTTTTCTGTAATCACAGGAAATCTTATGTAACACCTGCTGAAGTTAAACTAACATCTTTCACTCCTTTTAGGGTGAATTGGGATAGGACACCAATAAAAGTTTCTAATGGTACAATAAATGAGAATAATTAAATAGGTTTAGTTTGCAAAAGAGTGTGAATGACAGACTAAGTAACTTTTGGGAGTTCCTTATGGTTTTCCATTCACAACATATTAACAAACAGTGCTGAATTTTTCCATCATTTCTCCTTATTATTATTATTATTATTATTATTATTACTATTATTATTTTATTTTGTGGAAGGGAAGATCAGTGGGACCATACATGACACTTGTATTGCATTTCTTAAGGGAACAAGTCTGTAGATGTTATATAGAATCATAAAATCTTTTAGGCTGGAAAAGATCTCTAAGATCATTGAACCCAACCATTACCCAGCACTGCCAAGTCCACCACTAAACCATGTCCCTGAGTGCCACATCTACACATCTTTTAAATACCTCAAGGATGGTGACTCCAGCACTTCCACAGGCATCTTTCAACACAACACTTGCTCCTAATGAAGGATAGCCAGGTATTGGATCAAGCTGCTCAGGAAAGTCACTATCCTGGGAAGTCATCACACTGGAGTCACCATCCCTGGAAGTGTTCAAGTAATGTGTGAATTTATGTTACAACCTGATCCAGAACCTCCAAGCTTTACCAAGAGTTACACTTTGATTTCAGGCTTCAAGAGATTTCACCCACACGAACCCTTGTAAGACCTTTGGTTCTTTGATAGCTTGAGTTCACGTCCAGAGAAAAATGATACATTTTTCTCCAAGAGATTTCTTTTAATTTGGTGAGAAAATAGCATTTTGGCAAAATGGGTTTACAAAAATAACATGCAACTTCACAGCAGCATTATAACAGATTACTGGGACTAGCAGGCATTGCTATAGGAATGCTATAAGGAACCTTTGTTACAGCCAGCCATGTACAAACTCCATGCCACTTAAGTGAAGTACCCACACCCTACAGAAAATAAGTGCTTAAGTTACCCACAAGAAGAAGAAATTATTAAGGGAAGAGAGATTAAGAGAAGAAAGAATAAAGAGAGGAAAAGAGGAGAGAAAAACATAGTTACCACGTAGAAGATCACATGTTGACAGCTTCAGGAGAACAGGCCAGGGCGAAAATGGAGTCTTGGTGCTGCCCCTTTATCTGCTCTGATCTCTACAGCCAAACACCTCAGGCGGGGCATCTGAACCCCCTGGCCACTCTGGGGTCCCAGGCCAGGCTGAGTGTTCTTACTGTCCCTGCCAATCTGAACTGGCTCAGGGGCTGCAGGAGCTGTGGGTGTTACAGTTTTCCTGGGCTGTTTGTGACTGGCAGCTGCTCCAGAGCTTTCCCGTGTGGGCTCCAGGGGATGCCATGAGGGATACCACCCAACCACCTCCATGAGGTTTGACCCATCCCTTCCTCTCCACACACACATACCCACACCCACAAAGTGGTTCTGACCCAAAAATCACTGGTCTGGTGTGTAACAATGGGGCACTTGGAGACATGGGTTAGTGGTGAACATGGCAGTGTGGGATTAATAGTTGCAATGTATGGTCTATGATGTCTTTGCCAGTCTAAATGATTCTGTGACTCTGTGATTAAACCCTTCCAACAGATGGCAGTCTACATTTATACTTTGGGATTTCCTTTGTCTTTTTATGAGCAGAACAAGATGTTGCATTCTGCATAAAGCTGTGGCTCAGTGTATAAGTAAGTAGGACCACTGCTGTGCCCATCAGGATAACTCTCATGATACATGGAGGTAGCACAATGGAAATCGCAGTTTAGAAATCCAATTTATCTCACTGTGAATGGAATTGCATCCACTACAGACAGCAATTAGATTTGTTTTATATCACTCTTGTGGAAATATGACATTGAAAAACTGTTTGCAAACTACTAAGTTTGAATTCAGGGAGTTTAGAAAAATGTTAATTCCTGGTATGCAAAGGAAAACAAAGAATTTTTTATCAACTGTATCCAAAAAGTCAGATGACAACTGCTGAGGTAATACAGGAAAAGTTTGCTTTGACTTTAGTTACTTATACAGTTTATAAAAGCTTGTTCTTCTGTGGATACCTATTTCTCTCAGCATTGAGTTTATGTCACAGCTGAATTATGGATTGCTCTATTTTAAGTCTATCCCTTCATAGCAGTGTCTATAGCCCCAAAACTGATAAACAAATAATGCCTGATAATAAAGTACTTGAACACCGATTTTTTTTTTCTGTGAGTTTTTGCAAGTGTCAAATAGAAAGTTCCCTCATAAAGTAGATATATGCCACCAGTCCTGTAGAAGCTTTAGCATGTTAATGTTCAGGTAAGTATTTCCTGCCTACATTTAAGACAGTGAATGATGGGTTTATGTATCAGGTGTTATAAGCTGATTACTTATGATAAAAGGAGATGGAGCTTAATAGTGTAAGAAGTTCCTCATTCTCTCATATTTTGTCTGCATATGAACCAACCTGCTGGCAGAGATTAATTTCTTTTTAAAGATTGGGTTTATACATTTTTCATTGCTTTTCCTCTTCCTAAACTCATGCTCAGTGTTATTCCTTGAGGCAGCCAGAAACATATAATAGGCATTGTAGAGATCAGCAGATCTAGCAGCTGGGAACTATAGGAGCTTATGTCTTCTGCTTATAACAATTAGAAACTGTGTAATTTGTTTTCCCTGGGAAAATTCATTACCAGGATATGGTGTTGTCAGGACTCCTATACACTTTTACTTTAGGATTGCCTGTAATTTGAAAATAATTTTAGTTTTAATCGAAAAGTCTTAATTAGATTCAGAACTCATTTGTTTCTCCATGACAAATTCTCTACAGAGAATGTTCAGAACCAATGTTTTGAGGATCACACATTTTAATTTTCTACCCCTGTGGGCAAAAGCAGTGTCCATATGAATGACAGAAGGAAGGAACTACTGCCCTGGGTTATGCAAAAATTCTGATATTTACCTTTTCTTTTCTCTTCTTGGTTTTTTGGTGTTTTTCCTCTTTAAAGAGACTGAACTGCTAGTGATTAATGACTCAAACATTCGATCACCTGCAGTGATTTCCCAAGTGCTGTAAGAGACTGGACTATTGGTGCTACTAGTATTAAACAAGATAAGGAAGGAGGCAAATCCTGCAAGCTGGATTTCCTTACACAGGTGACTCAGCTGTGATAACTCCCAGGAACATTCACACCTGGCCTGAAGGTATTCATCTCTTGTTGATGAGCCATAAAGGGCCGTAATGGGCTCAGCTGCACTAACATAAGAGACAACTGCAACATCTTAGAAGGTGTCTAAGACTCTCGAAGTGTCCCATGACTCACAGTATTACATCATCCAATGTAAAACTCCCTGCTCCAGGGAAGGCACCGTAGGTGTTCCCACCTGAACCTGAGTGTATCTAACTCTCAGTTTCGGGGCTTCTCTCACCCATCTGGGGCTTTCACCACCTCTTTGATGTATCTGGACTGTGACCACCACTTCAACAGGACTACAACCACCACTTTGACCAAAAAACATTGAAATTCCAACAATCAAGTCTCATCACTGGATCCAGTGGGTGTCTTGCCAGTCCTTCCAGTCACCTTGGAAGTCCACAGCCCTGCTCTGACTGCCTGTACCAGTACTGTAGCCTCACTCCAGCACCATGCAAGGGTTCACTGGTATTGAATCCTAGCTATCCACTGTTTCCTGTCAGTGCTGTTGCTCCAACCATTCCTGCCAGGTTTTCCAGGCATGAGGGAGATGAACCACATGGAAGGGGGGCTATCTTGTCTCTGTCCTGTGGCAACGTAGATTTTTCTGGGTGGAGGAGGCTGGGCCACCATCTCAATTTGGTCCAGTGGCAGGGCTTGAGAAGCTTTTCCTCATCAGTTGATTTAACCCAGTTTAGCAGTATTGTTATTGGCATTCTTCTTGGTAAAGAGTTATTTTTTTACTTACGTCTGGATGCATTTGGTCTCTCTTTCTGTATTGGAGAAACCAGGGGTATTTAATACAAGGGAGTAGATTTATGTCCAAGGTCTCTGCCCCTCCAAGTTGTCTCAAACTGAGACAAATATATAGGTGTTTGCTTTTAGCTGTGCCACACGACTCAGGAGTATGTACTTATCCAGTCAATGCTGATGCAGGAGTCCCTTTGCTCCCCCCAGTTTTCTGTGAATTTAAGCCAAAAATCTGTGCCCATAATTCAACACATAACAACTGCAATATCTGAGGCACTGGAGGAAGCTTTAAAACATGTGGGGTACAGAAGCTTGAGCAGTATCATTTTACTTCAGTTGGCGCCTTTACCTGACAAGCAGGTAAGAAATCTGAGAGCGTTAAGGCTCTCTCAGGACTAAAGCTTTAATTGAGTAATGAGCTAATGGTCTGGTATGTGTGAGTTTGGCCTTAGTTCACTCTGCAAGGCTCAAGATTCACCATGTTTCACTGACTGCCAAAGTAAAGGAAGACAAAAAAAACTGAAACCAAAACAAACTGAGAGTAGCAGGCAGCATTTCAAGACTATGTTTAAAGAAAAAAAAATGTTTCCCATCCACACCTCCCAAATTGTCTGCTGAGTAATCAATAGAGTTAAATAACTCATGTCAATTTTGGACACCATTTACATTTTATAGTCTTGGATTTTGATTCTTCGATTGATTTTATGTTGATATAAATCCTTCACTTCAAAGGAGCTACTTGATTTAAATCTGTAACTGCACATAACAGAACCTATTTGCTTTTGTCAAGGATCTTTTGACTTTACTGGCACCACCCTTAAAGAGGAATAGTCAGAGGACTCCACCATAAATTGTAGGACTACTTAATTTCATTTTAAGTACATGTCAAGTAATTACATTGCTAAGGCAAATTCACTCTGCAGGCTATGTTGGTGCTAATTGCAAATAAAAAGAAGGTAAACGAAGAAAGCTCAGAAAAGATGTAAATCTTGAAAGTAAGTAGAATTTAATTTGGGTAACTCAGTACATATAGAGAAGAGAAAAATAAGAAAATTGGATCAGATATTCAAACTGTTACTTTTATGTCCCTTACATCAATGACTGTGTATGTTTATGGGTGTGTCTATGTGCATATAGAAATAAAGATGTATGTGCTCATGTATGTCTGTAGACACATTATATATTTATATATTAAAGCTAAGGAGGAGGATAAACACAACTGGGTAATAAAAAAAATCAAACTGTTATAGCTCAATTCCTTAAGTCTTTACTCTGAACATGAAAGTACAAATGAAGTTTAGTCAGTTTACCATTTGATAATGACACCGGTGCTTCTCTTAAAGAAAAAAAGCCATTTTGTCTGGAGGGTTTGGGAATGAGAAATAGCAGGTCAAAATTTTGATAATTGATAATGAAGGATCTCTCAGTTTAAGTCTTTTGAAAGTAAAATCCAGTTTTGTGGCTTCAGAAGTATTTGACAGCTTTTATCTTTTTTAGGTTCATAGACCATTTTTCATGCCATAACCAGGTTTTGCACAGGAACCTGCTGGCCATCAGGGATGTGCAGCTGCTTGACAGCTTTGCTGTGCACACTTGGCAGGAGCTGCCCTCTTGGTGGCTTCTTACACTACCCAGCTCTGGAGTGATGAGGGGAATCTGTCATCAGCAGAAGGCTATTCTACAAGGATTTAGCAATTTATTTATTTCTTCTATACTCCCAGTAGTTCGGAAATTTTGAACAATGTCCTTTGTATGCAATTGGAATAAAACCACATGTAAAATTATAGGAATTACAGTAAAATGGTGTATTTAATCTTTTTCTGTCAACTCATATATTTCAAATATTACCTCTTCTGCTGTTCTCCCTTTTTTCACCAAATCCTGCCTCTTTTCTATGTTGCATGGTTTAAATGGTTTTTTCCAGTCATGGTCTTTAGAAAATTTTTCTTTTCCACTCACTTTTTTTTTTTTTCCCCCCTCTGTTTTTGTCTGTCATACAACATAGGTTTATACTTACAGCTTTCTCTAAAAGGTGGGCCTTGAGTAAGGACGTGAAGTCCTTGTGAGGGCGATTGGTAATACACTGCAAACCTCCCCTTCAAAATTTCTTTTCACAGGTCACCTGATCCAGCTATGTCTGCTTTTGGTTAGATGGCTTGTGAAAAAACCCTGAATAAGTTTGTCTTGCAGAAAAAATCATGATTTATAGCCTTGTCCATAAGAAGGAAACAGAGACAAAAAGGAGAAAGTCACTGAAGATTATTTTAGACAACTTGTGTTTGGCCAATATCATTCTGCATAATGACTTTTACAATTCATTACCACAAGCTCAGGAATTCACAGGTGTTTACAATACCAAAAATGAACTAACACCAGCTCTGGCATGCACTGACAGAGTTTCTGAGCTGTGGAGAGGGAATATCCTTTCCTCTATAGATCTGTTTCAGTAGAATTTCAGCAAATGTTGTAGGAAGGACTGATGGCCCCATGTTAACTACTTGGAAGTGCTACTACTGAGCGGTGTTATACTGTTTACTTACATGCATTCTTTACCATAGTTGTTGTGTTTTGGAAGAAAAAATTACTTAAATAATTAACCCACTCTATATCCTTCTGCTGTGTTCTCACCTTGGAAATAGTGACTTTTGCTTATTGTAAAGAGGCTTAGAAATTAAAAAAATATTCCAGAACCATCTGTAACAGGAATGGCAGCTGAAACCTCGTCACACAGGACCTACTCTCACAATTTGAGTGTTTGCTGGAGGGCATAATGTTATTGATGACAGCACTCTCAGTGATTGGCACACAGAAACTAATGTAGCTTTCTAATACCAATGAACATTCATTAGGGTCTTGAAAGGTAATGATGATCGAAAGCTTGGAGGGCAGCCACAGCTTGAAAGGGAGATAATGACAGAATGAGATCCTGGGTGTGAAATTTTGGTCAGTTTTCTTTTGGAAGATTTCTTTCTTATCTTCCCTTGCTGCCTAGCACCTGAGTTATTATACTATTTTGTTACTGTTCTTTTAATTTTAGTTGTTGCATACCTATTTATTCACCTTTAGGTCATCTTTAGGTATAAACATCATTGAAAAAAAAATTAATTTCTCTAGCAAGATATATAAGAACTGATTTTTACATTCCTCCCTTTTTTCACCTATTCTCAGTGAGAACAATGTTGACATTATAACTATAGTATCCTCTTTATCCTTTTTGTATGTTGGCAGTACTTTACATATTCCCATCATATATTCTATATATAGCAGTTATATATAACTCATATATAGCAGTTCCTTCTCTGTTTCTGGAGAAACTCTCCAGCCTTGATTTTCTCTAGTCTTTGCTAAACAACATTATAGCAATTCTCCTCAACAGCATGTTTTCCTAGGATGAGAAATCCCACTAACTCTGACTGCATTAGTAGCTTCTCCTAGACTTGACCTTGCAGCTCAGAAAATGTCATTACAAGTGCTTTAAGATACAAATAAAAAAAAAAAAAAATCTTTTTTCATGGAAGAATTTTTCCTAACTACTATCCCTTCTTTTGCCAACATGTGATACTTGGAAACTGAGCTACATTACCATACCTATAAAAAGAGCAATCATAGCAGTGCAAGCTGCCGTGACTGCCAATATGTCTTAGTAACCTTTTACATTATACCAGCGTTGTTACTGCCACAATAGGTTAGGGTATGTCACCATTTCTATTATATTTGAAACCACATTTTTCAGGGCTTTATAACTTTCATACTGTGATAAACACTGAACTGAATCTTTATATATGGTTTGTCAGATAAAATAGATGAAGACATAGTAGCTGGAACTTGGGTGGTATATTACAGCAAAATGGTTAAGAAAAAAAAAGACAAGAGCAAGTAGATTTCTTTCATTTTTGATAGTACAAAATTTAAACAGTCTTGAAAGGGAACCTAAAGTCTACTCTGAAATTAGGCTATTTTTGATCCTGAAAAGAATCCTCTATTATCTGAGTAAAGTAGAACTAAAATCCAAGAGCTCTTAAGACCTAGGATAGTATTATACTTTTACCATTTCTGTAGATTAAACAAGGAAGTTATTCTCTACAGGGGAATACTTCTTGCAAGACCTGGCAGAACAACAAGTTCAGAGTGTGCGAGGGTGGTTCTGAGGCATGTCTGGCAATACCGACAGGAATGCTAACAGGCAGACTGTCAAAGAAATAGGAAAACTGCATACCTGATGAAATAATGTGAATATGAGCTTTTAAGAGGGTCATGGCATTCTCCTTCCCATGGGTACCTCTCTGCAATTTTGCTGTACAGTGCACAAACTGATACAATAAGCCAAGATTATATGTAGCTCTCCTCATCAAAGATGACACAAGTGTTTCTAGCTAAGGTATTAACTTTAATTCATAAATCCAGGCAATATTTGAAAGGGGGGGGAAAAATATGCTTAAACAGGGCCATCAATTTGCAGCAGCATACTTGGATATCATGTCAGCAAGGTAGTTATCCATGTGCAGTCATGAAGAAGGCAAACCCCGCAATCAACAATCTGATACATGAATGCTACCTCCAGCCAGAAACTCCTGCCACCTCTCCATCACTTCTTTGTGTATCCACACGTCCCTATACCAATTACTAGATGAGAGAAGGAGCATTCATCTTGGTGTCTCTGTGTTTGAATTTTCTCATACCCACATCCTGAATATGCACCAGTATGTCTGAGTACGTGCAGGGCAGAAAATGAGTTCCAGCATTAAATCAAAGTGAAAAAATATGTCTGCTCACAACACCAATATGATGCAAATCTCAAAGTACTTCTTTATTTTTCCAAGATTTTTTTTTTTTTTTAAGTAAAGTTGAAAAGAAAACAGGAAGACAC
Organism: Dendrocincla fuliginosa; assembly: GCA_035047845.1. Lineage (NCBI taxonomy): Eukaryota > Metazoa > Chordata > Aves > Passeriformes > Dendrocolaptidae > Dendrocincla > Dendrocincla fuliginosa. The sequence goes on from JAWWMO010000043.1 coordinate 30,424,970, forward strand.
AGCTGATTATGAGGACCATTCTTTAAACTGCAACAGGCTCCCAAACGCACTGACAAGATTATAAGGGGTCAAACTATGCAAGGATCACCAAAAGATATTGCATGATTATGTAAGAAAAGAAAAAGCACAACGTTACCTTGAATAATGACAGCTAGGCAGGACAGATTACATTTAACCCAGCAGTCTGTTCTAACTCTCAGATTCTCATGCATGGTCCAGCCTTGAGTCCATGCTGGGGCATGCACTGTGATTTTTCCTCTGTATCTTGTTTTCAGCATGAAACATACTTGTGTGGATGTACTAGGTCAAAATTAAAACAAGTTCCAGGACTACATGTTTTGCTGGAAAGCACATTTACTTTGCTGTAAACCCCATCAAAATTATTTTATTTCCAATAAGTAATAAAATCAACCAATCCAAATATATCTTTTATTTATATCTTTATATTATTTTTGGAAAGATATTTACAAATTAATCACAAGCGGAAATCATTACGAGAAGCTGGGTATAGTAATAAAAATAAATGTGTGTTTTACATACATTTACATATGTTTTGTAGCCTGCTACAAGTGGTGTAGAAACTGAGAGATAAACTTTAATTAATCTAGGTATTGAACATTATTCGTCCAGTTATCTGAATTTGCATTTGTTTCTGAACAAAAAGTTTAATTTATCTAAGCAGGAAGTAAACAGTGTAGTAAAAACATCAGAGAAAAAAACACTGGTAAACCATAATTTTGTAAAATATATTAATGAAAAATGATCATTAATAAAAATCTAATCATTAAGGAAACAACAGAGAAGCAAAGAGAAAATGGAGCAGCTGAAAAAACCACTAATGTGGGTGTATAAGATTTGTACAATTATGTTTGTTTCTTTGGTTTAATTACAAGGTAAGATATTAGTATACATAATTTTTATTGAGCTGGAAGGAAAGCTTTACTCAATATATTGTTCAAAATAATACATCACCCTTGAATTTCTGTGTGTTTGTCACTAAGAAAATGTACTTCTGGTTTATGACTGTGATTTACAGCAAACAAATGTAATCAGATTATTTCTTGAAAAGTTATATTGTGTCCATTGATATTTATAAAACAAATAAATCATGCTCTCCAATTTTACAGTGGAGAAATATTGTGGTTCAGACTCACTATAAAAGCTGGATTCATCACAATAAAGGAGGTACAAAATGTAAACATATACTTTCTAAATGAGATGACAACATACTAAAATATTAAAACTGCTTTAATGTTCCTCATTTCCCCAACCTTTTCCACTATTAGTTTGGCATCAAAGATGGTGGTATTCTGTTCTTCTATGGATTAATTTTTCATTTCCAGACCAATGGTGTGTTTGTTTTGAAACTATTAAAGAGTCTTTAATTCCAACGTTACATATTTTACTGGCAATATTATTAGTAAATAATATCTGAGTAGTGCAGCCTCAGATTTTTCTTGGATTCTTTTTTCCTGAACATCAAGGACTAGAAAAATCAGCATATGAATATTTTTCAAGAGAAAGATTTCTCAAATATATGTTCTCTTTGATGATAATAATATTAATTGAAAAGTATGGATGTTGAATTCAAACAATGAAAATCTAAAATGACATTTTATCACACTACCATTCAGCATCACCTATAGTTCGCTTACATATTCTAGGCACAAAAGCAATATATGAATTAAAATGTTAGACAAAATGTATGAATACATTTCATTAAGTATTTGCCTAAATTTCATGAGGTGTTTTCCCTACACTTTTATTTAGCAAAATAATGAGAGACCCAATGTTTTTTATACACTGCATTTTTTGAATGTCATTTTTGCCTTGAAGTTTCATCAATGTTTGAACACTTAAAATTAATTCATGTGCAAAATGAGAAAAAGTGTTATGTGTAGATCAGAAGACACTTGTATCATGTGCAATTTTTATTTTAAGCTCAGAAATCTGTTCCCAAGATCTCATTTTCTTTTTGTCCCAATCCAATATTTATTGATTCATTTTAATGCATACAGGGATACGCAATCATTAACTTGCCAGTGCTCATACTGATCCTTTTGCATCCACAGGCTCTAGTTTGCAATCTCAGCACATTACCTAATGTGCCCATTGAAAATCAGTCATTATACGCATGCCAGGGGACTGGCACAGTCTTTGTGCTGCTGCATGCCAAGGGACCCTGAGGGTGACACCAGCTGTGTGCTTAATCATTCCTGGGCACCTCTAACCTTGCCAGTACAAATGTGAGGTTCTTACAATTTCTTCAATAAAAAATGCAGCTTGGTATAAACTGCTAACTGTCAAAGATTTTGATATCAGCTATATATAAAGGTATGTGTTTAGCTGAAACAGGTGTTAGTGATGCATTCTATCACAACAGTAACTGAGAATCAAGTCCTGAAAGTGTTCAAAGTCTCATCTGCTGACAAAGGCAATTATCAGAGTCGTTTTCCTGACATGCAGGCTTCCATGAAATGGTAGACTTTCCCTGAAGTTCTGATCTTAGCTGCAAGAACTAGACCAGTACTATATTAATGTTAATATTTTATTAAATATAGACATGGAAATGTCTGAATCTAGTAGACTATAAAACACAATACTGATGTAATTTCTTGACTGTTAAAGGTTCAGAGCTGTGTTGAGCCCTGTAACCACTATCCCTCTTTGTTAGTCTTCTTTTCAATAACCCTTTGCATTTGTTTCAATGTGAAATATTCTTGGGATCAAAGGGTATATCTGGCATACCAGTGGCCACAAGGCAGGTAATGTTATGTTGGGAACAGTTGTGGGCACTCATTTTGTCTGATCTCAAACACTCAGCCTTTGTGCGAGTGTTGGTGTAGGCAAAGTCTGGGTGGAGGCTTTTTGGAGATCAGTAGGAGGCCTACTATGCCCATCTCCTTATCTGAGATCTGAGAGACTTCTCACTGTGCTTCTGCTGAACAGAGCAGTACCATCAGTGGGTAGGAAACTCTCTAATTCTAGTAAATACCATGGTTGGATAATTCTTGAAGAAAATTTTCTTTGTTTTTGTCATAAGCAATATCTGAAGGAAAGTTTAAGGAAGCGTGTCTTAAGTTTTGAAAACAAGAAACCTTTGAAAGACAAATATTCATCCTACCCCAGGATATTAGCACTGTATTGAGGCAGGTGTTTCTATTTGATGGCAAACTCTGTGTGAAGTTATTCTTAATGATTCATTTCGTAAAGGCCAAATTATTTTTCAGCATGTATAGTCCAAGCAAGACTACAAGTTTTTAATAAGAAATTAAAACTTACATAAAAGATGAAAACTTGGAGATACAACTGATTCATAACAAAACGTTTTATTAATTGAAAGGCTAACTAAATTGTCAGACTGTGTGAATATCTGTGTGAAGACTGTAAGAACTGTTTAAGATGCTGTGTGGGTGATTAAACACTAGCTTCTCCTGTTCCACCACATCAAGGTCAAAGCCCTTGTCCTCAGCCTCAGGTCCTGTCACAAATGTTTTAGAACTTAGTTTCTTTTATTTTTTATTATTTAACCCAGTTTGCTGCCTTGCCCCTTCCAATTTAGTTACTTGTCTCTCTGAGGTATCATCTGCTGCCTCTTTTTTTGTATGGTCAGCAGTACCCCTGGTAAGACATCCATTGCCCTGTAAAGCTGCCCTGACAGCTGCCAGCTGGCCAATACTTCAAATGTGGTGAAAAAAGCGTATCAGCATATGCTAGACCTCTAGTTTGGAGATACAATACATGAGTACATCCTTGTACCTGCAGTTGTTCTTTTATATTGCAAACACTTTTGGGCTTCTTGGGTAACATAAACTTTTAACTTCAGACAAGAAACGTCCCAGTAAGAAAATAAATTATTAAGGTTGCAAAGTGAAGTATTCGAAAGGTACAAAACTCCTCAGTTAGCTTCATTTTCTCAGAGGATTATAGGCTTCAGGATGCAACCTCTTATTACATGATCAAAATTCTTTTTTTTTGCACAGTTGTTCCTTTCTTGTGTGATGGATGACTGGAGCTCTGAGGACTATGTAGTTATTCCCTAAATTATTCTTGCTTCATCTTTAGCAGAAGTTGAAAGATATGTACAGAATAAATCAAGAGTTTTGAAAAGAGTAGCCAGAGGATGGCAGATGCATACTGCCTTGCATGCCATGGTGTTTTAACTCTGACAGCTACAGGGTGTACTATATAAAGCAAATGACTTAACAATGAGATTAAAAACTTTATTATTTTTCTTTGTTTTCTGGGTTGCCAGCTTGAGATCTTCACTTGCATGCAGTTAATGCTTATGGCTTCTTGCCAAGTCAGACCTTCAGCCACCCTCATTTCAGTGACTTTCCTTCCCCATTTCCTTTGTGCTTCTTGCTTCATTTTTGTCCCACTTTGAGTTCCCAGTTTCTGCCTCCTTAAAAAATCCCCATTCTAGCCTTCCATTCCTCCAGCCTGCTCATTTTCCCTTCCACATCCAGATCTCACTTCTTTTCCTTCTCGTGTTCTCTCTCCAATCCCTCCAGTCTCTCTCCTACTTTGACTACTCTTGTTTTCCCTCTCTGCTGTCAGACCAGCAGCTTCCTCAGACACATTGCCCGGACGCCCAGCAAAGACTTGCAACTACAACAGCAGAATTGCAGGCTGGGGACCTTTTTCTGACCTGACTTTCCTCAGCAAGCACTCTTTAAAAAGCTATGTATAAATTAGATTATTTCACGCTGCACGACTACTGAAAATCACAGGTAAAATTTGATGAATGTATTAATTTGGTTAAAATGGTCATTCAGGATGGATATCACTGAAAAAAATGAAAAGTAGTTCACTTGGCCATAGCCTCATTTGGTTTTACAAGATCAGGAAGGTCTGGATAGAGGATCAGAGAGCAAAGACATGCCTACCTACCTGAGGAATCACCCTATTTGAAATATCAAAGACCTATCAAAGGTCTGTGCTTTTAAACTACTTATGGAGTACTTTTAATCTGACAGAAATCACTATTATCCATGACAGTTAGCAGACTATAATACAGCCCAGAATTATATGTATATGTGTATATATATATATATATATGTATAAAAATCTAATTTGTTGGAAAACAGCCAACTACACTGTAAAGGGAAGAAAACTTTCTGTCCAAATAAACACAGACATGGTATCTTGAAGTTAAATACACATATATGTTTCACACAGCATGTCAGGATATGACCTGATCTGGCTTCATTACTTTTCTGAAAGTGTCATCCTCTATTTAAAAGCATGTAATGACCCCAAAAGTAGGTTTATTCAGCTTCTTATGCTGCACTTGTGCTTAAGTCATGTCTCCTCTGGATATAGAAGGGTAAAAATTGTTACTGAGGATTTGAAAACTCCTGCTGTAATGAATAGTTTAAGTGAGAACTGCGCAGAAAGCTGTATTGGATGATCTAGCTCCTGCCCAAAGTGGGAACCATTTATTTCTTTAACATAAAGAGCAGTATGCAGTTAGCCTGCTAATCAAACACACCAGATCAAATCAAACACTCAGGCAAAAGCTGCTCAGCCCACATAGTTTAAATCAAATCAGAATCAAAATGGTTTATTGATTTATTGAAATTAACCAGCAAGCAGTGAACCATGTAAGGAAGACCAATATTTGCAGTGCAACAGATAAAACACAATACAAGAGGTAAATCGGAATATTTGATGTTTATAAAAGTTAATATGCATCTATGAATTTCTATCCAAACATAATGTATCCCAGAATGTTCTGTTTGCTCTGCAGGACCTGGGGGTCCTGGTAGGCAAAAATCTGTCCATGATCCAGTAGTGTGATCTTGTGGCCAAGAAGGCCAATGGTATGCCAGGGTGCATTAGGAAGAGCACTGTCAGCATGTTGAGGCAGGGAATCCTTCCCCTCTGCTCAGCACTGTAGAGGGTGCATCTGCAGTGCTGTGTCCAACTCTGGGATTCTTAGTACAAGGGAGACATGGAGCTCCCGGAGCAGGCTCAGTGAAGGGTAACAAAGATGGTTAAGAGGCTGGAGCATCTCTCTCAGGAGGAAAGGCTGAGAGAGCTGGGCCCATTCAGCCTCTAGAAGAGATGTCTGAGAGTGGACCTCATCGGTGTATATAATTATCTGAAGGGATGATATCAAGAGGATGGAGCCAGGCTCTTCTCGATGGTCCCAAGGAGTAGGACAAGAGGCAACAGGCAGAAGCGGATGCACAGGAAGTTCTACCTGTCTGAGGAAGAACTTTTTTACTTTATACTGTGTGGGTGACCATGCACTAGGTCAGATTTCCCAGAGAGGATGTGGAGTCTCCCTCACTGGAGATATTCAAGAACCCTTTGTACACAGTTCTGTGCAGTGTACTCTAGAATGACCCTGCTTGAGCAGGTAGGTTGGACAAGATGACCTGCTGTGGTGCCTTCCAGCCTTATCCTTCTCTGTTTCTATGATTCTGTGATTCTATGCTAATCCAAATAGTTACATTTATCCTCCCAGAAATGTGGTTTAAATGCACATCCACTCCCAGAAATGTGGGTTCCTCCCCTGCATGCCTCTTCTGGGGGTGAGCTGGGTGTTCCAGGTCTGAGTGTGTACGGATTGAGTGCTATCAATCCGTAAGTAGTGCAAATGCTCCTCTACTCCTACATGTCCCTGAGGTGTGAGGAATCATGGAAATGGTGTGAAATCATGTCCGCTGATATTTTTCATGTCCTGAATCCATATTTCAACATTTTTCATCTGACAAAAGCATTCCGTTTTCTGTCATGGTCTCATATATGAATCTAGGGGTTGCATAAGAGCAACAGTAAATGTGGCTGTTTAGAGACCATCTAGATAGGGAAGTTAGGATGCAGTGAGGTTGAGAGAGAATTTACAATGCAATAATGGCTTTCATTAGCAGGTACAAGGAAAAGTGCTGTGTGCCTCCATAAAGCACAATAGCAAGCACACTTCATATTCACATGTCAGCTTAACACTGTGAAGGATTCTGTAGCTTCTTAAATCCCTCTGACAACATGTGATCCCTTCATATCTTATTTACTGCAGAGGAAAAGAAAGCAACAACTGCAATGAAAATTTAATTTAGAAGTACTGGGGAAAATGTATGAATACCCAAGCTCCAGGCTGAACGTTACAAGCAAAAATAAATCTTTGATAGCTCAGAATAGAACAGGATTTTCCATGACTGGTGCATACCACATTATGTAACTGTAATTAATATAATTAATGAGCAAAAAGATGCAATTTTATGACATTCAGTAGCAGATAAAACTCACATTCAGTTTGATGATTTCATAGTTTTTATTATGCACCTAGAGAAAGGATAACTGATGTGGAGGCATCTTGCAGAATAACTTTCTCTGAAAGTAACTGATGATTGCAAATTTTTTAAAAAGAAAAGGTGAAACTGTTTCTAAGGATGTATCTAAAATATATAAGTCAAAGCACTATTAGTTTACAGAACATTTAAACAATGTATTAAGAGACTGAGTGTACTTTATTTGCAAAACATAGTAATGTAAAGACTACTGCTGACAGACTGAATAGACTATTATTTTAATGATGATGACTGCTGTTGGTAATAGCAAGTGGAACCATCATCATCATATAATTTGAACTACATATATAAACCATGTACAGATGATATATTTCAAAACCTAGACAACAGATTAGCATCAATCTGGCACAGCAGTCAACAGTGCCTGTGTGCATTCATTGTTAGAAACAATCTTTCATGCATGGCTTGAAGATCAATCTTTTAAGAAGCTGCAGAAAGCCAGGAGAAGAAAGAAGTGAAAATCAGTGTAGAAACCACTGAGAATAAATGATACTCTTGGTTCAAACTGTGGATTATGACACAGAGTTTGCAAAAAATCCATGAATGTTTAATTGATCAGGCAACAAATTGAGTGTTAAAATTGAATTTTCTAGTAAGTGGGAAAAAACCCCAAACCTTTAAGCAACCACGTGATATGGATTTTGCTGTTCCTGACATAATTACTAGAAATGAAGAGAGAGATCCCAGAAAGCTTTACTGATAAGACAAATGCAGTTCTCAACTTCAAATATGATTAGATGGGAATCTGTAAGAATGCAAATTGCATATGCTAAATCTCTGCATGACAAAAAAAAATAATACTGTATTATATGAGGAGAGTGATTCAGAAAGAATAGCAAAGTACAAAGTGCCTTCTGGTTAAAATTGTAATATTAATATTATTTACAATACAATTATGATTGATCTAAACTTAAAGGTTCCAAAACCTGCACAGAGTACTCCTAGTACTGTCTCTCAAGTGACAAAAAGACTCACATTCCTCAGCCTGATGGCTACACTCTTGCCAATTTAAGAGTGTTAGGGAATGTAAGTGTCTTTTAAGGTCAAAGAAGATACAGGAATGGCAGCAGTGAAGAAATCATCCTATACAATTAATCAGAATGATAGGTCTATAAATTATCTTTGCTATAAGAACATCTGTATTTGCTTTATAACTGTGAAGGAAAAGGATTTTGCAAGAGCTCTTTACTCCCTTTGAGGCTGTACCATGCCTTGTACACACATATAGGTAGTCTATCACTGATTGAAACCTTGTATTACAGACCTCGAGTTCTCTGGGAGCATTTGACATCCAGCAACATGTGCATGAAGGCAAAAAAAGAGAGTCAGAGCCCAAGTCCTGAGTAGCAGTGTCCTCAGATTATCTGCCCTGACATAGTAGTAAGTCACAGAAGACAAATTCATGTACATAAACTATTTCATCATTTTTCCTCCCTGCTCATCATGCCCAGTCTTATAAATTAAATAAGCTCCCAATTCTACCTCATTTTCAAGAGGTCTGTTGATTCCTTTTCATTCAACTCATCCTTAGCTTTAAATCTGTAGGCAACTGTTTTCACTTTATTTACCTATAGAAGATGGAAACTGGGTTTATTGACTTTCCCTGGTGGACCTGGCTGCTCATTTTCCATTTTCTTTTCACTGGCAGGTAAAAACCATGGGAAATTGGAGTCTTATACCTCCATAAATGGTACAAAATGCCTATTGAAGACATAGCATGTTCTCTGATGTATTGCCAGTTATCGTCAAGAATGCATAAGGAAGTGATTTTGCACATAACTGTGGTGGGTTGACTTTGGCTGTCTGCTGTGTGCCCACCAAGTTGCTCTATCACTCACCCTCCTCAGAAAGACAGGGGAAGAAAATAAGATGAAAAACTCATGGGTAGAAAAAAAATGCAGTTTTGTAAAGAAAAACAAATGCCACGCATGGAAGCAAAGGAAAACAAAATTATTTATTCTCTACTTCTCATTAGCAGGTGATGCTCAGCCACTCCCTGAGAAGGAAGACCTCTGTATGTAGAGTGGTCACTTTGGAAGACAATTGCCTGCCTTCCCTCCTTTCCCCCCTTCTCTTATCTGGTGTTGCTAAATGTGATGTCATGTGGTATAGACTACCTTTTTGGTCAGTTTGGGTCAGCTGTTCTAGTTGTATTCCCTACCTGCCTTTTATCCACCCCCAGCCTACTGGCCTTTGGGGATGTGGGTTGCAGATACTTCGAAGGCATTGCTCAGATGTAGACAAGACACTGGTGTGTTATTAACACTGTCCTAGCTACAAATACAAAGCACAGCACCATAAGGATGGATGAACATGGAGACAGTAGATGTCTGAAAATAACCAAGCTCAATATTTACTTGGCATGTTCATGTAGAAACCAAACATACACAGTGATTTTACAGTGAATTGGATTAACAGGGAGACTAGCACCCAATCTCTTCTTTGGTATAGAGCTCTGGATGACATATTATCCCATTCACTGTAAAATCACTGTGTATGTTTGGTTTCTACATGAACATGCCAAGTAAATATTGAGCTTGGTTATTTCCAGACATTTTGGTATAGAGCTCTGGATGAAATATTATTGTAAGTCATTCCTGTTTCTTGGATAAAACACTGCCTGCAGGAGCTGGTGGCAAGAGCACTTGAAGATTTTCTAAAATATATTCATGGAAGTGGTCTTAGAATATTGGTTTTACAAAACACATGCAGACAACACCAAAGCTTGTTTATCTGGGGAGATGGAGATGTTCTGGACTAAACTAGACCCCAAGGGATCCCACAACTTCCAATCTGTAAATTTTAAAGGAACCCTAGGCAGTCACCTGATATCCTCCCTTGGGCTGTGGTTAAGCTTGTGCAACCAATTTTGTGTTGAATGAGACATTTTAAGAAGCTTGGATAACTGACAATTTTCAGTGCAGCCTTGTTTTACTGAAAATAATTGGTCATCCAAAAAAGATAAAACCTGCATTTGCTTAGATAAAATTTCTTAATATATAAAAGTTTTGTGCAAACTTTCAGCCAGCATTTCAGATATGTAACCAGGGCATGTAGGGCACATTGATCTATTGCTCTTTTGAGATCAGCTATCCAGCTGCGTGTTACATCTCATCCATCTCTAAGCTGCAGATGCTGAGATAGATGAAACACTGCCAGTCAACTGAAGCAAACAACAGCTTTTCTATTGTGCACCCTTATCTTAAATTCATATCTGTGCTGATTTTTTAAGTGCTACCTGGAAATCAAGCCAATAACTTCCCACCAGGAATAAAAATCTATGATCAATTAAAAGCTTTTGGTCTACTGGGACAGTTGACCTTTCAAACTACTACAAAGGTACAACAATAAGTCTTGAAGGGAATTAGGTAGTTTATAGTGCCTGTGAATTCAACTGCTTTAACAATATGCAAGACATTTAATAATCACCACACAGGAAAGCATGTTGGAGTAAGTAATCTGATATGCAGAAAGGAAACTAATTTTACTTTGACACCTCTTCTTTAGCTCAGAAATTATAATCTGTGCCCTAGGCTATCAGACATCAATGCACAAAATTATTCACAAAGGGCTTATGGTTCGAGTGGTAAATCCAGTCATTTGCAAAATGTTGACCCAAGTGAGTCAGCACAGAAAGCTTGATCTTTCAGTGTGATGAAAATGTAATTTTATGGATGTCAAGTTGAAGTTCAAAAGTGACATATAGTGTCATACAGATAAATAGTTTTGCCAACAGCAATGCCATACTTCATAAGGACTTGTCTGGCCAGTAGTAACTACTATGATGATTAAGAAGGCTGATAGAAAAATGCACATTTTATCTTATTTTGCATACTACATGAGCCTTTAGAATTAAAAATCAAGACAGGCCTATTAAAGAATTGTTTTTAACTCTGTATTTCATTTATATGTAATGAAGATCTATGAAGATCTTTTTTTAACCTATTCTTTTCATTACTATTATTTTATAGCTGTACCATTTTCACAAGATTAAATATAATTTGCAGTCACTTCAGTTTTAAACCAATGACAAATTGAAAAGTGAAAAAGCTGTGTAGAATTAGTGCATTAGTTAGATTGTAGTTGCTAACAATCAAAAGTGAAATGAGGGATCATTTTTATTGCTCCTTCATTTTTCTTGTGAGGACATTATTGCTCCTTGTAATATCTTTTTTTTTTTTTCATATGTAATGAAAAAGCACATGAAAGTAGTATGAAGAGCTTTCTGGATAGTGCAGAGGAATGTAACTGCCTGCCATTATTTTATTTATGGCAAAGAAGTAAAATGTAGCAATTACTTTCTTTAATTATCTCTTCCCATTTGAAGCAATGCCATCTTCTAGGCCCTCTAGGCCATTTCTGATGTATCTTGATTCCACAAAAAGAAAACAAAGAATGTAGGGGTCCAACTAATATTTAGGACTGAGTTCTTTATTTATTGAAAGATGTTCCATACCCTGAGTCTTACCCTTCTGAGTAAGTGAAGCTAATGAAGAGACTTGTGTCCCAATGCCTCAGTATCATTGTGAGTTTTCACACACATTAAACACAAAGACGTACAGATCTGTTCCCTAATTTTGTCCTTTTTGTACACCTTACATAAATGCCTTGAAATAGGAATACAGATAATATCGGGTTAACTACTCTTACTGTAGTTATTATAAATTGCACTCATGCTGAAGCCCAGTACTTGCAGTTACTGCTGTACAGCACACAGAATTTGTCCCTAAAGATAACATTCAATGCCAGCCACTGAATGGTTGAACAAGTCTATGTTATCAAGTACTAAAAATGCTTTGAAACTTAAAAAATATCCACAAATCTTACTTTATGGATCAGTTCTCTTATTTGGAGATAGGGAAGAAGCCTTGGCTATTTGAGTTAGTAAGTACACAGATTTTGATCTAGCTTTTAACACTTTTCTTTAGTAATTTTAAGATAGAGCTTTAAATTAAATACTTTTGTACCAAATTCCAAAGTGTTGCTTATATTTCTTGTCAAGGATTTCCGTAGATAGGGATTTTTTAGAAAGCTAAGATACATCTAGTCTGAAGAGAGTATATTCGAACAAGGTATATCCATTCTTTGATATATCTTTAGTCAAAGCTATTCAGAAGGCCCAGAATCCTTGAATTTGCTCCAAACAGGACAGAAGGCCCAAGGAAGATGAAGACTGGGAGGGAAGGAGGGTTGTGGCAGCCCACCCAATTCAGGAAGGTGGGCTTAAGGGTAGCCATGAGGGAAGTTCTGGGGATGGACAAATTTCAGGATGGGCATATGCCATTAGGTATGATAATTAACCAGTATTGTAAAAGTTGTCCTGCATGCGTGTGTTAATGTATTTTGTGCACCTTAAAGCACTTTAATTGAAGACCTGCTCTCTACCTTAACTATACTAAAATTGCCACGAGATTCTTTCTTTGATTTTAGGCAACAATATCAGTAAAATTCTCTCAGGTTATATGCTCAAGATGTGCCAGTGTAAGAAGTTCCAGCGTGAATTGTGTCCCAGGTATGACTTCGAGAAACTTTGGAGCGAGTAGGGACTGGCCCTGCCTTTTCCATGGAACTTCGCCATTTGGTTCATCATAACCACACTGGAGATTATACACCCAGGTGTGGAACTCCAGGTTGCACCTTGAACAACTTTTTAGAGAGAAGAGTTGCTATTGTCTCTCTACCATCACAATTTGCCTGCTATCCACACATAGCAAAGTAAAACATTTCTGTCTCCTTCTTTGTTCCTTCCCTCAAAATATCAGTCCTGTTCTTTTTTCTTTTTTTTTTTTTTTCCTTTGTAATGGGACATTAAAATAAAAAGAAAAAGAAAAAAGAAAAAAAGAGAGAGAGAGAGAAATAGGAAAACAGAGGGGGAAAAAAGGAGAAAAAAAGCCTAAACCTTTTTTGGATCAAAGCAAAACTGAGTTTAGTCCTGATGAGTATGGTAAAAGAAACCTAAACTTAATCACTACCGTTATAGAAGTAGATAAATAAATATTGCCAGCAGCATTCATCAGTTTCCTTATTCTCATGCCCTTAGCAACACATGAATTAACAACGGCCCTCGGTGACAATCCTTTCTAGGACTAAGTTATCCCTGTGCAAGATTAATGACTTTTAAGAACTGTGAAATGTGAACTCCTTCTCATCTCCTCCTCTCTACTCCTAAATGTCTGCCTTCTATACTGACTGTATCTTCATTTTGACACCAAAGTTTTCATCCTCCTATGCCTGCCTGAAACTACAAAAACTTTTTGAGTTATTCCTTCCCAGTTTTTGGGGAAAATAATTTTAATTTCTTGAAGAGTTTGTATGCAAAGTAATATGAGCAGAATGCAAATGTCACTCGGGATTTTTCTGCAGTCCAGCATTCACACTGGGGATAAAGATGTTCTTTTCACAGACATCTCCTACTTCTGCAATAAAGTTTTTATTTACTATAAATAATTTATTTCATTCACCATTTTAATTTCATATATTTCAGATAAAACCACACAAGTATAATAGAACATTTGAAGATGTGAATGTGTAAGATATTTCATTTTGGCCTATTTTCCTTTCCTCTTCTCACCTTCTCCATATTAAGTACTTGAATCTATATGAGTTCCTTCCTATATGCTTGGTTCTTTCATGCCTGTGCTATGAACTTCTTGTGAAGGTGTAAAATCAAATATGTGAAGCAATCCTACAAAATGCTCAACTAAATTCAAGATTAAATTAAAGAGGAGGAATTGCAGTGGGATGCAAACATTGCAACTTATATAACTCTTCAAAGTTTACAGACTCAGATATATCCTTTGGGTACCTCTGAGTCTGTAAATCCCATCAGTCCTGCACTAAACATCTTCTGGAATGTTTTCAGAGTACTCCAGAACAGCTGATTTAATATTTCTGAGTGTAATGCACTTAGCTAACTTATTCTTTGGATGTTTCATCTATTAGTGAAATTTTGTCACCAAACTACATTTTTAATAGAAAAGTAAAACTGTTCTAAAAAATTCTGGTACACTGAGACAGTTATTCCACATGACCCCAAAACATCAGTATCAGTTAGGAACTGCCATAGCATCAGTGGATTTCCAGGACCACTGTTGTTCTTTCACACCAGTGAAAAGTATATATTTTTTTTTCTATTTATAACATGCTCTTTTGTGTTTATGAGAAAATTTCAAAAGGAAACAAACCATAAAGCAATGGTCATAAGAAGTCTTAATAAAACCAGTTATTTGTTTCATGTATTCAGCTTGTAAAAGCATTGAAGGTTTAAATTAGAACCTGTTATGGGTTCTTTGCATTGAAGAGCATTTGTTTTATTACCTTTTTAACAGATTTTAGCCACAAAATATATTCTTAAATATTTTTCTAGAACTGAGCTTGTTAGCAGCGATCTTCTGGTTTTTTAGTTTATGAAAAGCATCAGTCTCAAGGGGGTTCATTAACTAGATGCTTTACTGGCTCTGGCTCCCAGATTATCTGCCTGTAGCATGAAGCAACAGCAGATGCAGTAGAATTGACCTTGCCTTTCTTATTTATATTTATAACACTATTTAAAGCTAAGGATAAGAACATACATATCATGAACTGACTTGTATATCACTGAAGTTGATTCTCCACTGTAACATCAAATATTTACCTTACCCAGAGTTACAGGGAATTCTAAGGTTATTTTGTTGGAGCCCAAGCAAGATGAACTAAGAATTTCTGTTAATTATTAGGCTATGATGAAAAATATGATTTGTCCCCTCCCAGAGATATCATATGCATACGATCTCTCCATCCCAGGGAAAACCTCGGTTGGTGTGAATATAATCAATTGCTGCAGGGAGTCATTCAAATGCATCAACTAGAAATAATTATCATTACAAGAAAGTGATTAAAATTACTTAAAATTAAGATTTCAGCTTGCCATGGTTATTTCTATGCAAATATGCTGTATTTTTTCAACCAACACACAAGTATTAATTAAAAGTAGACTAAAGTTTTGAACAGCAAGGCAGTTTTAAAATTCATGCTGTAAACATAATTACTTGAGCCTCAGCTACAAATGAAAGTCATATTTTTTACTTGCTGCCTTTGTTTTTCCTCCCCTTTTCTAATGAAGAAAGTCGTCATACAATGCCCTGTTAAATTACATGTTGAATGAGGGCTTGAGAGTATCAGTCAATTTCCTTTATAGTAACTAGCTATAACAACTCAGAGTGGTATGCTCTATTACAAATTCATTTTTATATGAAATACTTGTCTTCCAATATATGAGTTGACTGATTTAATCCTCAGGATATGACATTAAAATTTTACCACAATTTGCAGCGGAAATCATGGGAAGCACTTTTGTTGATGGAGTCTACTCAGTCATATTTGACTGACTGTTTCAGCTCTTCTGAAAGGTGGCTTGATAACCTTCGAACTCCTAGGAGGTCAGTCTGCTCAGTGTATATAGGGCCCTCTGCTAAAATGACACATATCATGTATATCATATATGGAATGCCAAACTCATCAAAACAGGGCATGATACCCATAAAACTATCATTAGATATAGGCTGGCCTTGTACCATAAGAGTGGAATAATTAAAAGTCTAAGATTCTGCATGAGCTGGCTTTCCTTTGAGCATCATTCTGAGGTAAGGCAGAATTGAATACAGATCAGGAAAAATATTCAGTTTAATAAATTTTATTACTTTCCTTGCATGTTTTTAATTATCTGAAACAATATGTTAGTACACTTGACTTGATTTTGGGACCAATTTCAGATGTTCAGTGAACTTGCTATTTGTTCAAGAAAATCTCTTCACTTTCTCATTCTCAAAATATACTTCAAGACAGCATGTGACTAGTTCATAGTTGGACCGTGAGAAATCAGCAGGAACTTTTGAAAAATTCAAGGTGTGGATGGCAATTTGAAACAACTGTGTAAAGCTTTGACAGGTGAACCTGAAAAAGCACTTAATAAATGAAAGAACTCTGTCATAGTTAATCTAAAAGCCTTTTTTTGTTTGTTTGTTTTTGTGCAGTTCTTCTCAAGCTTGAAATAATATAGTTTAATAGTTGACATTTTCTGAATTAGTTGAATGAAGTTATAAAATGCTAATTATCAAGTGCTAAAGAATCACCTACTGCCAGAAAGAGAGCTGTTTTCTCTTTGGTTTCCTTTTTATGGCCTCTTGTGGCTTGGAGATATGGCGTGAATCCACTTCTTGTTTTCAGAGTTCTGGTTCTGGTGGAGCTACTGAAGTCTTCCTCACTCTTCTTGAGATATTTATGTAATGTGTTCAGAGATTATGAAGGGTAAAGCAATCACATTCTGATTCATTCAGGATAAACCTATATAATAAATTAAACGTGTTGTAAGTATTATCTGGCTTTCAGACCGGATGCTGCAGAGTGGATTGCACAGAGAAACTTAAAAATATTTACTGTAACTTTAGACACCAGCATGTTTAATTAAAACAAAACAAAACAAAAATATAAGTTGCCTGGGCAAACAGACAGGCTGTTATTTTGTTTAAGGAATTTTAAAGTTTATTATTTTTTAATGTTCCCTTACACCTTTTCTGTATGTCTCCATAGTACACTGAAGACAAGAACTTGTCAATGATCTTAGTTCCCCTATAATTCCATCATCAGACCAGACTGTGAATTATGACAAGGATGAGAGACTATGAAGTATACTGACCAAAAGTATCTAGCTGATCAGTGCTATGAGTGTTCAGTAAACAGATTCTTTCACGCATCCACATAGACACTGTTGCTGCTGCTCGACATCTCTTCTGGGATTAGACTTTACAAAAGAAAGGCCATAGGGAAAAGTATTTCCTCAGCTGCCATTTACATTCATGCCCATATTTGATTATACAGAACCCACATCCTCTTCTCAGTATGCATTGAATATGACAAGGACTGATTATTTGAAACCTTTGTACAAATTTCTGAGATAGGAATGTGAAAATAAATTGAAACTTTTACCTAATTAAAATATTTTTCCCCCATACTAGCAAAAAATTACTTGAGCAGGCAGTGTTGAAATATGTAAAAAACATCTCTTCTTGCCCAAGAGTAGATGTGACATATTTCAATACAAATATTTGAAGTACTGAAGTTCTGAGGAAGGGAATGGAGAAGAAAAGACATTCAGTATTAACTTTATGGTAAATGCAATGAATGCTTTTATTGTTTAATACAACAAAGTGTCTATGGATTTTTGTAGGAAGTTAAATAAATAAAATCTATTCCTTGTCAACCAACAAACCTAGTCCCTTTTGTTTATGAAGTTCATAAGATGAACTTCGTGAAAATTGAAAAGATTATTTCTTAATATGTTAAACATTATTACAAAGTTTTGGCAAATATATTGTTCATTAAGTAGTTCAAACTCATTCAGTCTTGCTGTCTCAGTAGTATAAGAGATGACTTGAAGGATTTTTTCCAGATTTAAAATTAAGAATTTATCTTGTTCAGGCTAAACAAAAGAGCTTACACTATGGGATATTTATCTTTGTAGTTGTACAAAACAGTAATAGTACAGAAGATATAAAATGAACATTAATGCATGGTTCTAGATTTGATTATCTTATTAACGATAGTAATACAGATAAACATTTGTGAGGGAAAGAGGTTATCTTGCTGGAGAGGAAATATTACCAGCACAGTTTAATATTCTTTTCTGCAAAGCTAATATGGAAGAGGTTGGGAAGTTTTGGCAATAGACTCTTACACATGCGTACATACAGACACTTTCTGTTTACTTTTATGATCCTTTAATCACTAGGACTAAGGTCCAGTCTCATCTTTGTCAAGTTCCTTTTCTATAAAAGTCACCCCAACTAATCACAGTCTCCAGAGCTGAAATAATTTAAAAACAGAAAATAAACTAAAGTGCCTAGTTAAAATTCTTTCTGGTATCTGAGTTTATTCCTCTGCCAATTAAACATATAAATAATGCAGCCAGAGTTTATTGCATAGGGTTTATTTTTGCCTTTCCTAAGAAGACATTTCAATCACAACAAGGTTTCAGAGCTGGTCCCCAAGTTCAACATGCAGAATGACATATTAATTAAGTTTACTTTTCCATTATAAAAGTGCCAGTGTTAACTACTCTGAGAAAAAGAATATTGTAATTTGTCACTAATAAATTGTGTGCTGTGGCAGAGAATACAAGTTTTTGGAAAATGTAGGAGAAGAAAAGAGAAATATATCTACTATTTTTAGAAGACGCATTTCATCAGTCACTGACATCTTTTACTGCTGCAGTTGTAGATGGTATGTGGATCAGACAAAATTATCGAGACATGCAATAAAGTGTATCAGTGGGATTGTGAAAGTGATCAACTCTGTGAAACACAGTACAATAAATAAAGGTGAAAAATGGACTTGTGGATTCTATGCTTTCAAAAACTTGCCTTGGTAAAGACACGACTGTTATACATTTATACATTCCCAAAAGGAGAATACACCCTCAAGGTAGTTCAAGCAACTGATATCTCCTAATCTGTACTTTTCCTTTATATAAGAATACCTTCATATGTGCTACGCCTCACATTCAGAAGTGACACAGTTTACATTTAATTTAGTAACATCTGGAAATCCTCATTTAATTTAGGTGTTTATCTAGAGAGATCTAGAGAGCAATACTGCCAGAAACTCATTATCAAGGAACCAACAATATTTCTTGTAAAGTCAGGTGATGAATGGTAAAAAATTTATCAGGTTTGTTGAGCAGAACATCAAACTATTTATTGTGAATGTATGATATAACAATAATTTAGATACAGCTTTTATCTACAGATATAGGTTTTCTTGACCTATTCTTTGGTTTGTTCGAATTACTTTTCCCTTTACTTGATTTCAGATCCTAATGCTCTCAATTTTGTGCAAAGATTAGGACTGCATCTGAAAGACAAATGTAGTTGACATATTGTAAATGCTGAAATGGGTCAGGTTGCACATAGATTTCTCTGTTTGCTGGTTCAGTACTTAGACAATACCAGTTACTTCAAGTCATACAATAAATAAATTATTTTTAAATTATATGTCATAATACTTTAGAGAGATGTATGTGGCATCAGGTTATGACATACAATCAAACAAGTTTGCAAGTTTGCAACACCACATACGAATTGTGACAGAAACATCAAGGAGGCCTAAGGGACACATGAGGTTCATGGTTAGAACATCCTTTTTTACCTTATGTCCTTATACTCAATCTTTGGATAACTTGTCAAAGCAAAGACTTTTGAATTTTGAATAAGGTAAAAGGGGGTTTTGATTAGTAGAGAACATTAGAAGAAACAGTGGATAAGACTTCCAAGCAGCTGACCCTTGTTAAATGCAGAGGGTGTTCCATTCCATGAATAAGCAAGGTAAAAACACGTGCCCAAAGATGACAAATAAACACTTCTATGAATCAGCTCCACAAGAAGACATTTGGTATTTTGAACAAGAAGAATAGAGGACATGGGATTTCTCTGGGGATATCTAGGTTACACCCAGCTATCTTTTTCTCCTAAAGCTGCTAAATACTGAAGGCAGGCCATGCATTATAAATACAAATGATTTTGATGTCAAGAAAATGATTTTGATGTTAACCTGCTAGGAAACAGAAATGTAAGATTACAGAAATGAGAAAGCAAATAGATGATTCATCTTGTATGAACAAGTCAACACACATTCAACAGCCTTGTAATAATAACACAGGAAAAAGATCGTTACAGTATCTGGAGAAAAAAAAAAGTGAGGATTACAGTTTGAAAAGAACTAAAGGGATTATTTAAATTATATTGGTTTTAGATAAACCTGAGGTTTTCAGAAAGGTACATACTAAGGAACAAACAACCTGCTAAAGTTTTGGTAATACTAAAAGGTAATATAGGGATTATTTGAAAAAAAGTTGATTTAAAACAAAAATCTGAATAAATTATTAGCTTTGGTGAGTTGAGGAGCAAGATTCTCAACCTGGAACATGTCTTTATAGGGTGAATCTGAGGAATTGGTGGGAACACAGCAGAGGAAGCTTTTTGAGAGTCCTGCTTCAATGGACAATAGAGAGTCACAAGGACCCAATTATAGATTCTTGAGAGTTGTAGGGAAATTGCTGATGGTGAAATTACTCATCTGCTACATGCAGTGACAACCTGGTATTTAGTCATATGTGATGGGTGGATTCTTAGATGGATAAGAAATTGGTTGGACAGTCATGTCCAGAGAGTAGTGGTCAACAGCTCAGGGGTCCATATTGGGAGCAGTGTTATTTAATACCTTCATTAATGTCGTAGATGAAGAGATTGAGGACACCCTCAGTGAGTTTGCAGATGACACAAAACTGAGTGGTGTGGTTAGCACACAAAGGACAGAATGCCATCCAGAGGGACCTGGACAAGCTTGAAAAGTGGGCTTATGGGAATTTCATGCAGTTTAACAAGACCAAGATGCCTCAGATATCAGTACAGCTGAGGGACGAACAGAGCAGCTGTTCTCCAAGAGAGCTTGGGAGCAGCTCTCCCAAGAAGAACATGTGGGTCCTGGTGAATGAGAAGCTGGACATGACCCAGCAATGTGTATTTGCAGCCCAGGAAGTCAATGTATCCTGGGCTGCATCAAAAGAGATGTGACCAAGAGAGGTGATACTCCTCCTCTACTCTCCCCTGGTGAGACCCCACCTGGAGTGCTTCATCCGCCTCTGGGGTCCCCAGCATATGAAAGACATCGACCTGTTGGAGCGAGTCCAGAGGGGGGACACTGGAATGATCAGAGGGAGGGAGCACCTTTCCTATCAGCTGGGGCTGCTCAGCTCTGTGGAGACCTTAGAGTAGCCTTCCAGTACATAAAAAAATCTGGAGAGGAACTTTCTACAAGGGTATGTACTGATAGGACATGGAGAAATGCTTTTAAACAGAAAGATAGGTTTAGATTAGTTATTGGGAAGAAATTCGTCACTGTGAACATGGTAAGGCACTGAAACAAGTTGCCCAGAGAAAGGTATGCTCCATTCCTGTGAGTCTTCAAGATCAGATGGGATGGGGCTTGGATTAACCTGGTATAGTGGAAGGTGTCCCTGACCATGTCAGGGAGGTTGGAACTAGATGATCTTTAAGGTTCTTTCCAGCCTCAGCCCTCCTATGATTCTGTGACTCACATATAGAATGGAGGAACAGAACAGAAAAATCCAACAATCTTTGAAGCAGATATTGGATAAATGAGGAAATTGCAGGCCAAGTCCTGGGCACTGTAAAAGAGTGCAATGTGATAGGAATGGGTTCTAGCTGCCCACCACGTCCGCATAGTACAGGGATCTACTTTTACAAAGACTAGTTTACATTTTTTAGTAGTTCTGACTACAGCTCCCAATATTAAAGAGATTAGTCAGACTTCACTTGCTCAGAACAGGATTAAATTCTCCAGAAAACTGAAACTCTTGAGGAGAACAAGCTATTCAAACTAAGAGTTAAAGCATATTCTTTAAAATAAGGAAACTAGTATTATAAGAAATGATCAGAAGCCCATCTTCCAGAAGTGAGTGCACTAATTGTATTTTCCACTAGATTTTCTTCTTGGAATTAAAAACTGGAGTGACTTTTTCCTTAACTTGTTAGACTTCTGCAAACAAAGCATTTGCCATTTTTTAATGTCATTATTTCTGTTATCTTGGCTGTGGCTCCTGTGTAGATGAAGTATTTGCACTCGGTGTCTCCGACTGGACACAAATTATGCACATTTAAATTCTCAGACTAAGCACTGAAAGTAGTTGTTCATATATGTTAGCTTTACAAACTGATACTGTGAAAAATCTGATTTTTTAATATAAAACAGATTTACACTTGCTGTTCAGGTAGCTTCAATGGATTTTGATTCTATAGAATTTAATTTTGCTTGTGAGCCTGGAAAAGTCTTTTTTTCAGGTTTAACTGTAGCTTTTTCATTCAGCAGGTTTATCTGAATATTAACAGCTATACTTTTGGAGGCTTCACAGTTGGTTTTATAGTAGAATAATACAAGAAAAATCAGTTTTCAGCAAAAATTGTATTCAGATTTATCTGAAAAAATCACATATTTTCAATGTATGCCTCATTTTTATAGTTAAAGCTGTTTCTATGGTGCCAAGAAGTAAAAAACCCTGAAGCTCTATCAAAATATAAATAAACAATTATATTTCTCTCTCTCTCTCTTTTTTTTTTTTTTTTTTTTTTTTTTAGGTTTATTCCCCAAG
>JAWWMO010000043.1:30447587-30502765 GCA_035047845.1 Dendrocincla fuliginosa
TTTTTTTTTTTTTTTTTTTTTTTTTTTTTTAGGTTTATGCCTCAAGGATGAGAAATATAGGATTTTTATGGGGTTGTTTTATAGTTTCGGTTGGGGTTTTGGCTTTTTAAAAAATTTTAATTGAACACCACTAGAAAAACCTGTAAGTTGTGTTTGATTGTTATTGTATTAGTCCCATGATCAAAAAAATCAGAAAAACCCTACAAAGAAAGGTTTATTATTTCACTTTCAGATAAGACTGACTACTTGCCTCTCAGTCAGCTGCAAAATTTAACCATTATTGGTGTGATCAGCTTGGTGTTTACTAGAATGCTCAGGAGCAGAACAGAAAGAGTTTTTGAATTTCCTTTTCTGTCCAACTGATGGACAGTTCAGGACTTCCTTTCTTTCTAACATTTGGTGTTCAGTGTTCTGAGGGAACCTGGTCAGAGTTCAGAGCTGACCCTGCTTTGAGCAGAGGGTTTCACAAGAGACCTCCAGAGGCCCCTTCCAGTCTGAATCACCACCTGTGATCCCATGACAGCAAACACACTGGACTGACTCTGAGTTTTGATTTACAACTCCTCCCTTTCCAGCTGCATAGTGTCACTTACAAAGGGGATTGTCATATCATTCCTTTGTCAGGCTGAGTTCTGAGTGATGACTAAGCTCCTTCACCTGTCCTCTTTACGGATGAGTTGAGGCCAAGGCAATGGTCTACGAGCCTTCCACAGGGTGAACACTTAGGCAAGATGGGGAGATAGCAGCAGAGCATTCCCACCAGGCATGGTGGGAAAAGTCAGACATAGAGGAATAAGGGTGTTAAGCAACAGAAAGGGGGACAAATACACTAAAATGCGATATATGTACTGAGAAACCACAATGTATCTGTTTTTGGTCTCCAGACAAGAAACGTACAGAGGAAAGAAGAAAGCTGGAGTCAGTATGGTCCTGTGGCAGGGAAGTCTGTAGGTAGAAAGTGTTTTCAAACTGGCAGTCTCGCATGCTAAACCACCTTGGAGCAATCCCTGCAGAGATTTCAGGTGCCAAGTGTGAGCTACTACACTAACCAGAGCCATGCTCTGTGTTTCAAAAATGTTTTATTTGATTACCTTCGAAATTCAACCAGCTTCTGGGAAAACAAAGTGACTCAGTTACATTTATAAGAGAAAGATTTTGGAAACATATAAAACTAATCTAATGAGAAATACAGAAAAGGAAGCAGAAAAAAACCCCAAGCTCAGAACATGAATCACCTTTCAACCCCAACTGTATAATCATTACTATAATTAAATCCTCATAATTTAAGTTATGCTTCACTCAACATAAAATTGATGACTTATGTTATAATGGGAATTTTATTGTATTCCAGTAATCTGTTTTGTATAAATTAAGTCTCTAGGGTAAAATAATCATTTTGAAGCATACATTTGTTTGGATTTCTTTTCACACTACAACAGCTCTTATGCTGAAAGTGGTTAATGCTCTCACAATTTGAAAACAAGGCAATGATTTACTGTCTGTGGTATTTATTAAATAAGAAACACATTGACAACAGGAGACTTACCAAAAAGAAAAAAAAAAATGGAATGCTCTTTAACGCTAATCCCCAGCACTTACAGTTTATGCTTGAAGAAGGGTGAATTATTTTAGTCTAAATCCCTTTACTATCCATGCTCAAAAATCTCTTATTTTCCCCAACATATATTTGAGTCTCAGCTTGTTTATGTGGTTCACAGAGGAAAGCAGCAGTCCTTGGCTCGTGGCAGAGAATAGCAAGCTACCATGAGTGTCTCCGATGATGCCCATACCCATGAGAGAAAAAAAAAAAAGGAAATGGTAAAGCTGCCATCACTACAGACCAGCCAGAACAGGACAGCAAACAATGAGGCTTGCAGAGACAGTGGAGACAACAGTTTTGCAGTATCCTGCAGTAAATGCTAGGTATTACAGCCATTTTACCTTACAGACATATCTTCATGGGCTGTACACTTGTGTCCCAAGCTGCTCACCCTCAGTGTGAATTGATACTTGGAGCTTTCATTGTATAGGAAAATATTACTTTTGCTTACTTCAAATCCAGTTTTGACAACTATTTATGCTGCCTCAAAACATTTGGGAAGTCCTATTTCTTTGCCCAGCTATCTCCTACAACACAAGGTTGCTAGATCCTTAAATAAATACCTTTTTGTGCACTATGTTTACATTTTGTGGATAAATACTTTGTGTGTTGTCTCTTCTTTCTTTTCTCTAAACCCTTTAGGGCAAAAGTTCCCTGAACATGTTGTTGGCTAATCAGAAACTGACCCCAGTGTCACAAAGCTTACTGCAAAGGCCTATGATGCCTGTGAATTTAAGAAATATGCCAACTCCTAACTGAAAAGTTATCCAAGAGATTGAAAAAAGAAAAAAATAAGAGGTCACCAAATCAATGCAGAGAGAGAATAAAAAAATTAAGAATGTGTCTTTGAAAAAGGCAGATATTTCAACAGCAAGGTTGGTAATTTAGGGCAGGATTTGGTTTAAGTCATAAAATCATAGAATAATACAGTCATTTATACAGCAAAAGAATCACAGGATCAACAAGGTTGGAAAAAACCTCTAAGATCATCAAGTCCAAACTATGATGCAAAACCACCTTGCCAACTAGACCATGACGCTAAGTGACACATCTCCTTAAACACTCACATTTCCTTAAACACTTCAAGGGGTGCTGACTCCACCACCAACTTGGACAGCCCATTCCAATGCCCAATCACAGAAAGGTTCTGTAAAGAACTTCTTCCTAATTAATATCCAATCACAACCTTCCCTGGTGCAGCTTAAGACTATGTCCTCTCGCCCTGTCACTAGTTGCCTTGGAGAAGAGACCAATCCCCAGCTGGCTACAACCTCCTTTCAGGTAGTTTTGGAGAGCAGTAAGGTCTCCCCTGAGACTCCTCCTCTCCATGCTGAACAATCCCAACTTCCTCAGCTACTCCTTACAGGATTTGTGCTCCAGACCCTTCACCAGCCTCATTGCCCTTGTCTGGACATGCTCCAACACCTCAACATCCTTCCTAAACTGAGGGGCCCTAAACTGGACACAGTACTAAAGGTGTGGCTTTACCAGTGCCAAGAATAGGAGAAGAATCACTTCCCTACTCCTCCTGGCCACACTATTCCTGATAGAGGCTAGGATGCCATTGGCCTTCTTGGCCACCTGGGCACACTGATGACTCATGTTCAGTCTGCTGTCAATCAGAACCCCCAGGTCCCTTTCTGCCTGGCCACTCTCCAGCCACTCTGTCCCCAGTCTGTAGGGCTGCAGGGGGTTGTAGTCAAAGTGCAGAACCCAGCACTTGGTCTTTTTGCCATACCATAACCACTTCATACCATTGGATTCAGCTCATCTATCCAGCCTGTCCAGGTCACCCTGCAGAATCCTCCTACCCTCCAGCAGATTGACACTTCTCCCCAGCTTGGTGCCATGTGCAAATTTGCTAATGGTAGATGCAATCCCTTCATCCAGATCATCAATAAGTATATTAATAAAGATCATTAAGATCATCAAGTCCAATTCTAAAGCTAACACTGGCAAGTCCACCATTAAACCATGCTCCTAAGAGCCATGTCTATACATGTCTTCTTACAGTGCAATGACACTGTAGTGTGGTGTACAAGATCAGCCCAAGGTAGGGATCACATGGGTTTTAAGGTAACCATGACAACTAAGGGAGTTGGCTACAGGAGAGATAGTGTATCACAGGGCCCTGGGGTAACTAGGGTCCTGTATTTGAGAAAAATGAGTTGCCTATCTCTACTTGGAGTCTGAATAGATGCTTGCCTTTCCCCCAAGCTTCAGGGCTTCTGCCAGTGTTACTACTTGTGATGAACTGTAGCTTAATGCATCTCTACTAGACCAAGTTTTTCATGGGCTTTAGTTACAACCAGACTTCATTTATGCAATTCTTTGAGGTAGAGACACCTGGCAGCTTACCTGGCATAAAGGTGGGGAACTACAAAAGGAATGTAGGAAAGTTTCAGAGAAAAAAAAATAAAAAGCAAGCATGTTTGTCTTTACCAAAGAAGAGATTGTAGAATGGTAACTTTGCAGCCATTTTAGTCAAAATCTTGAAGATTCAGTCTCAATGAATTGTTGAAGATTCAGGCTCAGTGTGAACACTCACACCTGCTAACAGCAGCCAGTTAATGTTCAAGGTCTTCTGACTGATAATTAATAAACTATTTGTGGAATTATCTTCTAATACATTAAAAAAAAAATTATAGCTGGAAAAGCATATGCCTTTCTAGAAACTATCCATTCCCAGCCTTATCCTTTGATCTTTCTGGGCCTCATATATAATTGCTGCTGCTCTTCTTGTGGAAGAAAAAGGTAGCCCTTCCAGCCCTAGGAAGCTGTCTGAATAGGTGACCTGCTGTATTGAAAAGGATTTTGAATTTTACCCTCAAAATTCTGCAGCTGTGAAAACCCAAGTAAAAAATTGGTCAGTTTGCAGGGAAAAAAAAAAAAAAAGAGAAAGCAGGTGAAATGATACAGGGTTTTAGGAAAACAGATTTGCTCAAATATTTGTTTTATTCCTCTAATTCTAAATTTCTGTCTTGTGGGTTTTATTCTTCTAGTTTTCTTGAAATAAAGAAATGCCTGACATTCTGAAGTATAGCAAGTTTATACAAGCCTGTCTAGTAGAGCCACCTGAGAGTAACTAATTCTTTGTCTTTATGATAGAAACTTTTATACTCAGCACCAGTAATACTGAAGATGTAACACCTATATTTAACAGGAAAAGGAGACACATCTATATCTTTTAAGAGTTATTGCCAAATGCAGCGTATTGTAGGATTCAGCTTTCACTAAGCCTGGAGGACTTGAGCTTTTTCATAATAAAATCTGCCTGCAAATTCTCTGTAGGCAAACAAACTAACTGCTTCTTTAATTTCAAATTGTGGATTTAGTCATTTTAAGTTTTCTTAATTGGATTCTCGAGCTTTTTCACTCTTTAAAAGCATATTTAGTTTGAAATATGGCTTTAGCTAGCATGCTACACATCAGGTCTTAATCAGTGGCCAAAGGACAGATTTTGACATCATTTTTCAGTCATGTTAATAGGTTAGGGACACCATTTGAGAAAAATACTGTAAAATAGATTGTCAGCTGAGGTAAAATTGCCTTTGGCTGTCACAGAGTTATGTCTTTTCAATCAGTTAAGACTCTCATTTCAGACTGTTAAATGTGTCTATGCTTGGAGCTATTTTGATTTCAATAGCTCAAGAAGCAGTTAAAAAAATAAAGTTTTCTGCCCTTTTGTACTACTTGTTTTGCTTTTACTAATTTTAGTTCACTTCAACAGAAAAACTAACTTGGTTTTCTTCTCACTTACTGGTAGAAAATTGCAGTATCACTAAGTGTAACTGTGTTAGTAAGCAG
Organism: Dendrocincla fuliginosa; assembly: GCA_035047845.1. Lineage (NCBI taxonomy): Eukaryota > Metazoa > Chordata > Aves > Passeriformes > Dendrocolaptidae > Dendrocincla > Dendrocincla fuliginosa. The sequence goes on from JAWWMO010000043.1 coordinate 30,452,995, forward strand.
CAGTCCCCTGCTTTCCCCATACTGGCTCAAGTTGGTAAACCACAACTAACTATATTACTAGAAGAAACAGTGACCCCCTGAAATACAAGAGAAGTTGCTCAAGCAAGCACAGAATTGATCTACAGAGAGGCCAACAACACAGAAATGGTCCCCAAGGGTAAGAATAATCCAGAGCATTTCTCTTGTGTACCAATATCTTAGTAGTGAGTGGTATACCAACATGAAACTGGCAAAAAAAGGTGCAATTAGTGATACTGATCTTCTGAAGTAAGAATGCAGTTTCAGTAATGATAAAAATATGACTTCCTACACTTCAGAGAACATACACACAACTCACAAAGACACACATAAGTCAGGTGAATTTAAATTGCAAATTTAACACCTAATTAAAGCACTTTAAAATAATGAGTTCTTCATGGCAAACATGACCAGGAGATAAAAAATTTTTTGAACTTGTAAAAAAAATATATAAGTAAATGCAAAAGCCAAGGCCCCTCAAAATAGCAGAAGTTACTAATTCCTACTCATGTGACTTCTGTTTTCCACTTCCATAAATGCATATACACAAAACCGGTATGTACCCAGATTTTCAACATAGAAACTTCTCAAGCATAAATTGTCCCTATTTAAATGTTTTTGTCCATACTAAACACTTTATAAAAGTTGTCCTTTATAAAACTTGGGATACGACAATGGGAAACCTGCTTACTGATATTCATCAGCTCCTGCCTTCTTTTTCAGAAGGCTTAATCTGCCCAAGTATTGTTTTTAGATCATCCCAGTAGAGATATCACAAAAAGGTAGACAAATAACATCACCAAGTGCATATTTTATCCATTAGGAGTCTGGTGTGATTACCTCTTATATGGATGTCCTGTTGAGATTTTCCAACATTAAGGACGTTCTCTGTGGAATATGACGAAGTAGTGTGGAGTAGGTCTGAATCCAAAAGTTCCGAAGTTCTGCCTTTGGGGAGTCCCAAGGTAAATGCAGCATTGGTGAAGACCATCTCAGTTGAAGCAGAAGGTTTAAGTGAATGACAGTGATGAAGCAGATCATTAGATTTCTCAAGGTGCAACTATTTCTCGGATTCTGTGGCATGCACCATGCTTATGGCAGGTGTAAAGTAATTTCTTTCTTGCCCATTGGTAGAAAGAATGAGAAAGTCAGAGAATGTGTCTTTCCAAATAGCCTGTGCAGAATTAGCAGGAGGGAGCTTGACAATGGTCTTGCAGGTTAAGGGAAAGCTTCCAACTGTAGGGCTTTGCTGCTGAGAGAATAGACCACTACCAGCAGCAAACCCAAGGACCATGGATGTGAGGGATGTGGGACTAAGGTCAGATACTTGGATTTATTAACTTTTGAAACACACATAGAAAGTGAGGGGCTGACAGAGATAAACCTCTTCTACGTGAACATATACCAAGATTTTAAATCCACACCATTATGAGCAGGGCAGGGCAAAGAAGGGCTGCCCACTAAGTGGTTTTTTACCACTGGCAGTAGAGGGGTTGGCCACATTTCTGCAGCCCAACTTTACTTTGTGGCAAGCTTCTTTCCTGACTGACTGTCCACAAAATCTTGAGGAGATACACTAAGAATAAAGTGTTTTTTTTTGTTTGTTTGTTTTTTTTTTTTTTTTGCAGATGATGTAGACTCCATATCATGAAGACTTGATATGACATTAATATGAGTGAAAGACAAATTACATGGAAAAAAGGGACTGAGACATAATAAAGGGGATGAATTACCACAAAGAGATGTTTCAAATGTAACACAGTGAAATCCATATAGAAAGGAACAAAAGTATGTGTGAACAGATTAGATTAAAATGTAACACTAGAGAAGTTTGATCATATGGACACTGGAATCAATACCTGTAATGTTTTAAATTATGTGCTCTAGCTCTGTGTTTTTAACATTCATATCTGAAATTAGGAATGCTGCTCAGCCAGCATTCCAATGGGAATAATGAAGAAGTGCACAGACTTATCAGGGAGGTGTATCAAATATATAGCAGTATCAACTGTTTCTTGGTGGCTAGGAAATTTGGCAACACTGTTGAAATTGGTTTCAGGAGTTAGTAAGCAGGCATGTCAGGACAGAAGAGCCAGGTTTCATTTATGGAAGTATTTAACATATTTTATTGAAAGTCAGCATTTTCCAGAACTTAACATATGAATGAATAACATATTAATTAGTAAATATCATTGCATTCACAAAGACTGGATGTATGAATTCAGAAGAGTCTTAGCAACTTAGGGGAAATGGTGTCATGAATGCCAAGCATATGAGTATTGTCCCATGTGTGAATTTGCATGAGCAAGCCCAGTGAAAGTTATGTGCTTAAATTTTGTCAGGTAAACATATAAAAGCTTTGACTGATGTTTGGATCAATGATTGACTTGGACATGTAGGTCACATAATTGGCATTACTCAGGGCCCCGGAGCAGGAATGCCTGGAAGAGGAACTCCGGTGGCACTTGCTTTTCTCAGGGTCACTTAGGGTTCCCAGGGGACTGTTAAATTGTAGTTGCTCATGGCAAGATGCAAAGATTTAAGGATTTAGAGCTTACACTCCAGAAAAGCATGAGAAGAGCATAATCCTGGCTAGGGCCATTGATGGGTAGCAGATGAGGATCCAGCCTGTATTTTCATACTAGTATCTGTGTGCATCTATTTCTTTCTTTGCACTTTATCAAAGCAGCATAAGGAAACCAATATCGTTTTATTATTTTTCCCCATAATTTTTTTTAGTCTTTATATGTAGACTAACATGAACATTACCTTTTTTATAGGTGTAGAAAATAATAATGCTCTGAATCCTCTTTACATCTTAAACCAGCAGATTAAGTATGCAACGAAATCTTTCCATAGTGCACTCTGCTTCCAAAAATAGTTTTTTCTTTTCTTTTTATTTTTATTTCTTTCCCTCCTTATACTGTGTTAGCATTTTTTTTTTTTATATATAAAAATCCCATCTCTATTGCTTATAGAAGTTTTAAAGTAATTTCACAGCTGAGTGGAACCCTAAACAGAGCTATCTTAGTGTAATGAAGCAGAAAACGATTGCTCCTTAACAAGACTGGTATATAGTGACAAACAGCTCATAAAAATCCCATCTGCCACAAAATACTTTCATTTTAGTCACTTTCACAACTAAATGCTATGTTTCCTGTTTCTTTTTAGAAAGAAAAGAGGATACATAAAGCCTAACCCATCAAATTGTCCTTTGACAAAACCCAAACACAAAACAATCATCTTATAAAACACTGACACTAACCATTCCAAACACCACAAAGGTATAATGTCACTTTTGAATGCATTTATAGTACACTGATTCTTACTTTTTTTAACAGCAGAAAGAAAAAGCCAACCAGTAGTACCGTAAAGAAAATTTTCTGATGATTTAACAGTGGACTATGTGTAATCTGTTATGGATTTTGCATTGCAAAAATAGTCCGTTAGTGACTGCTATCAAAGAGAAGGTAATTACCTGTAACTTCATCAGTTGTTATCGTCTTTAAATATTTGATTACTAGTTCTGCATCCTGTAGCCTCTTTCCTACTCTAAACATAATAATACTCACTGACTAAAGTTTTCCATAATATTTACAAAAATTCTTAATCTGAAAATACTCTGTCTTCCTGTTTACCAAATAGAATCATGAATTGCCGCAGTTCACTTGTTAACATGCTGTTAGAAATATGCTGTGCTGTGGGCATTACTCCTTTCTGTCAGATGGGAACAGAACAATTTCTTGTCTGGTTTTGCCCAAGGAGGTTATGTTTTTGTTTTAAAAAGATGGTAAATCACCTATCTCTTTGCAGCAAGAAACACTGCATCATCAGAGTAGCAATGAAACCTTTTTGTGATGCTAATACACAGCCTACTATGCACAACTATAAGCTCCTAAATAGTGATCGATCTTATCTGAAATGACATTCACATCTGCTCTTCCACTTTATAGAAAGAGAAATAATTGTTTAGCCAAGGCCTCCCAATACTTAGACACAAACTTTTGCCATTGTCTTCAAATACACTGGTTTTAGCGTGTCTTGTTGATTAATGCTTTTTCCTGGAAGATCATAAATTTATCTAGCTAAGTAATCAATTTCTGAGCAACCATATCACCTTTTCCAGAGGTGTAATTTCACACTGGATGCATGAAGACTAATCATCAGGGCTTGATGAGAAAGTAAAGTTACAGAATTTAAAGCTGACTTCTAATTCTTTGTGCAAGACTTGGATAGTATTTAGCTTAGGAGTTGCCCTAACTGTGGCAAAGAGAGCAAAGGAGATAAGCCATTGAGATACCTTAACTAAAAAGAGGGAAAAATCAATAGCATACATTTCAGCTGTTGGCAACCCAGCAGAAATTATTATGATTTGTTTATAATAGCAATGCATGCCACATCATATACAAACAAAAAGTGTTATATTAAAAAAAAGTTGTCAAGTGGCATTAAAAGGGTCAAAGTACTTGTCACAGTCTTATTTCAGCAATAAATATTGGTTTGAAAATCTGATGGTATTTGATACTCATAGACATTTTCCTACTCACTGAACTGATTTTTCAACAAAGTTTAATGTCGTTTGTTTCAAGGTGTGTAGAAAAGACATACCCAGAAGGCTTTTTTTTTTTTACTTCCTAACAGCTGTGGAGGTGACATGATGGCAGGAGCATCCCAGAGAGTGCCTGGAGGTTGTGCAATAAGGTGCCCTAAGGCTAGGAGAACCAGAAAGCACTAGAGGGACAAAGTAGAGAGTATTTGATTTCCACAGCATAAGTCTAATTAGTGGCAGTGAATTTTCTGTGGACTCCTCATTCTGTAAAACAGTCTGGCCTGTGCTTATCATCTTGCTAAATCTGATTCGCTCTCCTTGATGACAACTATTGGAAAGTGTTGGCATGGGCCTGCTGGGCTGTGCTGCAGTCCCTTTTTCCCCATCCAGTTCTCACACTATGTCCTCAACCCTCCAATACAAAGTTCAGCAGCAATTTGACTTGGATAAAAAAGGAACAAAAAGTAAATGGGAGAAAATTTGTCTTGTAAAGATGGCTGAGTTAAAGTTGCAAGCAATTTTAAAATTTGGATACTCAGTGGCACTGCTTTTAGAGAATCACAAAATATTCTGAGTTGGAAGGGACCCAGAGAATCATCAAGTCCAAATCTTAAGTGAATGGCCTATACAGGGGATTGAATCCATGCCCTTGGTATAATTACCACCAAGCTGTAACCAACTGAGCTAATCTCAGGCTCAGGTTTTGGGTTGGTTTTTGTTTTTTTTTTTTGTTGGTTTATTGACATTGCTGTCAGTATGCAAGCTGAAACCCTGCTGAAGGAGTATAAGAAGTTAAGGTTGAAAGTTCTTTTTTTCTGCCCCCACCCCACCATTTTATCAGCTTAGATTAGTCTGGCCTAGGAGCAATTGTGAGGTATTGCCTGTATACCCACACACGCCATGAGCAAACAGTGTAATTCTGGGTATGATGCAGTAGCCTCAGTCTACACTGAGAGTTCTTGGCTTTTATACCATTATCATGTAGAGACTTCAAATTCAATTGTGCTGGGGGATGTACAAAGGAGAAAGCACTTCTACTTAGTGAATTCAAATCTAGTAGTGGGAAACAGGTTGATAATAACATTAAGTGACTAATAAAGCCAGCTCCTTGGCTTTTATTAAGAACCTTTTGTGATGACAGTATACAGAGTCACTGTTGAGTGGACTGTCACTCCACTCAACAGTTGAGTGGATGTTCCCTTGTTGCAAAGATCATGAGGAGGCTTAAGGCCATCAATTTTAATTATTTCCAAGAGTGGTTTCAGGGCAGCTGTGACTGTCTAGAAAACTGGTAGCATCCTAATTACCCACAGTTTCGTCACAAAACTATTTTGGCCTTTATTGAGGTCGAGTCTCTATTAGAGTGCAGAACTGAGTTCCAAATCCAGTTGATAATTTATTTTTCATATTTAGGTTCCTAACTGTTTCAATAGGCAACTAGAGAACTAAATAGGTGCTAGGAGTTTAAATGGATCTAGGCCTCACCCTGTGAGTTTTGATATGAAACTCAGCAATGTCTACTAACTTACACTGGATTTTTTTCCTGAGTTTGAGCAAGTTGTGTAAGGTGATGTGATCAGTTCAGAAGCCATTCTACAAATCAGCATGGTAAGGAAGAATTGTTCAAGTACCAATGGCATTACATTCTAGTTTCAATTCAAACAGCTTGTTGTCATAATTCTAATAACATCTCAATAGCTGTTTAACTCAAGAGTGGCAAGACCAGAAATAAGTTATTTAATGTGAGAACAAAAGAAACATTCATCTACGTCTGTATTCCATCTTTGATGTCTACTGGCAGCTGATGCTTAGGGAAAAAGCAAAAGATAATTCAAGCATAATAAATTGACACTTTCATGAGTAGAACTTTCTTTCAACACCTGCAAATCAGAATTATTAAGTTCTGCAAAGTTTTATCTTTTATTATCTGGGATTTAATCAGGCTGTTTGGTTTTTTTTCCCCTCAAAAGAATGCACTTTTTTAGCAAAAAATTTCTTCCCAGATTTTAACATGATAAGAGGGTTATTTTATTATCTTAGCCTATTAAATTATAGGTTTTTCTTAATTTTTAGCATTTCTAAATTTTGACAGATGGTAACTATCACCACTTTCAGAGAATTTTTCTGTTGGAAAGAGGTCAAATAAATGCTTTGGTTTGCTTTATTTTTTCATTCTTCATTTTTCTAGCAGATGACATGATAGAAGACTTGCATCCATCAAAACCTCCAAACTCTTAAATGGAAAACAAACTCTTCAAAATTAAAAAGTGTCAGCTTTGTTTGCATCAGGTTTTCTAATTCCATTTGTAGCAGTAAAAGTAATCTATACTTTTTAAAGGCCAGTTGCAATGAACTTGAATAAGATATATAAGGCAGGACTGACAACAACTGATGAAGATGCTGACTGTTAAAGAAGTGAAGGGAGCAGTCTCCAGGAGAAGAGCATTTCCTCCTGGCTGCTGCAGTCCAGTCAGGCATGGTCTTGGCACCTGAGGGTCTCTTCATCTCAATTCCAGGTATGTGGCTGCTGCTGCTGTGCCCATGTACAGGTCCAGCTGGTAGCAGCACCCAGTGAGTATTCCAGAGAGACTGGTGCACACACCTGCAAACACACACTGTTATCTTTAGCAGCATGCATATGTAACACTGAAAACTCACAGAAAGCAGAGGTGCAGAGGGTCATGTCCTGTAATTCCCTTAGGGGTGATCAAGACTAAAGTTTGCTAATGAAAATAAGCCCCCCACACACATACTATCCAAATTCAGGAGAGAATCCACAAGACAATTCTCATATTCACTCCCAGATTCATAACCACAGTGTCAGAAACCACCAGCTGTGAGAAATGATACAGCTGTATAAAAATCTACAAATATGTAAAATATTAAAATCTACAAATATATAACAATCTTAAGGCATCAATAACCTTGGCCCTTTATTTCCAGAGGCAAACTTCAGTCGGACCCTCAGCAAGGCTGTGCCTGAGAAAATCCTTCAATGATCCATCAGGCATCAAATAGTTCTGGTCTTTGGTACTGTCTCCGATACCACCTTCTCATTACTGCCTGTGTGTTTGTGTGCTTAATATTTCATTTTCCTTGTTATCTGTTATTTCTTTTATACAGATACAGAAATACTCTGCAACCAGGTAACTTAATGAATATTATATTCCTTCAATCCACTTACCCTTATGTTAAGGAACTCAAAATTTTAAATTCTAATGATACAAGTCTATGATTAAACTTGTTCAAAGCACTGGACTCTTTTAAAATAAGTGGAAAATACATTAACTGACTAGTAAAGAAAGTTTTTCTTGATTTAAGTGTCTGTGGGAAACTGTGCATTGAAATTATTGCTGATAATTCTGTGGGGTAATGATCTAGCAGAGTATCATGTTAAGTTCTGCAGTGTGCTATCATCTCCTATATGTTTGACATTCTAAAAAGTCTATATTGAAACCAGCTATTATAGATAAAAAGTAAAATACTGCAGCTATGATTGTGCTTGTCAAAGAAGTGATGAGCAAAATTCAAGCACCATACAATTCAGAACAGACAGACTCCTCTCTGCATATAGCTAACAGAAAAACATGAGCATCAAGATTTTGTGAACACTGTGTATCTTCAATCCAAAAAAAAGTGATTCTCTTTGTCAGAAATTCTAATCTTTTTTTTTTCTATCCACTGGTTAATGATAAATAGTAGTATTAAAACAGTGAGAAGATACTTGATGCAAAAATCAAAGTTTGTAAAAGGCACATTTTAAATTCTCTTCTCCATGAGTAATGCATTCTCATTTTTTTTCTTTACTTTTCTATTAGATATACAAATCCCATAAAAAAATTTAAAGCTTTCAGATACTGCCAACTAATCCCCTGTCCCTTACTTGATATAATGGAATGAGAATTTAAAATTCAGAGGATTATGAATAAATCCAGATTCTGAAGGTATAAATGCTGTTCCAGTTGACTTCAGTGGAAGATTCACATGACATCAAAAGGAAGGATACAGCCTTTACCATTTAAAGATTTCTGCTAAAACTCACTTTTTAGTAACGACTTTTTTCTCTATTTTGAGCACTTTCAATTTACCAGGAAACTTGAGCATAAACAGGATTTAAATCATTCAGTTGCAACTCCACTTCTCTCTTTCTATCAGAACATAATAGGATTCAAAATAATTATGAGATTTCTCACTAAACTAATGAATTCAAGAAAAGTACAACCTACAGGAACTTACCTGTCTACACCAGTGCCTTCGATCAATGAACAGCAGCTCAGTGTTAGCTGGATTAAAGCAGGGGTTACTTCCAAACATGCAGGACTCATTTTCAGTCAGATCACTCAAGAGCAAGCAGAACATCCTATGAATGCTTGACAACACTGACAAGTTTTAAAAGTCATCCATATATTAATGAAAGCACATACCACTTTGGTTTTTCAATAGCTTGTGGAGTTGTTGACACTGCATAGTCACAGACACACACAGAAGTTTCCAGCCCAGACTGAATTTTGGTAGAGAGACTAGAGTGAGATAGAAGCAAGTCATGATTTAAAAAGACCCAAAATTAGATTTAGTCTCTAACATCTGGAATTCAGTTCACTTTTCCTTTCAGTGCCTTGTAGATGTATGACTATGTATATATTTGGGCATTCACTGTGCAGTTTTATATACTTTTATAGGGTGTCTCAGCTCTCTGGAGCCCAATCATGATTAATACAGTAAGCATCCCCTCACAATAACTCATCTCATCAAAAAGTGGAAATGCAAAATGCAATTCAGTTTTCACAACATAAGCATTTGGGTTATTTGAGACAACGTGATACAGTTGGTCATGGGAAATGCTCTATTGACTCCACTGTTAATGGTTTAGATTTAGTCACCAACACCTGTGCCAAAGGCCTTTCGGGAAGCCCTGGGACATCATACCTGGCTTCCAAATGCCATTTCACAGGAGCATGTGTCTCTGCTAGGTCCATGCACAAGGCTATCTCATATATTCTCAGGTGTCTCACATGGCACTAAGCTTTCACATCCAGGCAGAACATTGTGCTCTGTGCCACTTCTAAGTATGCTGGATTTGAAATAACTAGCTCTAATGAAGACAATATCATTATTGCAGTATTCTGATGGCAAACATTAAGGTGCCTGAATCTCATCCAGAATGCCATTTTAAAGGTCAAGTTTCCCTGTGTGATCACAGGTGCTTAGGACAATTTAGAACTATCTGTAGGATGCCCCGGTCCCTCTTGCTAGTTCTTAAGGGCATGGTTGTTCCTAGGCCATGTCTGTGGATTTTGGGGCATCTCCAGTTACAATGTATGTCCTACGTGTCTAAGTGGAAGTCAATTATCCACAACCTATCTACAGTTAAAGGTAACTCATGGACATCTACCTTATCCTAGACTTTTGCTTTAGTAAAAGACAAATTGTCCTCTGGAATTGCTCATGGCTTTCACTTAATCACACAGGAAGTCTGGACAACAAACTTACTAGCTTTTTGATGGCTAGAAAGCAGTTTGGGAACCCCAGTGTAGACATCCAGTACCATTCCAAACACCCTAAATAGCCTGAGATGAGCACAGAGCTGGCAGAACAGACCTATGAAATGTGGGATCCTTTCTTGCAGTGGCACCTTCAGACTAGGTGGGATACCTCTGGAGTGTCCAAAATGACATTCGTTGCAGATGTTTATTCATTTTAATAGATCCACTGATTCTAAGTTGAGTATCACACTAAAAGGATCTAGAAAACATGCAGTTTTTGTTCGATTTTTGATTACAAACAAAAAAGGTAGGCTGTTCTGACAACAAAACCAGAGCATCTGTGAGACAACCACTTCCAAATTTTTAATTACCTTAAAAGTATTGTGTTAGAAATTGGGTAAAGCACATATAGTTAATGAAAGTTTCCTATTAAACAGTTAATGTTTCACCAATTAGGGTGAAATTAAATTTAATCTCACTGGTGCTGAAAATGATAGCTTCTTTCTTACTATGTTGAATAGTGACTTATAAATGCTATAAAGCAACTCACTTCCAAATACACTGTATGTGGGGGTTATTTTATTATAACACATAACTGCTACATTACACAACTGAGAATGATATTTAGGTATAAAAAATTGCTATCATGAGTAAGGAAGCGCAGGACTTTATATGAAATGTAGTATTTGTTAACTAATGACAACATAGCTATAATGATGCACTAAGAGGAATTAATGAGCGAAACCTACTCCATAGAATTTCACACATAACTTTACTTTGCATGCATCATTGATATTCATGGCTAAACTGTGTCCTTCAATGTGTATTAATAATATTCCCTGAGACCACACAAAAAAAAGGACTCATAAATATGCCTGGAAGGAGCAAGACACCCTAATTAAGTCATAATCATTAACATGGATATCAGATTATTTTGAATGACTTATCTGGATAACTCACATTCTGAAATATACAGATGGACATATTTATGGCAATTCAGTTCCTGCTGCACAGGTAGGTCACCTTTATTTTGCTTTATATCTTTTTACCTTATTCATGAAATAAATTGAATTAATTAAGGATCTACATGAAATTTTAAAATGCGATCATGCAGGCTTCAATTTCTGTCATGTTGTGCAGCACAGGAGAAGAAGAGACAATCCCAGAGGTTGAGCTAGCACCCACTGTCAAAACACTTTCTCAGCTGTGCAGCCTGGGACATAAATCAGTATTATGAAATTACAGAGCTGGGTTTTCTGCTCCTCTATGTTCATGTTTGTGTAAGTAAGAGGGAAAAATGGAGAAGGGAAGAAGATTCAACACTCTGGGTGGCTGATAAACATCTGAGGTGTCAAAACTGCTTGATTAATTTCATTCTTTTTGAATACTAAATATATTTATATCTGAAAATAGAGTAAATTTGTAAAATAACTGTTCAATCAGTATATATTCTAATAAGTGCTTTATAATGCATACGTACATATACAAAAGAGTCCTATCATTCAGGCAATGAAAAAAAGCTAAAGGTAAAGAATGAGGGGAGAATAGAAGACAATGCAACTAACACCTAATTCTGAATTTCAAAAAGATTATAATCTGATTCTTAATATTTCAACTGCACATCTTCTGCACTATGCAAGCACTAGAATTTTGTTGATGACACAAATAGGTATTTACCCAGAAGTGATCATTAGTACAAAATTTAGATGACTAGCATTCAACTTAGTCATAGAATGGTTTGTGCTGAAAGGTACCTTAAAGACCATCTAGTTCCAAACCCTCTGCCATGGGCAGGGACACCTTCCACTACACCAGGTTACTCAAAGCCCCATCCAACCTGGCCTTGACCAGGAATGAGATATCCACAGCTTCCCTGGGCAACCCCTTCCTGTGCCTCACCACCTTCATAGTAAAAAATTTCTTCCTAGTATCTAAGCATATTCTCTTTTAGGTTAAAGTCATTACCCTTTGTCCTATCACTATATACTCCTTAAAAAAAATCCTCCAGCTTACTTGTTGGCCCCCTTTAGGTACTGAAAAGCAGCTGTAGGGTTTCTCTGGAGCCTTCTCTTCTTCAGGCTGAACAGCCCCAACTCTCTTAGTCTTTTCTCATAGGAGATGTGCTTCAGAAGGACAATGACTATGGTGCATTCTGTAGTGACTGCACAAAAAAGCAGGAGGGACATCCTCACTAGCTTCATTGAACAATTTCTTTTATATTTCATCTGTCTTGTTTGGTGGACTTGATATTGATTTTGGCCCAGTACTTACCATGTCCATGCACCAACTTATGTTTATTTGTATCTACCAGCAGAGTGATTCTAGAGTGACATTTTTATTGTCTATAGCTTCTGTGCCTAAATTATATAGGTAACCTCCCATCTGTCCTAAAATGACAATAAAGAAAGAAGATCCTCTAGATGAATATCTTGAGTACTTAATTAATTCCTTTTTCTCTGTTACTTTTCCATCTAAAACCCATACAGGACCCAAGGGATTCTGCCATTGAGATATGGAAATATATGCAAATACCACATTTGTCTTCCCATTCCTCATATATACCAGATTATATTTTTCTTATATTATTTATTTTCACTTTATAACAACAGGCAATCATTGAAAAAAATAAGAAGTGCATTTTTTCATATTTGTAACTTCTCACTAAAAATCTCTCCTGAAACTAGTGACTATATCCCTTGTGTTAGGTTCAGGACTTAATCCTCTTCTGAAGTTTCTCAGAGAATGGACAGGAACAAAATCTGCAACGTGTTCCATTTCTCTTTCAGTGGCATGTTTGGAAACACTGGAGAAGGAAAGATATTAACATTTAACTGGAGATGGTCTGATCTGTGCCAGCTGAATCCCTGCCACCAGCCTCTCCTCTTGCAGTCAAGTACTTTTAAGCAGAACTGAGGCTTAACTCATCTTTACAAGTAAAATACCTCAAAACATTTTAACTCTCTCTTTCCCAGAAAAGATCAAGAATGAAGTAATTTTTACCTAACCAATGCCTATTGAAACCCATCTGAATTTCCTTCTATTGATGCAAGGGCTTGAAAAAGGCTCTCCAGAAGAGGCTAACTGGGCTTTTTTGGTTTTACATGCTTTTACAATAAATTCTTCAGGAAAAGAAAATCAAAATCCAAAGTTTAGCATTTTTTTCTCTGCTCGAAGTATATCATAAACCATGTCAAACAATTTTAAATATATCTTTTACCTGTGTATTTACAAAATCAGCAAAACCAGTAATTTGCTCACACAAAGGTATATGCTAGGAAGTACAGTCTTGGGGAATGAAATGCTCTAAGGATGAATTACTAACGTATTATGCAAGTATTCAAATTTCCAAATGAATATGACTTAAGGGAAATGACAACACCATACTCTTGTTCTCAAGATAAATGTTCCCACTATGGAGAGCGAGTTAAGTACCAAACCTGCTACTATTTAAAATACCACTGAAATTAACTGAGTAATACACCTGTGAACTGGCTCAGGGACAGTTTACAGTAATGATTTTCTAATAACACATCTCCAGATGGTTTATCATAGATAAGGTTTTCTGCTTGGGGGCCTTAAAAGACAAAATAGGCATATGGTCTAGTTTTAAAAGTAAACGGATCTGTTCCAAATATAAATCATCTTTAAGATGTCTAGCAGAAAAGATACCTCTCTATGGGCACCTTTTGGAAAACTATATTTAGATGTTTGTCTCACACAGTGAGTATGTCCTTGAGACACCCAGAGAATTGCATTTCCACAGTTTGCGGAATGCTGCAGTAATGTAAATTCATCTTATTACCACTTGTTGAATATTAGCTGCATTTCTTACAAGCCTTTCCTACCTCAATTACCATGTGAATTACCATGAAATAAGAGCTTTTCAATGACAAGTGTAGCACTGTGTGCATATATTATTCTTGCTCTTTTCTCTTCCTCTGTAGCACTTCAGAATACATTTGGAGCTTATTTAGACACTAAAACGAAACATGCTAATTTATGGCAACATTTACAACAGCTTTACATAATTACAGTGATGACCTGCTGCCATGCACCCAAAATAATTAACAGTGTACTGCAAAACCTCCTTGAAAAGCATATTTTATGTTTGTTACCAAAGAAAATATTTGGTTGCACTGGAAGGGGGGTCAGATGTCGCCATTGGTATAGCAGGAGGTAAAAAAACTGAAAGAAGGCTCTGTGGCATCAACATTTAAAAGAGACAGCATGAATCAGATTCTTACAGATCTCTTCAATGAGTGGTTTTGTGCATTTTTGACACTGCACAGCTGCAGCTGAGCATTGCTGTGTGTGAATTATGTATTACACTGTGGGAAGGTGTAAAGGGGAGGGACAGCTTCCACAGTTGTACAGTGATCAAACTCTTTTTTGTGCCCTTTAGATCTCCAGAGGAAGTTCTGCTATGTTCCCCCATTTTGCACAGTAAATTAGTTCTCGATAATATAATGTCTTATGCATAATCATAGGAAGGTGGATGGCTGCCAACTGTCCATTGCACAATGGCTTGGAAGCACTGGGGTGCCAGCCCAGTCCCGGCTGGAAGGATTTTTCACCTTGCCAGGAATGTGCAATTCTCGCTGTCAACAAAAGCATCACATCCATCTCTTAGAGAGAGGAAACTTATATCTATTCAACATCTGTCCATAGGACACCAGAAAATGCTGCTTACTACATATTAAAACTGCTAGTCAGAAGATCCAATCTGGTAATGATTTATTTTCCTTTACTGACTATACTTCATTAGCAAAAATGTTAAAAATATTCATATTACTATAGTGTAAGTGCAGCAAATGGCTTGTCAAATTTACACTAATTTCTCCAGATGTGGCTGTGCTAATGCTATTCTTTGCCATGAGATTTCTTTGCCAGGACTGCCAGTGCTCTTGAAATGTAGGTCTGCAGATCCTGACATTTTAAAGGACCACTTCTGAAAAGTCACCAGCTAAGACAAGCCTGTTGAAAGCAGGCTCAAGTTTGGTGTAGATGGCTCTGAACTGCTGCCAGGAAAACAATGGATGTCTGGAAGGAACTAAGCACCACCGGTTCCCAGTCCAGTCTCAGAAGTTAGATCATCTCTTACTACATCCCTGAACTCAGCATAATCCTCTTCAGACACTTAATTTAAATTTTCCAAGACTATATAATTTCTTGAATACTTAGTAAGAATTCGACAAAGTGGCGCCTTTTTTTTTTTTTCAATTCTTCTCATACTGGCATACAATTGTCTCCTTCTACTCCAATAGATCAATCAGAGGTAAGTTCTGGCAGACACAGAGGCTGTTCTGGTACCCACAGCACTCCCCATTTAAAATTCTTACCCAGTTTTCTTCCAGCATCACTGTGTGCATGTACATACTTGCTCCTGAGTTTGGAAAAGCTTAAGTATATTTGTCAGCTTTTTCTTCTTGTCTTGTCTTCATCACAGGATGTATTATGTCAATGAGTACCTTTATGTGAAGTTTTCAGATTAAATAATTTTTCTCTTAATATGAGGGAATTAGAATAGTCCAGATTTTGCCAGATTTTTTCTTAGAAGCCAGGATCCCGGGCCACAATTCCTAACTCAGGGTTTTTTTTTTTCCCCCAAAATGATTCTTTTAACCCTTGACATCTAATAAAAACATGCATGTTTTCAGCTTTCTATTCTGAAGTAAGAAGAAAATAAATTCACAATTGCAAAATTTCCAGCAAAATGGATATTCTTTTTTCAGGACAGCTCCACTCTGAAACTGATCTTCCCTCTGCTGAGAGTAGATTTTTGATTGTGTCAGCCCCTTGAGTCATTCAGTCACACTTTGCCATCTGGAATCTTTGTCTGAAGAGTGAAGTGATGGAAGATATAAGCATGCTGAAGGACCATGTGCTCTAAAGTCAGAGGAGATTTTGTGCAAACTCTGCACAAAAAAATTAGCTTGTCTCACACTAACAGACAACAATTACTTAATGCATACTATGAAAACACATTTGTAAGTTTAAACTTTCTGTACATTGCTTATAAATTGAACTTTTACATAAACTATGACTTAAACCATTTCCAAACACATCATTTCATCACACAGAAAACAATAATATTGCAGACAGAAACTTTATGACTTCCTCTAGGAAGGGAGTGACTGAGAGCCAATGATTCAAATTTAAAGGAAAGATCCCTTTTTTATTTGAGTGTTTCTAGAGATAAGAAAGTACAAAACAAAAAAAAAAGTACAAAATATATGATGCACTGTATATGCTGCAAATGCTATGTATCTTCTCTCTATTGAAGTCAATGGTGAAGTATTACACAAATTCTCATAGTGTATGTACTCAGGTTCCCCAGGAAGAGAATGACTAACCACAGGCTTTAATGTAATTTCAAAATTTCAAGCATCATTATATTTTTTTAGACCTTTAGATTGTAAGCAAGACCTGGAAACATCACTTTCCATTAGCAAAGTTCTGCATTTAGTGAAAGAATTACTCAATGTACTTCTGCTAAGTAAAAAAAAAAAACAACAAAACCAACCAACCAAACAAGCCCAAGACAGAATAAAAAACTTACTAAGAGCAGCTTTAAAAGAAATAGTATATTTTTCTCTGTACAACAATACCAGTACAATATTTAGTACTTTCATTACATTTTTCAGACAAAAGTGTCCCCCAAAATTCCCCTAAATTTTTTAAAAATGAGCGATTAGGCTTTCAAAATATAGCATTTATATAACACTTGTATAACACTTGCTACTTCCAAGAAAGTAGCACAAAAGAGTACATTCTGATGGTGATATTGATTGTATGCTGATAATCATTTACATCCCAAGGGGAAAAAACTCCAGTCCTAAGGATACAGAATTGAAGTTCTCAGTAGGCACATAAGATCATAGTTACAAATTCTGTTTCAAAATCTTAGTATTCTTAGACTTCTAGCACTTATTTTAATTATTTTTTTTTAAATAACTTTGTTTTCTGATACAAGAATGTATTCCTTTACAGCCTTCAGACTTAAAATATTTAGAGATGCCGAATTCTTATCATTCATTGCACTCGCTGAGAATTGTGGACATCTGAAGCCACTCCTGAACTATCTGCTACAGAAGACAAACTACATTTAATAAAAATACTTACATTTAATAAAAACTAATTTTGAGATTTCTCGTAGATCCCAAAGAACTCTGTGAAGTAGCATTGTACTATTCTAAGGAGACACCGATAAACCTTAAGAAGGGGAAGATGCTGCCTTTTTCTTCAAGTGGAGTCACCACTACATTTTAGAAGGCAGACTGTGCATTTTCTACGTAGATACCCTTGTCAACACATCAATGTACCTTTGTGCAATGTGTACAAATGTATGTTGAGATATGAGAACAGACGAAATGAATTAGATATAGTTTATTATGCAGGGAAGCAGCCACAGCTAAAAAAGTCATTAATCCAAAATTAAATGCAACTGAGTAAATAACATTACTATTCTCTCTTCTCCCAAAGAAGGAATGGCTCCTATAATAACCTGTGTCTCTGAGATAAATGAATGCATTGAAGCTCTTAACTGCTCTTTGATGGACTACAAATGGACACTGTGCAGGACAATATTTGAACAGTAATGGTTTGTCCTCTTTTCTTCAAGTGTAAGCTGATTGCAAAGGCTTCAGAACCATAGATTAAATAGCTAAAGGGGTCATGAATCTTAATAGCTTCTGAATCAGAGAGATCTGCAACTTACATGCTCTGACTGGAATGTGTATGGAATGTATAAATATTAATGGGTCTGGCAAGGGCTCTGCAGACAAGCTGTCTAAAATTTCACAGTGGGAAGACTGGAGAATGAGGCTGCTGTGTGCAAATCGGCTGAGAAGCTCCTACCTGAAAATGAACTGTCAGCATGTGTGTAAATACCATTTTCCTGAAGTGATATTTAACATTCTGAGCTGCTCTGGTACTCAGGCACTGCACGCATTGGTGTTGAACACCACAAGATTATTTAGTATGATGAACATGCACACCAGGTCAAGTGTCAGTGCTGGGGAAAAGAAGGATAATTTGTGCCATGTGTCTGAAGCTTACTCTGAAGAGTATTGTACAACTACTAAGACAACTTACTTGTAAGAACCTTGATGAAGTTCATTGTTATGACTGCATTAGAACAGAAATACAAAAATTTGAGATACAACTCAAAAAAGTTGAGATTTCAAAACCAACTGTCAGAAGTAAAATTCTTCACCTGCCTTTAGCTTTGGTGGGCCTTATATATAGAGTTATGGATAGTAATTTCAAAGTTATATTCATGTCTTAAGTCTCATGACACAGATAAATATTTCTTTGAGATTTTTCCATTTCCATACAACACAAATGTCCTATTTATAATTAAAATTACCATATTTTTACTGAAATTATAGTTTAGTTTCTATTTCATTTCTATACATTGCTGTCTATTAATCTGCCTGAAAGTCATGAGAATGAGAGGAGTGGATCCAAAAAATATGTGGATCAGGGATACAATTCAGAGACACCCTAGGATTAATAAGATGTGTGGGGTTTTGTTTGTTTGTTTTGATTATTCATGTTTCTTTCTTTGCAAAGAATGTATTGAGTTTCAGATGCTCCGCAGCTGTTACTGAAACACAAGAAACATAAACCTAGACCACTGCAAACACAAGGGAATCCCTTAAATTCTCAGTTCCTGTTCCCATTTATCCCTTTCTTATTCCCAATTTATTTCAAAGACCCCCTCAAATGGCCTCATTCAGTTACAAGGGTCAGAGCATAAATAGGAATTAGAAAAAAATATTTCTTGAACTCTCCAACTGGTGTTTATTTGTGTAGATAATAGATTTATTCTGTATGCATTCATATAGGGTTACTATCAAGCACTATCTTACAGTAAGGTATCAAGCATTTTCCACTCAAATTATTTTAGTCTTCAGACTGAATAAATTTAATGAATCAAGGATGCATAGATCACCTAGTGAAATAAAATGGAGAGAATGGTCCATCAAGAAGGAACACAAATGTGTTTCCATATAAAATATATTTTTCCAGTCTGTGAAGATAAATATTATAATTTGTAATCCACTGTGATTAAAAGATGCAGGTTATTTTAAAAAAGGCTTCAAATTAGACTATACACAAGAATAAATAAATTAACATTGCCAGTCATATTTAATGTATTTCAATTTCCATTGTTAAATAAAAAGCATTTCTTTTCCTGGTTTTTTATTTTTTATTTTTTTTTTCTTTGAACCTTCTCTTTTAGTGCTACTTAAATGGCTTCTCCTCAGCTTATAATAATTTTCCTTAAGGCAATTGTGAGTAGTTTGTTAGTACTGATACAAAGCTTTCCTTTATTCTTTTGTGGCATTATAATAATGCTAATTATGATATATAATCCAAGTCACAACAGAGAGATAGGATTTTCTCTTCTTCAAGTGAATGGGTAACAATAACAAGGAACTTACTGTGTTGTAACAAAGAAGGCTTTTGTGTTGTAACAAGGATGAGAGCTTCCTAATTAAAGATCCAGTTTTTCATTTGACCACACAGCTCTTCTCCACAAATATACTTTGCTAATCCCCAGGTTCTGAATGAACCTTTTACCCAACTACCAGAAATCATTAACTAGATAAAAATCTTTGCTGCCTTCATTTTGCTACTTGCAATGACATTTGTTTAAATGTAAAGCTATGGAATCCAACAGTCAAATGAAAAGCTGGACTTGAACTACCCCAAGGGAAACAGTTGAATTTAATTAGAAATCCTTCTATATGTAAAATGAATCTGGGTAGTGGATAGACTTTCTTTAGAAAACAAAATATCATTATTAAGAAAGAGTGTGAAATACAGAAGATTACAATCTATGTCTTATTGATGCTTCTGGACTAGCAGCAACAGGAGTATGCAAGCCTCCTCACAATAATAATAGTCTGAGTCAATGTAACAGAACCACTGGATTGTCATGATAGATAGTTTAAAAAGGAAAAAGATGATGGATTACTTCACTTATCTTGTTTACAACAACAGCATTACCATTCTTAGGAATGAAAAAAAACCCTGTACATGTGTGCCTTGCCCTCACAGTTGTTCTCACCATCAGAAGTACACCAGAAACAGAACTATTCTGCACACAACAGTCAATGCTGTTCCCCAAAGTCATTGCACATTTCCCCACTACATTTACTTAGATTGTAATTCAATACAAGGAGATTAAGTGGCTATTTTTTTTAACAGGATATTATTAACTTAGGCACAAAGGAATTGACTACATTTGTAATAAACACAAATATGTGGGAATAAGATTACTTAGCAGTAGTTGCTGACAATGCACAGAATGTCCTAGGTGCTGTACTGAGCTTGACTAAGCACTATTACCTTTCCTGAGAAGAAATTATAATAGCAAAGAAAACTGAATAAACATTAAGAAGTGCAACTGTTTCCAGAAATAAATTTGTCAAGTTTGTGCTAGGCTTGTATTTGTCAATGTACGGCAGCTTCTGAATAAGTAGGAGTTTCTTAATGAAAGCAATTCCAAAACTTGTTAAGTAAAAAGCATTTATAAGGAATGACATCCTATGGGAAGATTGAAACTGACTTTCATTTATTACTCCTTCTTTTTTCTTTTTCTCAGCTAATTGTGGATGAGACAAAGATTTTTATCTAAAGAAACAAGAACTTTAAAAAAAAATCACCAAAAGTGTTAAATTTTGGCCAATTTCCTTCTTTTTCTCAGAGCTGCCAGATGAAGAAACACTGGAACGTAGGTGACCATGTCAGCCATCAAAGTGAAAAACTTGTATGCTATATGTACACTAAAGTTTGCACTAGAAGGTAATAATCTGCAGCTCTTGACTTTTGTATCTAAAAGAATAATGACTGAATTTTTCACCACTGTCAGAACTGAATTTGATGAGCGGGAGGAAGCACTTCAGAGATGCTAAAATTCACTCTGAATATACAATGACTTTTGTCATGGCACTTGGGGTAACAGGTGAGTTCCCAAGTGTGAACAAATAGCCTGCAAATGTGAACATAGTGTGGAACGGAGTATGCTATTTTAGTGTTCCTCCATTAACTATTGGGCATGCCTCTGAATGTATGCTTCTTTCTTTTGCCTCCTGGCTGGGAGAGAGGGTGTCAATTACCTACATACCTTGTTAAACCCTTATATTTACCAGATTACCTTTTGCCCGCAACTTTTCTCCTCACAGTTCAGCACACTGTATTCAGAACTGTCCATAAAATCTATACAATCATTGCCTTTTGTAAAAGCTCCTGCATCATGTAAGAACTTTTGGAACATAAGTGTGACCCTGTAATGTTCATGGATAGCGTACGGTTACTTTAAAGGTAGCAAAGGTGCCATTAGCAATTGCTAATTATAATGGTAGCACATCACAGACACTTTTATTCAATTACGTATCCATGTAACATTTATCCATGATTATGTATAAAACTCTTTCCCTAAGTGATCAGTCATATAACTCTTCTTACAGCAGGCCAGAAGTCCATGCTTTGGTCCTGTCTTTTCCTACACAACCCAAGTCTGAGTCATTCTTAACCAAACTTCACCTGAAACTGAATAATCTCAGAAAAAAAAAAAATTGCTTGATCAAAGACTAACAATTCTCTGGCTCACAACATCAATGTTTCCCAACAGTTTTCCACAAACAGATCTTCCTCAAAGCTTAAATTGCATCGAAAATGAAGATCGAGAGATAAGCCTCATTTCCAGATGAGCTAGTGCACTCATATTTATTATTTTATTCCCCACAGATATTCTGATTTAGAGCTCAGAGAGTTCACAGAAGAATGGAATAATACCCTGAAATGGATCAGTGAAGTTGTAGGATCCTCCTGTGGGAAGGGTTTGCCTTTGTGATAAAGTTTATGCTTGCAAATTAGAAAGACATTAGAGTGTAAGCTTTCAGAGGCATCTCTTACAGCACATGAACCTTGCGGTTACAGTGAGGAGGGCAGACTAACACAGGTAACACCATACTAGCTCAAGGCCTTGAGTACAAGTCAAGAAGGCTGCCAGGAGCATTCTGTCAGGAATATTCTGATTCTAAGACTGAGCTGTGAGCTCCTCTAGTAGTTTTTAGGGAAGTGTGTGGATTGCACTGCAGTTTGTAGCAAGAAATTTTTGCTCAAATTAAAATTACTAGAAATAAAAATGTATTTCTTTATAAGAAGGTTCTTAGACATGTAAAGCAAGGAACAGCTTGGTGCACACTTTACTGTGCTTTGGTGAATGTGATGCTAAAAAGGAATATA
The DNA here is from genome assembly GCA_035047845.1 of Dendrocincla fuliginosa. Classification (NCBI taxonomy): domain Eukaryota; kingdom Metazoa; phylum Chordata; class Aves; order Passeriformes; family Dendrocolaptidae; genus Dendrocincla; species Dendrocincla fuliginosa. The sequence continues at coordinate 30,475,306 of JAWWMO010000043.1, forward strand.
ATAAGTTCTCTTCAGTGAATAAATTTAAATCCTTTTTATAGTATATTTGCAAATAATATGTTAAAAATCAAGAATTAATAAATAAAAATTAATACATATTTTATCTATTAATGGTATTTTAGACATCACTGTTCTACACAGCATACAAGCACCATTTACATGCAAAAATATTGTTCTAGAGCCTTGGACTTGGCTGACTGAAATGGGCACAGCTTCTTTAGAAGCAAAGGAGCTATGTTCATTCATGCAAACTGAGAATTCAGACCATTACCTTTGAGTAAAGAGTTAATATTGTGGCAAGATAATCAAGCAAGAAGAGGTGGAGACTTGATTTGGAGCAGAGAGGTCCTGGATAACATTTAGAAGTTATATATTATCTTCTTTCAGTTAGACCTCATTTGACTGTGTAACAGCAAGTGGTTGATATTAAAGTGAATTTTTATTTTCCACGAACTGCAAGAAAGACCAAGGTGATAGCTACTCCCTTTTTTTTTTTTTTCTTTTGAATTTCAATTGAGTAATTTTTCTTTCTTGAGTGGAGAGTGAACTGTTGCACTAACTACATCAATTAAATTACTATTGACTCAGTGTTAATGGAAGAGAATACAGATTGCAAGATATAGTGCTAAGAGGGAAAGTCCTCCTCATCTTCTTCCATCAAATCAGCCTGTTCAGTACAAACAAAAACTACATAAGGTCACAATAACAACATATTATTGCCATTCTACCTTTGCATACATGACCCATGAAAGCATAGAGCAAGTGCACTGGTGAGGTACACTGCCACAGACTGCCTCACACAGCACTAGTAGATGTAAAAGACAGAATCAGAATGGTCTGTGTTGGAATGGATATTAAAGATCATCTGGTTCCAACTTCCCTGCCATGGGCAGAGACACCTTCCACTACACCAGGTGGCTCAAAGCCCTGTCCAAACTGGCCTTGAACACTTTCATGGATGGGGCATCCACTTCTCTGGGCAATCTATTCCTGTGACTCACCACCTTCACAGTAAATAATTTCTTTCTAATATCTAATCTAAACCTATCCACCTATCCTCTTTCAGTTTAAAGGCATTCCCCCTTGTCCTATCACTACATGCTCCTGTAGAAAGTCCCTCTCCCACTCACTTATCAGCCTGCTTTAAGTACTGGAAGGCTGGTCTAAGGGCTCCCCAGAACATCTCCTCCCCAAGCTGAACAGCCCTGACTCTTTTAGCCTTTTCTTGTAAAGAAAATGTTCCGGTCCACTGATCACATTCCTGGCCGACGTCTGGACTCACTCCAGCAGAGCCATGTCCTTCTTATGTTGAGGACCCTAGAGTAGGGCACAGTATTCCAGTCTGGTCTCACAAGAGTGGAATAGAGAAGAATCACCTTCCTCGACCTGCTAGCCATGCTTCTTTTGATGCAGCCCAGGACAAAGTTGATTTTTGGTGCTGCAAGCCTAAATTGTCGCATCATGTTTAGCTTCTCATGAACCAACATTCCTAAGTCTTTCTCCTCAGGGCTGCTCTCCGTTGAGATCAGTGTAAATATTTCTATTTATACAATGTTATTCACGTCACACTGTAAACATCAACCTCTGCACAACCAGCCGGTTTGCAAATATTTGCTCCATTCTTTTTAATATTTTTTCTTTCTAGCTTCTTCCACCTGGGCCTTTTTTTTTTTTTTCCTGGGAGAAGGACAGGAGATCTAATCTAGAAACTATAGCTCCTACTCACTACAGGCATAACCCCATGCAATACTCCCCACAACTAGAGAGTGCAGTGCATGTATCTTGTCTTCACTTACATCCACATCTGGTTCTTTCATACAGAAAGAAAATTATCTTTGGACAAAAAGCCTTCTTCCAGTGTGTAATCAGACACATCTCCTGTATCTTTTCCAGACATTTTGATTTTAACTACTTTACTCAGCTGACAGAAAAATATTTGTTTCTTGATCAAGGACCAAATCAATATAATGCACTTTCAGTGTATATATTTTGGCATGTACACTTTTAAAATCACTCTCTGAATAGTTTCTATTCTAAAAGATTTATTACAACATTTTTATGCTAAGGAGATTTTAAAAAGACAGAGATTTAATTTATGAAAAGTTAAAATTAAAAACCATTTGAAAAAAAAAAAGGAAAATAGTCCTGATATCACTGAGCTCTTACGTAAATTTCTTGCTCTGAGCTTACAAGATTTGGTGATGACCTACCGCCTCACAGATACTGAGAGGGGCAGCAGCCCATACCTCAACTCCCCGCTTCATTTTTACTGTCCTACGTGTATTATTTCTATCTTGTCTCTCATGTCAGATCTGGTTCTCATTTGACCTGGTAAGACCTGGTTCAGTTCACAAAACCAGCAGAAACAAATCGAATAAAAAAGCCATTAAAAATTATTCTGTGCTGTGTTAACTTAGGTTTATCCTACAAGACTGTAAACTAAGGACTGACATTGGATCAGAATGCCGATTTCTGCAAGGATTTGGGGAATAAAAATCTAAACGGTTTCAAACAATTTTTTTTGGCTGTCTGTGTGAGTTTGGTTTTTTGGCAGTTTTTTCTTGTTGTTGTGTGGCTTTTGGTTTTTTGTTTTGTTTTGTTTTGTTTGTTTGTTTGCTTGTTTGCTTGTTTGTTTGTTTGTTTTTTCATTTTTGTATTTTTGCATTTTATTATGACAGGAATAGAAGTAGCCAAGCTGCTCTTAGTTAACAGCCAAACAACTTTTTCTGTATTCAGGATTAAATCACCTCTGATTAAGAAAGACAGCTCTGTAGTAGATCATGGAGAATGCTATTCACTCATTTTCAGCTTCAGCTATTGGAAAGCGAGGAAACTTTCCTAAGCAATTCATCTAGGCTCCCCTCTCAATTGTTTCAAGACATAAGCTTTTCCAATGCAGCCTATTCCAAGACAAATGTTTTTCTGAGATGCAATAAACATTCTCCCAACATGCCTTTCGTCTTTCCATTTTCTGTAGGAAAATGGAAATTATCACTCAGATAGAAAACCTCACATGGAGATCAAAGGTCACATGGCAAGATAAAATAACACTCAAACAAATGACAGTAAACTTGGAAATTATGTATGCAGCAGGAATAATTTGGCCAACAATTTTTAAATTAGTATTGAAAAAAAAATCCAAAAAAAACAAACCCCCCAAAATTCTTAGTTCCTTCATAAATTTGATGTATTTGTCCTCCTCCACAGAAGAGTTGCAACAATGCAGCATTTCCAATACTTCACTTACCTATTTGTTCAGCGCCATAATAAGAACTGGAAGACATCTGAAGAAGATTTGAAATTAGTTTTTATTTCTCCTAGGAAAGTGAAATTTTAGTCAAAGCTATGCTCAAAAGGAGGTTGTATTTAAGCAATGGTTATTATGGAAGAATAAAATCCTCTGCAAACAAATCTGAGATCTGATTGATTATGAGGGTTATCTACTGTTGGAATAAAGAAACAGTCTCCTCTGTATAATAACAGGCCAAAATACAGGATTCTATACAGATACATGGATCTGTTTAGTTTTGCTGTGTCCTCTATCAGTTATGACATAATTGGAAAATAAATAGTTCAGAAAAATACAAATTTAACAATTTGTTCTTTGTAGTAAAATTTGCAGCTTAAAATTTCCTTCACCAGCAGAAACAGTTTTACAGGAAATTCTATTTTATTATCTTTGAGATACTTTAAAAAATATAATTATTCTGTCTTTTAAGGGACTGAAACAATGAGAGCTAAAAGAGACAGAGACTTATAAAGTCTTTTGCCTTCAATAAAAGGGCAAGAAAAATAATAAATTTAAAAAAAAAAAAAAGACAATGGAGAGAAACCAACTGTGATGGTGTCAAATTTTGCCTAGTTCTTTATTGCTACACTGATGGGATTTTATCAGCCACTCTTCTATCTGAGAAACTGGTACATAAGTTTCTTCTCTTTGAAGGCTTTAAGATGACTGTGATAATGAGCTTAAGTTGTTACTACAAAATCCAGTACTGTTGAAACAAACAGCTCTACTTCCAGAGAAGGGAAAAAGAGAGCTAAGGGAAGGAATAGATGTGAGGTTGAGGGAAGCAGAGGAGAGGGTTGAGAGTGAAGGGAGGAAAAGATGAAAATTTCTCTCTGTTTCATTTTGTTTCTGCAAAGACAAGAGTGCTGCTAAGGAAACTTACTTTGTTCAGGACATCTCTTTTAAAGGAACATATTCTCTAAAGAGATAGTAATATTTTATATCATTTACCAATTACTTGCAATTTCTGAAATCCAGATTTTGGTCTATTACTTCCCTTATCCATTATTCTATTTACCCAACATATTTCCAAACCTCTAAGTGGTATTAATGCAGATTTTTATTTGTGCTAATTCAGTTACACTGAATCATAGAATATTCTCAATTGGAAGTGACCCACAAGGATGGAGTTCAACTCATAAGTGAATGGCCCATACAGGCATCAAACTCATGACCGTGGTGTTATCAGAACCATGCTCTAATCAACTGACCTAATCTCAGGGTCCTCTCCCTTTGGTACCTTTTTAAAATAATGATAAAGCACCCATCCAAAAAATACTACTTCAGTCTGGATAGAGTCTTCTTACTTTGGCTAATGGAGATAAAATAGAGTAATAGATACTGGCAAAACTGTATGTAATGTCTCCAAATGGACTCTTAACTGCAAAGCATCTGTGTGAAACATTCAGAAATGGATTACCAATCACATGGTTTCATGTCTACAACATATCTGGCCAGATTTCCTAAACTGAGGGGCAGATTCTGCCTGCTGACTCTGAAAATACCAGCTCAAAACTCAGCTGAAGTTTTTCTGAACTCGACAAGCTCTAGTTTTAGTTTCCCCTCTGTCATGTTTCCTAGTATGAATGACATCATACAAAGGACCCCTAAGAGCAGCAGTGTTCATTAGAAACACCATTTTATCTAGACACAATGACTTTCAGAGCTACTATAATTAATTATTTAATTTAAATAAGAATTAATAATAATTTATTTTCAATGTAAGTTTACAATTGTTACCCTTCCCCACAATATACCCTTGAAAAAAATGCTTTTATCAGCAATACTAAGAACTTCAGTACTGATAAAATGAACTGCATGCAGTTTAGATGCAGGCAAACCACAATGAACCCTTTTGCTTCCACTTTTCATCCTTTATGAACACATAGAGATGTTCCCCTGTGGTTGTCTAGGCTTGTTTTTTGTCATTCAGAACTTGTTTCCTGAGCAAGAGATTTTTTTCAGCTCACTTTAGGACCTTAATTGATCAGGCACGCATTTTCTTCTTGCTAAAATATACCCATATTTTCCCTACTGCTGTATAGAACTTGCTGAGTGTTTTTTTGTTGTTGTTGTTATTTTGTTTTGGTGTTGTGTTTTTTTTTTTCTCTTTTCCCTAGCCTCAGTAGGTTCTCCATGAAGCATTTAATTTTTATTACTCTCGTTGGGGATTTTTTTTGTCCCCAAGCCCCTTTCTTGTGCAATTGGACTTGCGATGTTACAAGATACAAGTTACTTTGTAAAACACTCAGCTAAAGGCTCCCTGATGTTTATAACTGGGAGGTCTTGCCAAGAATGGAAGACAGGTTTTCAGACCAGTTTTCCCTGTGATGATGTCCCTGTTTTATTACTGAATGGCCTGCTATTTCTTGCTGCATTTTATTGATGTTTTTGTTCTTGTCTGCAAAGGGCAGTAGCATTATCATAGCCAGAAATTAACCAACAGAATGGTTTCCTATCTGAAAAAGCTGGCTTATTTGAATCATGATTTATTTATAAGGAGGGAAAGTTTTTTAAAAAGATTATTATTAAGAAGCGAGCAGCCTTTGCAGAATGCAAGCCTAAGTCCAAAGTCCCCTAATGCCATAGAGCTGGACTTAGGCTTGCAGCCTCCCAAAGGCGTACACCCCCAAAGGTGCCTAAAGTGCATCCAAAGATGATCTAGACACTGATAAACATTAAATGGATTTTTCTTTAAAGGATATTTTTAAAAAAGTCTCAATGAGTAGGAAATTGTTCTTTTGAGCTTCCTGTGGAGTGCTCTCCTCCACTTATTTTGCCTTGAAGGTTCTGAGAGGAGGAGACGCGTAGAAGAATGAAGTGTTTTGTTGCCCAAAAGTTAAAATGTGGAAATTTCAATGAATAATCTACCTCATCTTATTTAATATAAATTGTAAAAAGGAAAGGTAACAATGGAGAAATTAAATAGTTTTTCTATAATGTGGAAATGCAGCAAGAGCATCTAAGCATTTTTATTATTTTCATTTTACAGTTTCATGTTTGTGTAGGTCAAGAAAATCTTGAGCAATAAAGGTGCCCTCACAAGAAGGAAAACCATAAAGAAAAAACTAAAACATTTCAAAAATAGTTGTTTCTCCTAAATAACCCAGTGTGAAAACAAATCTACAGTATTGTGTTGAGAAAAATAGGGATTGGTTAGTCTGGTATAATATAACATTATTGGTTTGTCCAGAACTGTGGAGAGGTTACGATCTTGCAGCTGAGAGCTCCAGGTAGTAAGCTGGAGAGTCAAGACCGCTTTATCCTCATCTCTTTCCATTCCCAGAAGCAGGAATTCTGCATCAGCAGGAGACATAGGCTATATCTTTTATGCATGGGAGTTTGTATCTTGACAGCCTTCTCTAGGCTGAGAGGATCCCACTTCCTGAGCAAATTGATTAACCATGATGAGATTGAGTACTGTGAGCCATCTTCTTAGAGGTAAGAATCAACTTTTCCTCTCTGTGGGAAATAAACGAATATGGTTTTATTACAAACAAATAGTTTATTAACTCAGGAATTATTTTCTTTTGGTGTACCATGGGAGTTGTAAGGTACCAGGTCCTGTCTGGAACTGGTGCCAGGGACAATTTGCGTTTGGGACTAGGGAATTATGAAAATAGATAAAGATATGGCTGAAATGGGCCCCTGTCACGTGGCAAGATCTTTGTGTGCAGAGGAAAGTGGTCATTCTGGCAAGGAGACCCTGTCTCCCTGCGCAAGGGGAGCATGCCAAATCCAATCAGAAGAAGAGCCCACTCCTCTCATTATGCTAACAAGGCGGGACTCTGGGGACACATAAAAAGCATGATTTTTGGGGCGGGGTTGTGCTTTTTGGACCTCCGTGGCCAGGGCACCCAGCACATGCTGAAATAGAAACTTTTTTTTTTCTGCTAAACTTCTCTATATCACAGATATTTGTATCTTAACTAAATTGAATAAAAGAGATTTTTCTCACACTCTCTACCCACAACAATGTTGCAGGTGCCCAGCTGCAGGAGAAGTCATTAATCTGTTGATCCCGGTTCCACAGGATGCATAAGTTCAGGCCTCAGTCATATTATTAAGGAAACTGTAGAATTACAAGTGCAGCTTGTCCTTCCATTTTCCTTAAAAACTGGCTTAGATGTCTGTCCATAAGTAATTGAGTGAATCTCATCTCACCGTTATTGAAAACCTGTCCTCAGTATGGCTGAAATGCTGGCCTCAAAATTCTGACTTTGATTTCTGAGTTGGGTATTCAGCCCCTGTCTATGTGCTGCTGAGCATCACAGTGTCCAAATGTCACACTGGATCTGGACAACTGTGTTTATTATTTATGATAGAGTGTGCCGTTTCCAAATTTACTTTTGATTTGGAATTTCAAGAACACCGAATAAGAAATATCTTCCAGAATTCATGTAGAACTGCCAATTGTCTCTGTAAACATTGCTGCCCTGTATCTTGCCTGAAAGGTCTCCCCTACCTCCTCTCTCCACCATCAAATAGCAGAGAGATCACAAAGCATTATATTCTTGTGTAAAATTTACACACTTAAATATGTAAATTATTTTTCTGCCATTGAAGAACATCTCCCTAACCTAAACCAAGGAAATCTGACACTGCCCAGCCCTACCTAACCTAACTTAACCTATCTTAACCTAACAATCTTAACTTTTTGCAGCCAGAGGCTCTGGGTTTAAATAAAAATGTTTTTGAAGGATTCAGTGATGCTGGAATGAAGACATGCTTCTGATGAAGCTAAAAGCTGAGGCCAGAGTATATGCTAAATTCTGCTTGCAGTGCTGTGGCTGAGGGACAAAACTAGTCTAAGAAAAAAAAATTCTTAAACGACTGAAACTTGTGTCACTTGAACTTATTTGTCATCACTCTTAGAAAAAAATTTAAACAAGCTTTGTTGACAATTACCCTAAAAGTTTCCTGGAGGGCCAAAACCTGTCAAGGAAGACAGGATTGAATTTAAGACTGTGGCCAGATGTAGGATGGTTCTTCAAGTATTCCCTTCCCTGCAAGACTTAAAAAATAAACCCCAGAGCACATACCAGTCTATAAACAATTACTGAAGTCCAAACCACAGACGATCTCTAGAATGTAAAATAAGAGGATATGGATAATTAGGAAAGTTGAGAAAATGTTTAGAGGGAAAGAACAAATGCAATTACTGGTTTGATTTCAGATTAGCTCCGTGATGAATACAAAACTATGCTTAAGTAATATCCTTAATATTATTTAAACCAATAAAGGCTAGGACATTTTAATTGAGTTCTTAAAAGACTAACAGCCCTTTAACTGCAGTCAGAACTTGCCAAGATGAAATATTCCAGTGTAAACATAAGATTCCTTACTATGCTTAAGGAGTAAGTGGATCAGCTAGAAATTTTCAATCCCATTTAGGAATCAGTAACTGCAACACTACTGCTAACTAGTAAGAGGAAGAAAGCATAGTCTAAGAATTCTTTTCCTAAATTTCTGTCAGTTAAACTGCCAGAAACTGTCACAAAACTATCAGAGGTGTTTCTTTATTTCTGAAGCATGCCAACACTATTTTCAGGGAGTTTTGTATTGATTAGGGTTTTCTATCTGCAATATAGCCATGCAGAATTCAAACACCACTCTGATATCTACCTGGGAAAATTTATATGTTAGTCATGGAATGGCAAGTAATCAGTCTTAAAGGACTTGCACAAGGTACAAGCAGACAGGGATCTGTAAGCATATGTGTGCAAAGGTCTTTTTGTGAAAGATTACCATAGTATTTCAGTGAAAAAGATGGTTAAGTTTTAAAAGATTGCAAAAAAAAGAAGTCATATAAAAGTTCTATAAAGATATTTTTATTTTTTAATGCATTGCTTTTGTTATTTATATGCTCTGCCTCTTGAATAACAGTGTTTAATGTATCTAGATAGTCTTATAAACAAGTAAATTTACATTTGCCAGAACAAAGAAGGAATTGAAAAGTTTTTTTGAAGTTTAAGTTTTCAGTACTTCTTGCTTTCAGTAGTGGGTAATACCAAGGTCCTTTTGGTACTATTTGAAATGTTTCTAGTTGGCTTTCTTACCCTCACTTTGCTAGAATTTAATTGTTTAACTACCTTTTTATTTTATGTAAAGCATTAGTTACTTCTTTCTGCCATTGGCTGTGTAATTTCACTAAACTTCTATTATTCTTTATATCTTTCCCATTTTACTCTCACTTCCATACAACTTGTCTCTGTTTTGCCTAGAAAAGTTGTGGAAACCTGTCTTTGAAGTTACCCAACACACCATCAGATACTGTCTCAAGGAACCTGCTCTGACCATGTTTGATTTAATTTTGTAATTGTCCTGTGATGATCAGGGTGTTGGACTCAGTGGCCTCCAGACTTTCTCCCTGCTGAAGGTTTCCTCAGGTTTGTGATGGTCAAGATAGAAGAGGCAACAGAAGTGACAAGAGCTCTCCAGAAGGTCTGTTGGTGTGGTCTCCCCACTGAAATAAAAGACACTAATCATTCACAGCCATGGCACAATGATCACATTTGGACTACTAATTTATACTGAAAATGAATTCACTTTTACTGTTACTTTTTCATTCAATGTTCCATATTACTGGCTCTATACAATCAACAGTTTTTACTAGGATAAAAAAAAATAATTAATTTATTTTCTTTTTTTATTTGTTTGTTTTGTTTTGTTTCGGTATAATCTGTCTCAGTGTTTTGTAGCACGCTTGTTCTTTTGTTTTGTTTAGAAAAATTGGCAATGCAGCACTGTTTACAGGATGCATTTAAAACTACATGAATTGAGTTTCGTTTTATGATGTAGCATAAATATGAATTATGCAACTGGTGGCTCTCCTTAAAAATTCTAATTTAGCATTAGGAAGTTAGTTGTAAATTTTAATTTCCCATCTGCTCACCATGTACCTACCACTTCTAGAGAAAACAAATTTATTTGCCTTACCTAATGCAGAAATAAACTCTCATTCAAAGACTCAGTTACACTTATTAGAAAAGATTTGCTATCTCTTTAGAAAAGACTCATGAGTAACTTTTAGCATCAGTACAATGTGTGCAGAAACACATTAAAACCTGTTCTGACACTTTAACTGATGATATAAAATGAAATATCTTGTTATTTCCATAACAAAAAAAAACACCAAATAACTTGCAAATGCTGAACTCTAATTCTAGTTAGTGAAGGGACGAAATTAGAAAAAGAAAGGAAAAGGATGAAATTCACTGAAAAAAAGTTAACACTACTGAGTTAGCAGAAAAAAAAATCTAGATTAAGTAATGAAAACTACTGTTAGCAGAAAAACTCTTAGTCTCATATAGCAAAGTATTGTAGGAAAGGGCTAAAAAGGCTTTATCTCACAATTTCCCTACTTATAACATAATAGAGAGCTACAGAAAGCTCCTCATGCAAATTCTTTAATACATCAGCAGAAACTTCTGTAACAGCCAGACTGTTGTAATACTCTGTCTAGTAAACCTCAGGGGCCTCCCCTCCTGTACACATTACTGACAGGTGACTAGATGCAAACAGAACTGAGATCAAGGAGCAGGAAGGAGGTAGAACCAAATCTCATATGAATGAAACTGGAAGTCCACAGGCTCCACTGAGCTGCTACAACCTCCTACAGACCCTTCACACTCAAGTCTGACGTTCCAGAAACTTCCATGAGGGCTTTAAAGCCTTGACTCTAGGCTCTCATCAGCTCCCCATAGTACTTACCCTGAGAAATAACCCCACAATTTTAAAGTGATATGGGGAAACCCCCAAACACATACTAGAGTGCAAAAAAACCCACACAATATAAAAAGTCTTCAGCCAATCCAAACTGTTCCATCTGCCCTTGAAAAAATTGCATGACCAGTGTTAAACAAACACAATAACCAGCTTTTTTTTTATTATTATTTTTTTTCCTGATTTTGCTAGAACAACATAATATACCATCATGAAGCTCTCTGCAGAACTACCTAAAAAAATATCTAGGTCTGAAAAGTCCAGGTAATTCCAGCCTTTCCCCAGGTGATGCACAACATGAATTTAAACTTGGGGTTCTATGCCTGGTTTTCCTGCAAAGATTGAGTTTCTCAGCAGACACATGATAGCAAAGTCTGATGGGACTCAGGAGAAGGACTCTGTTTATTTAACTTCCCTAATAGGCCCACATCTCCAGGTCTGGATGCTGCTGGCAGTGTCAAACTTTTGAATCCTAGCTTTTTATCTCATGCCCTCATTCAACATAGAGAAGAGCTGAATGAAACCTTCCTCATAGGAATGCTCAACATGACATTTATTGACTCCTGGGGAAATGTGTTAATCATTGGCCTTTTAGAGGATTGCTGTCTCCAATCTTTTTCTCTCTTGTGTTCAATGCAAAATAAGACACAGCTCTAGCTGCAAAGACATTTCACTACCAGCTATCTAGAAGACAAGAGCTTGCAAGAAAGGGAGTAGAAAGAATCTGTACTATGAAATTTGGAAATATTGCCAGTCTTGTGACTTCTTAGAAGTTCTAATTTCTTTATTGTCTTTAAATAGGACTTATTTTGAGAAAGTATTACTTGGAATGACAGAGTGCAGAGGAAAGGGAAGGAACAGGTTTAATGGTAGAAGAAGGACAGAACATGTCCCAGTATAATCTGTGGAAGGCATTGACAACTTTGTCACTAGAGCTGGCAGGGATTTTTCACACAGAAACCAATCTAGTCAGAAAATGTCAATTTCTTGGACAAGGAATCTTCTCCATCTATGTTGGGTTTTTTTGTTTGTTTTTGTTTCACAGTAGTTCAGTGTATCCTAGTTTGAAAAATTTTCTAGTAGGGCTCTTGGCAACCTAAGAGCCTCCAGAGCAAGGAAGTCTTTGAGCAGCCAGTTTGCTAGATCAGTCTTTCTGGTGAGACACCCATGATAAGCAACAATGCTTGACGTTTCTCAGGACAGCTTATTTCATTGTTCTCAGCTTTACTGCTTCACATCACTGAAAGACAGTGGGAAGACTTGGAAGGCTATTAAGCTTTGCCCAGTTCCATGTAAAGATAAAAGTCACCAGTGTCCGCTCCTGTGAGGACAGTTTCTGGGGAATCCTCCCAAGTGTTACTACTCAGATTTGGATGGCATGACACCACATCAGTAGACACTTGTGAATGATTTTCCTTCCTTCTCCCTTCATCATTTTGCAGACTGTCTTTTGTCTGCAAAAGACATTTTTTCACTGCATCTTATATACATACTTGTACACATGTGTGTGCACATGTATGTACATGATACAGCTTGGTCATCACGCAAATATCTTTTCTGTTTAAAGATAGATATTGTAAAAGAAAGAAAGATAGAAATGTAATTGTTAAATTACATTTCCATGCCATTTGAATATTCTACTTGCTATTAAAACTAAATTCAATCTTTTGAGAGAACCAGCATTCTTGAATCCTATGTGATTTTAGCACTATCCTTGTTTGCTGAGAAGTGTTTTGTTCTCTGTAAATTCACAGCACTGAATATATCAATGAAGGAATCAGCCTCAGCTCTGTCTGGGATAAAATATTTCTTTTACCACTAGGGGGCAATGTTGCTCTTCATTTGGTACGGCAGTTAACGTGATAGTGGCAAACCATTTTACGCTATTTTTAGCAAACTTAAGTGTTAAAACCAGTTTCTTTAATACAAAAGAACACTTTTCCTCAGCATCTACAGTACTTTCACAATGAATGCTCTCCTTTGAAACAATCAAAATATATCTGTTTGAAACAGAAATCAAAACCAGGCTTATTACTCTGAAACTCACTTTATTAATGCACTATTAAATGCAAAAATGATATTTATTATCTACTCCTATTTCGGCACAAGGAAACCAGTTTGTTTTATTTCTCTCTTCTGTTGCTTTCAAGGTTTTTGTGGGTTTAGGGTATTTTTTTTTTAATTATTTTCCCTTGGGGAAGAAATGTGTTTGGTTGAAGAGCTCATTAGTAAAGAAGAATTATGATCAAGTAACAGTGCAGTCAGATGTCCACATACACTGCATGAACCATGCTCTCTGTGCCTTGCTCTGAGGCTCTAATTTGTTGTTGAAGCTTCAATGTGCACAGAGTTAAATAAATGCATAGTTTCTTGTAAGTGAAAGGTTGGAGAATTTGAAAAGAAAATGCAGTGTTTCTAGGAAAAAAACTGAGAAACAGAGCAGTAATATAGAATGATTTTGCTTTTAATATTAGTAATTTTCCAAATATGTATAATTATCAAGGCAAGCAGCATTACTACAATAAAGTATTATGAAATCTCAACAGATAATGCACATCTAACAATGTATGAATTATAAAGCAAATAAAGAAACCTAAATGAAAATTAATCCAATTAATTAATCCTCTTTTTTATTCCACTATCTTCAATTATCCTTTTTTCTATTATATTTTTCATAAAGCATATCCACAGTTTTCAGCTGGCTCAACTGTGCAGAAAGAGAGTACTTAGTGTAACTGAGTCATATAGTAACAACTTCAATTATAGCAAATGTTTTATGTCTCTTAATCACTGGCTGTTTCATTATTCCTTATGTCAATAATACAAGTTGAGCATTTTTTCACCATCACTTTAAAAAATTTTAATTGTCAAATATTCACCTGTTTTTCCTGATTTACATTGCTGTGTACTAACGCAAATTACATCTGCAGCAAGTCATTAGGGGTACAAATTCATGTGGTTCCTATTTGAAATGAACCTCATCAGCAGAATTCTCTGCATTTTCCCTCAGCAGTGCTGAGGCTTTGAGCAGACAGTCTACACTTAACTGTAGTGGAGGGGACTGGCACATGTCTCAGGGGATGCTCAGAATACACAGATGCTCTGATGCAGATACCAAGTCATCTAAACAGACCAGATCTAAAGGCTACCCAAAATCAGCAGAGCTGGCCAAAGTTCATCACACAAAATCATAATATTCAGTAAACATTAAGTTAACCAAGTGTAAGGTTACAAAGGAAAAACAAGCATTGAAACGCAGGGTAACCTTCAACCCAACTGTTAGATAGGGACACAGGAGACAAAGTACATGGCCCTGAAATAAAAGAGACGCCACAGTGATTAAATCCAGGCCATTATATAATATTTATTAGTACCTTCTCTGTGTGTGTGCTTATCATTTCTTATCAAAGTTTTGGATAGCACTTGCTTCCAGTTTTACTTACTTATTTTAATGCATGGAGGAAAATACACTGAATTTTTGAGGATTTGAATTCTTTTGGTCTTGATTCTCAATAATTAGAATAATGAGTGTTATGTTATCAAAAAACATTTGGACAATACTCTCAGGTATATGGTGTGACACCTTGGGTATGGCCTCTGAGCAGGGATAAACTTGGATTTTATGATCATTTGTGGTCCCTTCCAACTCAACGTATTCTATGTGATTCTGTGTGTGTGGGAATATAGAACTGTAAAAAAAATTCCCCCAAACCACATTATCTTAATTAGAAATGAGGATGATAGAGTCAAGATGAAACAGTTCTGAAACACACTTCAAAATTGTGCAACAGTGCTTGAAGACTATGCAGAACATCAAAATAAGAAGTCTGCTTTCACATTCACTAACCCAAAAGAAAGCAAATCACAGACTTTTTCATAAAACTGCCTTATGTCGTTGAGACATTAGTAATCTATATTTGGACACAGAACCCAGTCCTCTGTGTGCATGGATCTGCTTGATGCCATCATCAGCTGAGTTCTGCTGCTTTACACCAGCTTTCCACCGCATTTTCTGAATCTGACTATACGACTATTAACATAATAATGGTGTGGTATACTTATCTAGCAATTCAGAATCACTTGTCAACTGTGAGACTGGTGACATTTTTATTGAGGTACTTTCTTCAAGAACCTCACTACTTCGCAGTGACTGATTTTGTTTTCTAGGGATAAAATTCTGCTTCCAAGTTCCCCAGCACAAGGAGCTGGTTGTTACTTATATTAATTACTATATTATCTAGTTATAGAAAATATTTTATTTTACTTGTGAGGTCTATCTAAAACAATGGATGCTTAACAAACAAATAAATCAGAGGGGTTCAGCTAACTGTCATTTGGTAATGCTGATTCTAAGAATGAATCACAGTTTTAATTATCCTCTGTTTAAAATGTTTCTTAATGATAGAAAGTTTAATTTGGAAGGAGGAAAGGGTCACCTGCTTAAGCACAAATTCCAGACTGCAATTGTGAACAGGAAAATGTGATTGGTCAAATAACATGAGAAGTAATACTTTCAGAAGCTGATCAACACATGCCAGTGTATTTTAACAGAAGGAGATGACAGCAGTCTTGCCATCATTATCCTATGGGAAAGCAACTGGTGATTTGAGGCTTAGTCATGGAAGATATTTAACACTGTGATTTCATTCATGTGTCATAGAGCACAGATATCAAATGTGACCAGGAGTTCGGGTAGGTGGAACTCATGGTGCTGCAAACTCAGTGAGAAGCCAGGCAACCTTTTGTGTTGCTTCAGGACAGAAATAAGCTAACACATCCTTGTGGCTAATGATAAGGAAGAATGTCGGTGTGTGGGACACAGTTCAGACTCATCTATTCAAGTCACAGAAGATGCATTAAGATCAGCCTGAAATACAAGGTAATGAAAATTAGTGAGAAACAAGATACAAAGGTACAGTAAATTATATGAAGGATATTAGAATGATCCTGCCATATTTGTGTTATCTGCATGTAAATGCAAAATTGCAATGTGCCTCCTTAGCCTCTAACATCAGTTAGAGTTACATCTATTCCTGTCTTTTGATTTTTTCTTATATGTTTTGCAATCTATGACAATAACAAAGTGTGTAGCTGTTGTTTCAAAAGCAAGTCATAATTTGACCTCTAGCAAGCTCTGTCTATGAGCTATAGGTGACAGCACCAGCTGATTCTGACTGCTGTGGAAGGGATGTAGTAGGAAAAGCAATATTTAGTCATTGCAACTCATAAACTATCTATTTAGTCAAGATTCTTTCTAGGTCTTTTCCTAAAATAGGAATGTATAATGTGGCCTGCTGGTAATAGAAGTACATGCAGAGGCAAGTAAATTGGCAATTGCCAAATAAATTAACTAAATATTGACAAATTTGCCAGAGCAGAGAATTTAGTACTGAAGTTTAGAAACAGCTTTTAAAAAAAGAAAAATGTAACTTACAAGAAAATGTAAATCTAAAGGTAAGTATATTAAAAGTTTGCATTCTGAAAGAAGAACATTTCATTTTGCCCATGCCTGGATGATGAACATACTCGCTGTTACCTAATCTCAGAGGTGCTTAAATTTACTCGCTGAGTACCTAATCTATTTTAAAAAGCAAAAGGCCCTTCAAATTGCTTATCAAAGTGTCTGAAACCAAGCACTCAAATTTTGATCAACTCACAACTTGACTCTTACCTGAGTTTAGTCTAAGTAGGGATAAAATTCATGTTCTCTAAGTTTAGATGTCTTTAATTTTCAGACACCTGTGTCTGTGCAAGACAGTGGAAAGAATGCTTTATAAAAGGACAAATTTTATAATCTCCTCAGAATTAATGGAAATAGGTGTTTCTGCTGCAGTATTCAGTTGGTCTGTTTTCAATGTCTATATCAGAAGATAAATCACAGCCTTGATGTGCCCAAACTGGAGGTTTGTACTGTAGGCATATAAAATAGATTAAATTAATCTTGCCAAATTAGGTTTTTTGCTGAAATCCCCTAAGGATTTGGATCTGATAAAGGACCTCTCAGTATGTTTTATGCATAACTAAAGAATCAAAAATCCTGAAAACGTTTTTAGGTG
This sequence comes from Dendrocincla fuliginosa, assembly GCA_035047845.1. Classification (NCBI taxonomy): domain Eukaryota; kingdom Metazoa; phylum Chordata; class Aves; order Passeriformes; family Dendrocolaptidae; genus Dendrocincla; species Dendrocincla fuliginosa. The sequence continues at coordinate 30,492,376 of JAWWMO010000043.1, forward strand.
TCTGCTTCTTACATAATAACCAGTAATTGGATTGTCTATTCAGGAAACTGAACAACAGCCCAAAATGCACCTCAGCTCTGTGTGGTTCAGTCACCTGTGGGTTCTTCTAAGAAAGTGTACATCTCATTGGTAAAAGTAGTGCTGACTGATGGAAAGACTCTCAATTTCTCTTTTTAAGGAAAGTCTCAATGTGAACAAGCATTTTAACTTCATTTAAACAAATAAACAGAAGTCTGTAACCTCTGGTTGGTATAATTTCCATGTCATGGTACCTTTCATGTTTTCTATTGCATGTGGCCAGGCTACTTCATATTTATTCTGGTATTTGCTGCCAAGAATGTTTTTATGTTTTACTCTAAAAGAATCATAGTGTGAAATGTGTGGAATTGCTGTGAGAGTAGTATCAGAGCCCAGTCACTGGGTATGGACTAGTTTTTGCTCTGTTTCAGTTTCAGGAACTTGTGTTTCTTTCCTGAACTACAGTACACCTTTCAACAGATGGAATGCAAAGCTGAGCCCCAGCTCTAAGTCCAGACATTAATGATTACACAAAGCTACCTAGAGAGAGTAATTACCTTCCCTTCAGATGTGTATTGTGTGCCTACAGCTTTCAGCACTTATGTCTTGACCTAGTCTTGATCCTCGCTGATTCTTTTTTTGTTTTGTTTTGTTTTGTTTTCAAACAGATATAACATGTATTTAACACAGGAACACTTACTTAATCCTTGCACTGCCAAGGATAATCTTCCCTGCAGAGACTGTGTAACTGTACACATTGCAACATGAACCTCACTGAAGAAAATACACTATTATTCCTTAGCAACAATACTACAACAGATTTCCCTTTCCACCCCAGCTTGTATATTGTAGTCCATTTGCCCAGCATGATTTCAACCAAAACATATATATAGAATGTTTCAAGTGTATGTTCAAACCCAAAAGTATCTTATGCACACAAAGATTGAGCCTACCAGTAAGCAAAATTCTCTTGGGAGCTTTCCTGAATGTGCCCAGTCTCCGATGCAATGGGTCAGGCAGGCTGTCGGTCCTTTGTCGCATCTGGTCCTGTGCTCTCCTCACAACGTGGATATCTGTCAGAGATGGTATCCACAAACTTCCAAAAGCTACATGCTGTAAGAAGAGGTAGGATTTTTCAAAAGTCCATCTCAAGTGACTATGACAATTTTGTTGTCTTCTCAGTGACCAAAAAGTGCCTTGGTTTCAGTCTGCTTCTCTGCTTGGCCACAGGAGGAGTAGCCCTTAGCAGGAAAAAAGAAAGACATGGCTTTCTCCTGCTCTGGCATATACCACCGACCCTGAATAAGAGCAGTCGAGCCCATACTCCCACCCTGAACACACTTCAAATCTGTGTAAGTCTGGCTTCTCACTCCCATCTGAAGCACGCATTACCCTTCACACAGGGCTGACAAAATCAGGTACAGTCAACAAATTACAATCTAATACATCAGGCCTTGTGTCCCCATCTCTAAAGACCTTCCTTTTCTTCTTGTTTAGGCAGTCTGATTATATACACACTGTCTAAACAAAAGTCTCACCCATACTCTTTGTAATGTCACCTGCAACACTTTTCTCTTCTGAAAAGGACCCAGCCTCTTTTTTTCTACAAATATCTAGTGTTTTTAGACGTCACAAAAGTCTTCTGAGGGAGGGGTTTGCAGTTGTTGTTATTACAGAAAGATACAGTTCTGGAACAATTGTAATACAAGCCCATAATTCTAATACTTTGGCAATAGAAAACTTAGTTTCAGCTGGCCCTGACTCTGCCCAAGCACAGAATCACTTTTTTTACATAAAGGTGAAAATAAAACAAAACTATTACTTCTTGCCTGTCCTTCCCCCCCATGTTACCATTTAAAATTCTCTGTTCCTTACCACAGAAATAAAGTACTGCTGAAATATTAAAATAAAATCAGTCATTTGTGTGAATAATTGTGAGGATTATAATCTTCAATTATTCAGAGTTATTCATTCAATTTGATATTTAAATTCAAACCACTTGGACAAGAAGGATAACACGGGACCAGTATTTTTCATTTTGTTGTTTCTCTCTCACTTCCCAAAGCAATTGAATATACACACATCTTAAAATAGCAGGGAAAGTGATTGCATGATTAAAAATGTAAAGGTCTTTTTTATGCTAAGACTTCTGCTAGAAAGAAGAGGTTTTCATGAATATTAAAAAATACATTAGTTAGAATAACAAAAAACCAGAACTGATACTAATAATGGCAATCAATTTTTTTTCCTGTGGTAAATGCTTTTTCAAGTTACTGATTTTTTTTTTTTAAGAAGAAATCCTTCCCCAAATGCTGTTCATTAGAAAATATTTAATTATGAAATTGGAAAGAAAATCTGAGTTTGGGAGTGATGGTGCTTTTTATATGGGAAAAAAAGAACAAAAAATATGTATTAATGGTATTTTGAGCTTTCATTTTTCTCCTAAATATGCAAAAGTGTATTTTTTTAATATTTGAGGTTGCTAACTGGAGCTTTGTCATTACTGCCTAATTTATCTTTTCCTTCCTTCCTTCCTCCCTTCCTCCCCTCCCTCCTTCCCTCTTTCCTTCTTCAGTACATTATGTTTATTCAATTTACACCTTATATAAAGGTGGGACTAAACCAGAAAAATCACAAGCATTTGTTTATCATAAAAAAAAGTATTACTTTAGGTAATAATGATTTTTTTTTAATTCAAAAATACTTAAGATAATATGATCATATATATTTCATTGAGTTCATGTCATAACTGTCCTAATACAGTGATAAAGACGAGACTGTCCTGTCCTGTCATATAGTAAGTTCTAATTCAATTCATTGACTGTAGCTTTCCAGTGCTACCTCACAACTTGTACCAACTTTTACCCTGAGAAAACATGCATTATTTAAATGTATAATATATTTACCCTCTTCACTACAGTGTAAAGTTTGCATGAATTATTGCTGAGTGTGTTTCTTTAAGGTTATGCTTGGTATTGTTACAGTAATCTCATTCTTTATTGAATGCCCAAGTGAATAACTACGTAAAACCTGCATGATTTGTTGGCATTAAAGCTAAGGCTGCCTCCAGGCACTGTTAACTTATGCATCATCCTTTGCTTAATTTCTTTGTTTTGTTTTAATTTGTAAACTGTCTCTGATCTGGAATGTACATTTTTCAAGTAGATTTGTTCCACAAGTATCATCTCACTCTCCTGAGTATATGAATTACTTTTTAATAGGTGCAGAGGTACAGAGTTTATTAAATTGTAGCAATATTCTTTACATGACTCATAAGTGTGCAAGAATGCAATTTAAATGAGGAGTTTAATTTTGTGTCTCTCATGCCTAAAATGACATGAGTGACTTATCAAACATAAAATGATCAGTCTGCTGGTCAAATTCTTAATTGTGTCCTTTTCCATTTTAAGCCTTTTACAGAATCAGACCATAATTCAAGTCCATGAGCTCTTCTTAAAGTACCCCATTTCACTGGTAGTTTTTTAGCTCAGCCAATCTATCAGGTGTCTACTCTTTTTTTTTTTTTTTCAACCAGATTATAGGTGTTGTCCAAGATTTTTCTTTTGCCCTCCCGTTCTAATTCCAATTCTAATTTGTAAATGAGAAGAGCTAGTCAGAAGGTATCAGGGCATGGGGATGCTGACCGTCAGTCTGGATCTGTTCACATTGAGATTTAGACCACACTAGGTGATAGTTGTATCTACCTTCTTGATAAGGACTGAAATGTTCTTGCTAAGGGGAGGCAGTTGATCTGAGTGAAGTCTGAATGCAGCCTGTCCACAAAAACAATATCATTGAGAGGTCTGGACTTCAGTGGAAATTTCACACTGAGCTCAAATGGTCATTACAATATTCTTAAAGGAGCTCTAGGACTGCTAGAAACTGCATCACTGGCGCAAGCTTATTACAGCAAGCATAGTTTTAGCAACGTGAACTACCTATCTTTAATGTCCACTAAATGGAGACTTGTGGCAACAGAACTGTCAATCTGTCCTACCAGTAACTCACTAGGTGAACTAAATACTTATAAATGGTCCGGTCTCCACAAAATAATGGGTTTAACTTGAAAGAAATGAAAAAAAAAAAAAAACAAAAACAAAAAACAGCCTCGGAGTGCATCATTAATGTTTAGTGTCACTTGTTCAGTCTCAACTTTAGTTCAATCTCTAAGAACATAATAGCATGTCTTTTCCACCTAAACAATTAAGCCTATATTTTTCATAGTAGTTTTAAACAAAACAAAGAAACAAACAAAATTAATTTCTTACTAAATGTGGTACTTCTTTCCAAATCCACATTCCACTTTTTGAACCACAAGTGAAAATCAGTGACTAACTTTGCAGCATTATAATCTTCAAATAATGATTGTCTTATCACTGAAAAGAATATGAACTTCAGGTTATGTTTCTAATTGATGTATCATGCATATAATTTTCAGTAAAAGGGGTTATGCAAACATACCCACAGGAGAATAGATCTGTTTTTCTTAATTGAGTCCACCTTCAGTCATTCTCCTGTGTTTACTTCTCTGGTGTTTCCCATTTTGTCTTGATCTACAAATTAACTCTTTCCAAGTGTAGCTCAGATAGATCTGCAGCAGGCACACCTAACTCTTAATTGACTGTTACTTTGAGATCTCAGGAGTGAATCAATTAGGCACTTACTAAAGCTTCAAGGGAATGGCTGATCTGTTTCCATCACTAGAAACACAAAGGAGTGGTTTCTACTGTGCTCTGCAGTAACAGTTCAATATTTGGTTTATCTGCCATTTGAAAAGTTCCCCTTCTCCTTTAGATGCTACTGATTCCCATGCTGTTGACAGATTTGTAAGAAACTCAGTCTAAGCATGATCTTAATATCTTTGCAGCTTGCAAGGCTGTGCCTCATATGGGACTTTTGCAATCCTCACTAGAATTAGGACAACATTTTCCTTTTCAGAGAAGAGATGAGAGAAGTTGAACTCATCGTTCAAATGTGATTCTGAATTGTATGAGTTAAAATTCCAGATTTAAACTGTTTCACAGCACATCTGTACACTCTAAAAGAAAATAGCCTTCAATCAGGAGTGTTTCTGGGAGGGAGGGAGCAGAGGAACTTTCTTCACTTCCACTGTTTAGTGTGAAAATGTTCACATGAGAGAAAAACACAACAGAACCCTCCCCACCCCTGCCTTGGTCAAAGTAGCAAATGTATGCAAAAGTAATCTTTACTTAAGGTATGGTAAAAATTCTGATACATTTGATTAATATCTGAAAGGGCCTAATTGGTTCTGATTTTCTGATTTACTAATATTAAATATTAAACCTAATGAAAGAGTACCATATAAGGCATACTGCCAATAGATGTGCAGTACTTCCAACTCAAAAGCAGCAGACAAGAAGATGTGTATTCCTTGCATTTCTCTTGTTTTCCTCTATGTTTTCTTACTTTGGCAATTTAAAACTCACAGATATAATCTTTAGGGAAATCTGTGGCAGCATAATCAATATTATAACTAATAGAAGACTTTACAAATGAGTAAGAAATTCTAACTAGTGATAAGACTTTAAAACCAATATCAGTTGCTGATTTTGTTATAATTTTGGAATGACAAATATCTTGACAGTAAGTCTATGCAGTTAACCATTACTCTAATTAAATCTCCCCCAAACAGGGGGGTATTCTGACTGCTAGACAGACTCAGGAAACAAGGAACGCATTACTTGGCCTATAAGGATAACCTGGTTTCCACAGGTCTGTAAAAAGGCTCTGTTAAACTAATTTCAAGGCAGGACTGTAAAACCTGAAGCATTAGGTAGAAAGAATGCTTTGTAAAGAGCTGTGGTAAAAGCATGAAACTTATGTGTATTTATTCAATCAGAAAAGCCATATAAAAACCTAAAAAGGATAATACTCTTTTTCTCCAGTCAAACACATTGCTTTCCATTGCTGCTTCTGTTGGTAATTAGTGAGGGCCTTGCTCTCTTTCTGTGATGTCAGTAACTACATTTCTGTCCTGAGAATAGTACTGGTTCACAAGGAATTGCATTCTGTATCCTCGATACTTTTTTGGGATAGAGGAAATACCAACCTTGGTGTTCCAGCAGCAGAAGACAGCTAGTCCATCTGCTAGCTAGCCATCTTCTCTGCAGGGCAGGTTCTAAAATTCTTCAAAAATTATGAAAAGTATTGAAAAAGACAGTTTTACATGTCATCTTCTGGTAGATGATATATTCCTTGTTTTTGGTCTTTTAGATGATTCAAATCCACTCTAGTCAAATGTACACACAATTTGTGTGTGTATACACAAACCTAGATGAACTAAACCTCGATGAACTAATATTCTTTTTTCTCTCATAATTTACACCAAAATATTTTAAACTTCATCCTTTTCTGCTGCGTTAAACTATGTTACATCTTCGAATATCACAACACAGCATGAAGGATTACACTTCGACCAGATATCATTCAGCTTCTTTTCAGCTCAAGTCTCCCTCCCACACACACATCACATTTTGTCTGTCCTCTTCTGGAATCCCTGGCATGGGTGTCTTTTTAATCTTTGTTACCCTTTTCCTCCTCCCACTTAATTCCCAGTTTCTCTTCAGTTACAGTAACCCATCATTTTTAATTTAAGCTAGCCTTCATTTATGTTTTCCCTTTCTTTTTCCTTTTTCTCTTTTTCCTTTTTCTCTTTTGTCATCTTTTTCTTTTTCTCTTTCTTTTCCTTTTCCTTTTTCTTTTCTCTTTTTTATTAATATGTCATTGTGTCATTTGATTTCTGACATGATACCCTTTGTTTTTCGGCAGCTTCTATTTCCTTCTGACTGTCACAGCCTCCTCATGTGCCACCTGCCTCAGATGCTTGGGCTCCCTTCACAATCCTCAGCCTCTCAGATCCCCAACCAAGCTGCTCTCTGCTATTTCCAATCCACTGAAACAGCTCTTACCAAGGTCAGTTGTGACCTCTTCTTTCTGTAGACCACCTTTCTATTCTCATCTATCTCAGTCTATTGGCTACATTCAGCAAAACCTGCAATTTTCTCTGCCTTAATCCGGAATGGCACTTTGGTTTTGTAGCTCCTCTCTAAATGTCTTTCAATTGTATCTTGCAGAATCACAGAATGCCAGAATATGCCAAGCTGGAAGGGACCCACAAGGATCATCGAGTCCAGCTACTGGACCTGCACAGAACCTTCCCCAGAGGCCCACCATGTACCTGAGAGTATCATCCCTCAGGTCCTGTCACTGGTCACCACAGAGAAGAAATCAGTGCCTGTCCCTCCTCTTCCCCTCACAGGGAAGTTGTAACTGCAATGAGCTCTCTCCTCAGTCTTCTCTTCTCCAGGCTGAACAGACCAAGTGACCTCAGCTGCTTCTCATATGACTTCCCCTCAAGGCCCTTCCCCATCTTCATTGCCCTCCTTTGGATGCTCTCCAGCAGTTTAATATCTTTCTTATATTGCAGTGCCCAAAACTTCACACAATGTCCAAGGTGAGGTCACCCCAGTGCAGAACAGAGCGGGACAATCCCCTCCCTCAACCGGCTGCACTGCTTCGAGGCATTATATTGCAGTGAATGAATGAGAGAGTATTTAGCTTAACATCAAGGGAAAGAAAACACCACTGACAGTGAATAAAGCTGAGTATGCAGATCAGTAAAATTCTCTTTTCTAGTCATATGCAGAGGTATGTGACCCTTTCCTATTTTTTTTCCAGATTCCTCAGATTTATTAGCAAACAGAGTACAGTGGTAGCCATGAGAACACTATTAAAGTTGTATGTAATTTGCTAAGCAAGGAGGATTTTGCAATCCCATAGGATGTTGTTCAAAGTATTTTATAGGGTTTTTTGCCCACATTTCAATGTTGCCAACATATGTACAGTAGCATAATTGACAGGGGTTATTTTGTGACACCTTTAAGTTTCTCACTAAACCCTTTGCATAATCATATAATATAGTTTTAGAAGAAAACCTGTAATACAACCAGAATACAACATACTTTAGCAGATTTATTCCCTGGGAAATTTGTTCAATCTCTTAATCTCTTACAAATGTAAAGTGTCTTACACTTGTAAATGCATATAAGGCCAATAGTGAGAGTGAGATAAACATGTTGGTTTTCACAGCACAAATCTGCAGTCCAGAGGAAAATATGATTCACTTTTCCCTCCAGGACTGGTATATTCCCTTGCACGAGCTGGCAAATTCATCTTACCCTTCACATTTAGATTGCTTTGTACCAGGGATGCTGAAAAGGAAGAAGTTGTATGAGGAAAAGCAGGGAGAGGATGAAACACATGCAGATGAGCCAGGTTTCACCTTTGCTCAATTGCAGCTCAGAGCATTTGTGCAGTGAATGTTATCCAAAATGCCAGTGCTGTGGGATGTGAGAAGCCAGGATCTCCTCTCATGCATTGCATTCTGCTTGCATACTTTCTGCCTGGATGTAGGATTCCCTCCCCAGTTTAGACCCCGGTGTAAGGAAATAATCTCTTTCAAGACAATTTGACTTCATTTCTTTCAGATTTGTGTCTATGACATGAGTTCAGGGAGAACAATAGCTTTTGATTGATTAGAAAAATTAGAAGGTCCGTTTTCATTCTTATCATCAGCTACTGAAATGGGAACACAAAGAATATCCTCATTTTGTAGGGATATTATGTGTGGGGAAAAAAGATCACCTCTTAGCACCTGCTTTTATTTCCGATTTTCCCGAGTCATGCAAAACTAAAGATTTCCATTTTAGTCTGTACTAAATTAGGCCACTCTTTCTGGAACACATAGTAACAATTAGAAATTGCTTTGTGCTTTGTAGGATTATTGTATCAGATGTTGTTGCCTGACAAAGTTACAAAAATTAGGTTTTTAACTGTCAGCATTGCTGCCACCTTGGAAATGGCGCTCTTTCTATCTTCAAGAGACAAAATTGTGAAAACCACTAGGAAGAAAATGCCTGTGTACCAATATTTAACACCACCATGAAGAAGTGGCAATACTGAATTTGTGTCTTCAAAGAAAAGACTTTTTTCTTCAAATAGCAGAAACCTCTCTGATACTCATTCTGACTCTGTCTGTTTCCTACAATAGCTCCAGCTCTCAGAACACACACAGATGCTGTTTTATAGCTCAGGAAGGAATGTGCCAGATCAAGTTTTAATTACTTGATCTTACAGCTATTCAGTAAAGCACACCAGTCAGAACTGTTAAGACTGGTCTGGGATTGGGTGTTTTGTAACATTGGAGGGAACAGAAAGAATGAGAAACCAAATTGTCCTGTCCTATGTCAATAGAATGAAGGGAAATAAAAGAGAAAAAAATAAAATTGCTGTGGAGGAAATAATGAAAATAGTTAGAAGGAATGTTATGGCTGTGGCAAGCAGAGAGGAATATAGGAACCCAAGTGGTTTCAGGCTGAGTAACACCCACAACAGAGGACTTCCTTCAGAAGAAAGGGCAGGAAACATCCATTTGCTATTGAAATGCACACACATACAGGTGCAATTCTGAATGCTCTGTAGTAAAATGGATTAAAAAAAAAAAATCAATACCCTATAAACTGAGCCTGTTAAGGAAGCTCAGATTTTATGAATTAAACCATTTTGGAAGGAGCCTAGCCAGGTGTGAAGAAACAGAGAATTGGAGGGGCAGGTAGTCAAACCTCACTGCTAGAGCCAGGGCAACTAGGAGGGGGTTGCTCAGGACTGTGTCCATTTGGGGGTTTGGATATCTCCAAGAATGGAGACTCCACAGCCACCGCGACCAATCTGATTCTGACTAATGACTACCCTCACAAGAAGAAATATTTTTCATTTGTTTAATTGAATTTCCTGTGTTTCAGGTTGCATGTCGCACCTGTTGTCCTTTCTCTGAGTACCAGCAAAGAGATCTTTACTTCCCATATTAGATATCTGTACACATTGGTAAGATCTGCCCAGAGCCTTATCTTTTCCAGATTGAACAGTTTCAACTCTCTCAACCTCTCCTCATATGACAGATGTTCCAGTCACCTTCATGCCTTTTTGCTGGACTGCCTCCAGTATGTCCATATGTCTCTAATACTGGGGAGCCCAGCACGGATCTGAGCATTCCAGCTGTGTCATCCCAGTGCTGAGTAGAACAGCTGCATCACCTCTCTCAACTCTCTCTCAAGAGCATTTCTTCCAGAGAGGTGGTCATCACTTAGAACTATTCAAGCAGGTACTGCCTAGTTAATAAGAATAAATGCAGGTAAAGATTATTAACACCAATAATCAGTAACTGCCTGTAATGAGACAGGAACATTTTAAATCTCTTGGCCAATGCTCTGTGACTTCTATAGTATTGATCAAACATCCATATTCTGAGTATCTGAAAAGCAACAACACTTCCCATGATCAAGATAACAATACA
>JAWWMO010000043.1:30502865-30579719 GCA_035047845.1 Dendrocincla fuliginosa
CTATAGTATTGATCAAACATCCATATTCTGAGTATCTGAAAAGCAACAACACTTCCCATGATCAAGATAACAATACAGCCTGTGATCTTCATGTCAGGGAGATCTTCATGTCAGGGAGGTTTAAGGGTGAGCTTCCTGCAAATGACAGCAACCCAAGAGCCGTGACTACACCAGAGCAAGCAGGCCAGTGCTCTCCCCTGTATGAAGCTCAGACTCAGCTTCCCTGAAGACTGAGAGCAGAATGGGGCTGGTATAGCCCAGGGACAGTCAGATACACTGGCAGTGACACAGCAGGTCTGAGGTCAAGCCAGCCAGGCCAGACATACCTGGCAGAAGGCTGGGCACAGCATGCCTGCAAGAAGCTGAGGCAGGGACCATGGGATGTTAGTGCACAGATGGAAGGCAAGAGACATGCTTCTTCTGGTTTCTTCTCACAACAGACCTGCTTTCATGGCACTCATCTCCAAGGCAGTACATCTGCATCAGGTCAGAGAAGATCCTGAGGCAGCCCAGGGTCTGGAGTGAGGATAGGGCCAGAAGCTTCAGAGGAGAGTGTGCAAAAAGACATTACAGGACAATTGCAAACTGCTAATGCTGTCTGGGTATTGGCAGTTTATCCATACTATTTATGAAGCCAACAAATACTTATTTGATGGTTTTCTGACCAATTCTCAAGTACAGCACATTGGGTTAAATTTTACCACTGCATATTAAGTTACAAAATATTGTTTTAAAATTCACAAAAAATTGTCATTATAGTAAGAACTATATTAGCCGACAATAAGATGTAGACTACTGATAGTGGTTGTTTTTTTTCTTTATGGGAATCCATTTTGAAGTACAATCCTATACATAGCAAAATAATAACAGAAAATAACAAAAAACACTTTTCTTTCTGGTTTTCATCTCTTTTGCAACCATTTCAGATGAAATCTGAGCTTATTAATCTCATGTATTACACAAATTAGAGAAATTCAGTAGGAGAAAAAGCCCTTTTAAAGAGATTAGGAAATTTTTGCCATAAACATTCGTGAATGTAAGAAAATATACTATATTCCTTTAAAAATTTGAGATATGTTACAACAGGACTAAACATGAATATTTGCTTTTTCATGTGTATCATTTACGTTGTCTCAGAAGGCTGAAATCCTGAAGGGACAGTTCATTTCAAGATGAAGATATCTGAACGAGGGTAACTGAGTAAAAGTTTTTTCATGGGAGACAGTTCCCTGAGTCACTGCAGTCAGTGGAGATGTAGGACTCTGAACTTAGGTGCCACATAAAGGTGGCTGTGTGACATCTCTCACTTGTCCCTGACAACACCCAGGGGTGGCAAATCTGTGAAAGATCTGTGCTTTTGTTGCAGGCCAGATGGGCAAACCCTTGCTCCATGCAGGTGACACCAGTCAGCTGAGTGTGAGTGGATGAACTGAGCTTGCTGTCTCCACAGCCTGCAGCAGGAGTTTAGGCACCTAACACATATGGACACTTTCATCTAGATATTTTAATCCAGAGCCAAATCCCATCCAAGAAGCCTGAGAAAAGCTGCATGCATAAATTTCCACAAAAGGAGCACATGTACATTTTCTGCCTGTTAAATGTTTTGTGTCATGACAAATGCAGACGTCACATTTTTTCACACTCCAGAAGTTAAACAGTGCGATGTCAGATGAAACTAATTCTGTACTGTATGATGGAAGATTGTGTGCTATAAATGCATTTCCACAGTGTCAGATAAAATTGAAAATCTGTGACTACTGTGAAGCAGCCTAATTTATGTCTGATGTGCTCTGTGACGCATGCTTGCGCAAATTTCATCATAATCAGACAAACTAATTTTTCAAATCCATTTTCATGCATAAAATAGCTCACATCTGCCTATGTTCACATCTCGCAGCATTAGTGGTTTCAGTAATTATATGCAAGTTAACTGACTGAGCACATCTTCTTCTCAAAGTCTAAAAGCTTGTGTTTTCTGTCTACATTGAAAGTATGAAGACAATGTATTATACAAAAAGTTATATGAAATATTTATGTAAAAGAAAATGTCAGCTGTGTAAGTGCATAATCACATACATATTGGGGGGTGTGTGTGTAAATCATACTTAAAAAAGTAACCAACACAACAAGCAACACATTTTGCAAAGTTTTATTGCATTCTGTGAAATCATAAGCATTTCTGTGAATTCAGTGGTGTGGGAATCCATATACTGATTACTTTTAATGTTTCCGAAGTACAGGAATTTTTAACCACACACATCTACCTCTGGAATCTAAGCAAATGGCATGCAGCTAAAATCTACGTAGTTAGCAGAGTCTTTGCTTGCAATCCAAAGTTCAGGAGGAGTCGATAAGTTCAGAAATCCCTCACATATTGATATCAATTGTTAATTTTTAGGACTGTTATCATATACACATTTAGATTGGTTTGTGTTGTCACTAAGGTTTTGTATTTCAGTATACTCATATAACATCATAAATGCATGAAATATACATATTATGCATAATACAAATGTGCATATATACTTCTATCATTAATAGAGCAACTTAGTAATATCAGATTACCCTAATGGTTTGGTGGGGCAGATAAGCTCGCTGAGGTCTTCATGGTCACCTACAAATTCTGGCCCCAAACTGCTCTAAAAGCTATGGATGCAGACTTCTCGGGCCAAGCAAAGACTGCACAGTTACTACTTTTTCTCAGTCCTGCAGAAAGGCCAGGCATGATGGCAAATTTGTCTGCTTTTCAACTGCACCAGCAAAAGGTATAGAAAATTTTACTCTTCTCTGAGAATCTTAGCTGAAAAACCTGATTCACAGAAGAAAACACATCGTACCTAAAAGTAGACTGAAATTGACTGTGATTTTAAACTGTCTGCATTGATAATTATTTAATTAAGTAAATGACTTTTCTGATGTTTCACTGCCACACACTCTTCCAGAATATTGTATTCTATTAGGACATGAAATAGGATCAGCTCTGACAATCAAACTGGCTTTCAGTTTTTACTCTCCCACACCAGTGATTTAATCTAGTTCAGTTGACCTCTCTCTCTCTGACATTATAATTAGGATAATGAGGAGAAAGGAAAGGCAGAAATCGAGATATTTGATCAAGTAAAAAGAGCAGCAAATTGTGGTTTACAGCTTTAGGTCAGCTCCCTTTTAACTGCCTTGTCAAAAAGTAAGAATGACTTGTATTCTCTAGGTGTCTAGCTAATATCTAGACACCTCTTTCTTCAAGGAAACATTTTTGCCAGTAATTATCAGTTCAGATGACCTACCAGATGAGGAAATGGGTTTTTTTATACCTCAAATGGGAAGCGGCTTTCTGCAGTTGTGTGTCAATAGTTTGCTGTCACTGGTTTCTGTGATACATAGCAGTGATGGTAAACCTGCTAAGGTGAGCTTTGTGATACCACTCTCAGTGCTGTCCCAGGGGTGATGGTCAAGCTCATCACCATGGAGACTGACATGAGAAAACCCCAGTTGTTTGACACAAAAGAATAAATCAGTGATCAAACCTATGGTGGCCTCCCTTGAGTTACAATTTCCTGAAGCATTATTGTCAGGTTGCTGGGCTACTGTGCTGACTGAGTGAGTCTGTTTTCCTCTGCTGAAAACATGTCCTGGCACCCAAGTAAGCATGATTCAGTGGCACTAGCAGTCAAAGTACACACTAAGTGGCCTTTGTGCATCAACTTCAGGATTTGTGCCCTTACTAAAACCAAAACACATTGCTTTGGTTTTTTTGTTTGTTTGTTTTTGTTTTGGTTTGGTTTGTTTCTTTTTTTCCCCCCAAGAATCCTGAAGTTATGCATTCCCAATAAACAAAAGACAGATTTACCGGCCCTGGCTGTGAGACTAAAGATCATCATCTTCTCAATGTGGTTCCTATAGCTTCTTCATAAATGCAAGGCACATTTCAAAACCTTGTTTTTCTTCCCTGCTTTGACTCCCTTCTTTCTGTGATAGGGAATTAAAGCCTACTTTCACTCAGATCCAAATGAACTGGCATTCAAGGGCCATTCATATCTTATGGAGGATGCCCTTTGTAAAGAAAAAGTGATACAGAACTTGAAGAATGAGAATAGAGATACCAGTAGCAAGTAAAAGTTGCTCTCTGAGGTTCAAAAGTTGGGGGAAAACTGTCTTTACATCTGCAGTTTGCAACACCTGACACTGATTTGTGTTATGTGACAACAAATGCACACAAAAATAAGTAAATGAACAGTCCTTGTTCCTAGATCTTCATTCCATCTTCTAACCCTGAACTTTAAGGTAGCCCATACATATAAATAAAAAAAGAGTCTTAGTTACCAGCTCTTTATTTTTTTTCTCAACCTGAATTCTGATGCTGGGTTTGGGGAAGAGGGAGTTTGCCTTTTTCTTGGAGTGCCTGAGGCAATCATGGGCTGCAGGCATGCAGTGCCTATTATTTTCTTTGCTTTTCAAGACGAGGTTCCATCTCCATGGCTATGTTCAACATGGATCTGAATCATATTGATTTGATCAAAAAGTCACCTTAAAAGAATTAGTGTTGCAGTGATGACCTCCATAAGTCTGAAATATTCCAGGCTGTGAACAGAAGTCCCAGTTTCATTATTGAATACTATGTGGCTGTAGCAGTGCTATTTCTATACCCGAGTTTTATCATTTGCACAGTTCCTGAAAATGATTATATTCTTAGAGTGTTAATCCACCTAACTAGACAAGGTAAGCATTTTTTAAATTAGTGAGATTTGCTAAGACAGTTGATATTCCCTTATCCAATTATATATTCTTAATAGGTCACAGGGATCCATTCTGATATGAACCATACAATTTTCAAAAGTATTTTAGAAGGGGAGAAAGCAACCTCATGTAGCAGAAGACTTTAGTTCAGGTCTCGATAACGAATTTTCAGACTTCAGTTAATAGAGAAGAAAAACACTTCTGTCTTCCCGTTGCGCAAAAACCATATTCTTTCATTTGATTTTATATGTGCTGGAATAAATAAGTTCATTAAATGAGGTGGACATGTTTCTTCTCCATTTCATCATCCATCAAATTGTTCCTGTGTTTCCTAGCAAGATTTAGTAACAATGAAAATAAAACCGTTTTTCAAGGAACTTGTAAGTTTTTCAACAAAATAGTAAATTTTCCACACTTATAAGATTCACTTTGAATCAGATCAAAACTATTTATATACTCATTCTATTATATAAAAGAACTTATACCTGAAAAGAAAGGAGAGGATATTAGTCAGAAACAAGTAAAACTTAAAAAAATATTAAAGAGTTCCACAGTTAAAGTTAAACTTTTGCTTTAGTTTAATTCAGTATGTACATACAGCTATGAAAGAAGCTACTGTCTTTTTCCTGTGGGCTGAGACAAAATGCTTGGTGTAGCAGAACATGGAGGCCACCATGACTTGCACAGTGCTCAAAGGCAGCATGTGCCTTCTGTCAGCAGCCAGAGCTGCGTTCCTTGCCACCCTCCTGCCCTGATGGGCCAGGCAATCAGAATGCCATGACAAGACAGTGAGAGAACTCTGAACAATTCACTCCAAGAGATCAATCTCTTAGAAAGATTTCTTTATTTAATTAAAAGTTGTTGACAATTCATTAGAACACCTTCTGTTTTTCCTGAGAAGAAGAGTTCCCTGGACAGCTCCAATGGGACTTTTCTCTCAAGGCAGAGTGGTTCAGGCCTCATATTGGGACAACTAATTAAGGAATAAAAGAGACATAGCCTAAAAAAACTCAGATGAAATGCTGCTCAAACAAAATATAGATGAATGTGGTTAATTCGGAAGTCAAAATATCTGTTGCCTTGTTTTTCTTTTTCACACATATTTGAAGAACAATATCTTTTCAGCTAAGTGTGACACCATGAGTCAGTAAAAGGAAAATAACATTAAAATGTCCCCAAACTTAACCATACTACTGTATAGGTATTGTGAAAAGCTGTATAGATGATAATTTACTGTTGACTTCTGTGATATTCAAGCTGTAAAACAATCTATTTCAACCTACATAAAGATATTAGAAGGTAATGTTAATGAAATGAATTTCTGTAAGCCATAAAATTCATCATCTTTTCAAACAAACCTAAATATTCCTTAAAAAAAAAAAAAAATCAACCTGCCATGTAATGATCTATGTTTACTCAGACAAATGGCTCCCTTGGGAAATGCAGACCACAACTGGTTATTAGCAGAATGCTCTGATTCTTTCTGTTACTATCTTCATCTGGATCTGTATGAGTGAATGAAACAGGGACATGGCATGGATCAAGAGTGGGCTGTGACTGTGCACAACTGTTTGTAGAGTCCCTAGCAAGGCTTCAGTCTGGAACAGCAAGTACTGCCAGGACCTGAGCACATCTCAAAAGACAGCCTTGCCTACTAGAGGTTGTTCTCAAACAGCAGTATGGATGAAGCTGCATATAATGTATGTTGTTTTCCCTACAAGTTGAGACAGCACAAAATCACAGAATCATAGAAGGGTTTGGGTTGGAAGGGACCTTAAACATCATCTAGTTCCAACACCTCTAACATGGGCAAGAAAACTTTCTACTAGACCGGGTTGCTCAGAAGCCCATCCAACCTGACCTTGAACACTTCCAAAGATAGGACATCTACAACTTCTCTAGACAACCTGATCCAGTGCTTCACCATCCTCACAGTAAAGAATGTCTTCCTAACAGCCAATCTAAACCTATCTTCTTTCAGTATAAAACTTTTAACTCTTGTTTTACCACTACATGTCCCAGTAAAAAGTCCCTCTCCAGCTCTCATGTAGCCCTCTTTAGCTAGTGGAAGGTTGCTCTATGGTCTCCTCTGAGCCTTCCCTTCTACAAGCTGAACAAACTCAACTCTCTCAGTCTGTCTTCACAGGAGAAGTGCTCCAGCCCTCTGACTACCTTTGTGACCCTCCTCTGGACTCACCTCAACAGGTCAATGTCCTTCCTGTGCTGAGGATCCTACACCTGGATGCAGTACTCCAGGTGGGGTCTCACCAGGGCAGAGTAAGGGATCAGAATCACCTTTCTCAACCTGCTGGCCATGCCTTTTTTGATGCAGTGAACAGCATATAAACTGTCACTTGATTATTTGATTTAAGTGATCCACATTTCCATTCATAGAATATTAATGAAAGATCATCTTCATCCTATTCTCAAGTGCTGTTGGAAATCACAAGTTCACGGATGTATTCAAAGTCTTGTCAAGTGTTAGGAAGAAAATAGAAGTATATTTCTCAGTTTCAAAAGTTTCTTTCATGTCATCTGCTCTAGCACATCTTGTTAATGTACAGAATGAAGCATCTCATTGTAACAGCAGGAGGAAAATACACTCCAAAGAGACTTTTTGAAGTTACTGTCAAACAGTGAAGCTTCATCTTCACACAAAAAAACTGCTGTTAACCTGGAAAAGGAAGTCCCACTGGGGCTACTTAATTGTGTAAGGAGGTCAGAAGAATTCAACTACAGTACCTCAAAGTGTAACTGAGTATAAAAGAATGCGACTCACGCACACATCTCCTAAAAAACACCAAACCCTCATGATAAAAATATGCAGTACAAAATACCAAGTCAGATGCTTTTTTAGGAAGGCATCATTCAATGAGAATCTGACCCATACACTTTGACTACAAAAGTATCAACATTTAATCCTAATTTCCAAACAAAGAGGAAAAGGAAGTAAAATTGTATATCCACAGTCAAAATATTACACAAATTGAAAGCATTACATTTTAGCCATCCCTGGACACAGAGAATATTTAAAGGAAGTTTATTTAAAACATTTATGTGTTTCTGAATGTGGATTAAAATCAGTATATACAATATGAGATCTTCATGTTGCAGTTCAGTGGCACCAGTGTACAAATTCACCTACGGAAAGATCAGTAATATTCTAAATAACTCTGATTCTGTCATTTTCTATCAAAGACATAAGCATTTTGTATCACAGATTAAATGTGGGGTTTATAAATGTACTGACAAAATTTTTATTTTGTTTTTACATTTCAAGGAAATTATATAAAAGCATCATTTTTGATTCACAATAATATGCTGCCTTCTCAGAAAAAAATGAACATCTTTTCTAGTACCTGATTTGAAAGTCCACAGAAGTTAGTAGAGAGACTCCGTTAGACTTCAATGAACTTTGGATCAAGCCTTAGATGAATCATAGAAAGAGAGCATTTAAATTCATTTTATAGGTATTTGCTAAGCAATGGCCTTCTATTTTAATTTCCTCAAGCATGTTTTTTTGTGCTCAGCCTTTCATTCACATCAGTGAGAATTCTGTACATACCTCTAACAGGAAGTGAGTTCTCCCCGTACTTTTTGTTGTTCCTGTTCATCAGACAAGGTTTCACCTATTTCTATTTTCTCTCAAATCACAAGTCCCATCCTATAGCTTAGCTCAGCAACTGTCTAGCTTTATACCTTGAACAAATCCACACCTTCCAATCCTCCCACTCCTGTCATGGTGTCCAGATACTACTGCTCATAACAAGACTATACTTTTGTCAGCCCAGGTGCATGGAATACCAGCACAGCATAATAAAAAGAGACTGAAAATCGCACCCTCATCTGTCTATCTTGTCATCGCTTTCCTTTCAACAGTCTCACCCCGAGATAAGCTTAGTCTGTCCCAGACTCTTGTGTGATGAGCATCTCTTTTAGGGTAGGTATCCTGCTTAAGATAAGATTATCATAACATGTAGTCACTCAGTTGTTTCTGTTTTGTGATGCTGTTAGCCACATTTTATTTACAGTATTTATGCATGCAGAACACATTCTGGAGTCCCTGGCTGGGACCTCAGCAGGCTAAATGCTGCAAAATAAACTTTGAAAAAATGTATTATTGTCCTACCAGTTGACAAGAAGTAATATAAAGCAGGTGTCACAGTCTCCCAGCTGAAGAACAAAGCATATAAGTATAAAGACATGGGAATAGAATATAAAGTTGTTTCTCCACTGTTGGAAATAAGGTAGAGATAGTATCTCTAAATACATGACATATACAAAGTTATTCTAGTAACAAATTGTCCTCTTCTTTAATACTGCAAAAAAATACCCCTAGGTGTACTGACATCCCACTGAGGATCTGGTCTGCATGCAAGTCCTCATCCACCCATGCCTAGAGGTATTCAAGCTCTCGGTGGAATTTTGTCTAAATCCACATTTCCTATGGTCTAGCTCTGCAGGTTCTCTGAGATGGCATTCCTGCTTCTGGAAATTGCCAGGGCTGAAGTACACCTACCTTTGGATGTGCACAGAGCGGTATGCCTGGGACACTGGGGTGCAAGAGACCATTACAAGATGCATATTTCAGTGTGAGCTGATAAAGGAAACAGAAAGGGGGCCTGTCATAGAAGTACTGGTTATGAAGAAAGAATATTTTTTTTTAGTCAGTGGGAGCACATATTCAAGGCAGCAAATCCGTCAGCAGATCTCAAAGTAAATAAGATCTGTATTTTACAGTAGAACTAACACACATATGCAGCTTCTTCCTTATCTTCCCTTTCAGCCCTACTCTCTTACCTCCCTCCGTTCTCAAGATGACTATATCTTCATCAGATTTCCTGACTGGAATTGTTCAGAGGAGCAAGTTTGTTTTCATAGTACTGAAAGCAGCACAGATTAACATTCAAGAGTTTGGGTATACTGAATAATTGAAAGCATAGACTTCCAATTAGATGAGTCTGAAAGTGAACTGAGCGTTGTCTTCCAGTCTCTCTATCTTTAAATTAAAAACTACAGTTTTACAGAAAACAAATGTCTCTTTTTTTCATCCTTAAAATAATAGCTTTATTTTTGTTGCTCAAAAGATGGAGATCTTGGTTAACAACTGCATAAATTACAAGCTGTTATATGAACCTTTTTTTTTCTTCAAAACAAAAGTTCGCATAAGAATGTAGGAAGATGTAAAGTAAACTTAGAGGCCATGACAGGTCTTATCACAATGGATGTAAATTTTCCATGTCTTTTTTTGTTGTTGCTTCTGAATTCTCTGTTTTGTTTTGGGGGTTATTTTGCTTTGTTTTGGTTTTGGTGGTTTTTTTTTTCTAAACATATAGTGGCTTTACTACTATGTGTTCCTGTTTCTGCCTTCCTTTATTTTTCTTTTTTTTTCAATCTAAATTTAAGAGATCAAGAAGGTAGAAACAATAAGAGCATACATATATATACACACATATACACATGTACATATATATGTGTATTGATACAAATATATATAAATATTTTATTTCTGAAACACTCAGAAAAAAACTTTTTCTTTTCTGAAAGCATTCTGCATGAAATACATAGTCTTTTTTCATTAAAAACACTTAAAAATTTACAATCTGACACCATTGAACGTACGAATAAACTTCTCACATTTAGTGTTATTGGATGTTTATGGTTTCTCAATATATTATGTATCCCTAGTTTAACTTGTGTCCCCAGAAATAGAGAATAAACTCAGGAAAGTGGTAACACAGCATATCAAAAGCTTTTGATCATATTCAAGAAAGTGGTTGCATATAGCACACAGTCCTTGAGTAGGCTTCCCAGTGATTTTTTTTTTTTTTCTTACTAGGAAATAACTACTGAACAGGAGGGAAGAAATTTCAAAAGTTCAGTGTATAAAACCCATGGAACTATCAGTAGTTACTTAGAAGTTTCATAGATTTAGTGTGCTGTACTGAATGGTACCAGCTGACTATCTAGACAAAAATGACCAGAGGAGTATTTGGACTGGAACAACACTTGATGTTCTTTCTAGTTTCTGGGTGGCCAAATCCATGAGAATAAAAGTATTTTGCCTGATTGGTTACTACTGTTGCTTGGAGAAATGACCCATTTTGCCTTCCATGGGCTGCAAGACCTACTGCATTCCTGTGTGGCCTTCAAAAACTGATCCCACAGGCATCAGAAAGGAACACAGAGCGTTCTGTGCACAGAAAACTCTCTGTTTGTTTCCTTGCATGGAAACAAATCCTGGAGGATTTTGCAGGATCAAATCCTGACCCATGCTGTCAGGATTTCTGCAGACATCCCAGGCAAAGGGTAAGATTTCACCCCTCAGCCTTGGTTTGAGGGTCTTCACAGCTGCTCTGTGCCAATTGATTCTGCACACAAAAGCTCACTAATCAAGTGATTAGAGGAATTTCACTCTTCCAAGCATGGTTTGTTTGTGACTTGACCAGATCCCAGAATCAAAAGCAGTTATGGTCATGCCATCTCATCTGAAAAAGTTGTCACAGTAAATTTGAAAGTCACGAAGCAGAACAAGGCTGACAAGGATCCTGGCAACAAATTGATTCCATGACCCTTAGGGAGAAACAGATTGAGACATCAGCAGGATACAAGGGACCTCACGGGAAAAGCCTTTGGAGTCTGTAGGAGGTGTCTGCGACTCTGACTTATCTCACAGTTCATCACTGTGTGTGAGTGTTATAGATAATGATAACGAAAGTGAACTCATTTATGGAAAGGTTATCTTGATCTGGTACAGAATGTAAAGCTTCATATGAGTGACAATATTGTGAAATACAAGGAAAAGTCACATTTACTGCAGTGAAGGCTTGGAATATCTCACCAGGCAAACCGGAGAAGGAAGAGGCGAAAAAAATTAAACCTGATGGATTTGACTTAGCCTTTAACTCTGATTTTGCTGGAATCAAAGACAACAGCTTCTTCATTCTAATATGTACTTATAAGCACATTGTTTTCCACACATGATTAAACTCCATTCCAAGCTCTAGCAGAAACATTATCTTGAAGATAGCCTGAGACTAAGCAGACAGCTCATTGGAAGACACTGAGGAAATAAAATGTCTGTCTTTTGCCCATGATATTTAGTGGTCTTCCAAAGCAGGATCAACATTATTGTTTGATGTCATCCTCACAGCTTTGTCATCAGCCTAACCCTAAGATGTTTTGCTCTTGTAAAGCCTTGTAACACTTTTTGCTCTTACCTTGTCAGGCACTGAACACCATGTTTCTATCCCTTACAAGACAGATAATTTTTCCTCCTCCTTCTCCCTAGCTTACTACCAAATGTAATAAAAATACATAAATGCCTTTATGCTTACTTTTGTCACCCACTGTTTGTGCCCACTCTCTCCCTACAGTGTAACACATTGCTCAGATGTAATTGCAGCCATGGGCTCTGTGAGTAAAATGATGAAGGTGAGCCCAGGGGATTCACAAGGCTGATCTCTTTGAGTGCTGCAAAACTTAAGGCAAATATCTCTGTTAAACACCACATCAGCTTTCACTCTGTAATACCTAATCACATCTTATACCCTCTTAGACTGGTACAGAAGTTTGAACTAGATCCTCGGAGGTTTTTTTCCCAGCATGTATTTTTTTCATCTGGATAAATCATATTTAGCTTTCTCCAGGTAGTTAAAATAAAAATAAGCATAACATAATAATGTAAAAAAAAACAAAAACAAAAACAAAACAAAAAAAAAACACACTAGAAAACACACTGCAGTTCCAAGAGAATATTACATTGGAGGCAAAAGCATTGAAAGAAAGGGTTCAGCAGAGCAACTGGGATTTTCAGAACTGCCTATGGGCTAAACCCTGTAAGTGACAAAGAAACTTAGAAACAGACAAAGGTGGAGTTAAGGTTCAGAATCAAAACTGACGCCCAAAATATCCCCGGCACAACCCCACTTCAAAGGAAGTCCCATACAACCCTTTTTCTAGGCACCTGCAGCTCTACTTCTAAGCCAAATCTGCTTGGCCTGTGTAACAAGGGAGGCAAGTCTTCCTTGAGTCCCATTGGGAGTCCCAAACCACTGAAGAGGGTTCTGATCTGACACAGGCTTGTAGGGCATGCTGAACACAAAGTAATAGGACGGGTCTCTAACAAAATATGCCTGCAGTGGCTTTCTTTTTAAAATAACTCTTGGAGCAGTAATTAAGCAGTAAAAGTAGTGCTGTCACTAAGGGTGGTCAGAAGCTTGTTCAGAAATCAGGAGATTTTGGTTCACTGACTCCCATGTTCTGTGGTGTCCAGCTTGTATTCACCACGCTGTAGCAGGCTCGTCTGAAGAGGGCACCATGTTCCCCACTGCCAGCAAGAGCTGTGTCTCCTCACAGACAAAGAAATAAAAATTCTGAAGTGGAGTGAGTAAACCAAAGTAGAGGCTAAACAATCTAACTTCTCCCACTGAGAACACAGTTGGAAGGCATGGACCACACCTCTGGTCCGTCCTCTCAGGACTTCTTCTGTATATTTAATGTAATTCTTTGTCTCTTACATGATTATTATTACAATTCTAACAACTATATATGGTCTAATGCCTTCTTGTAAAGTTGTGTTTTCCAAAGCCCACTAAACCAATTTCTGTTTACTGCACCAGCTCTAGTTAGCTAGTGGGCCATTTCCAGAGTAGAGCAAAGACACATGAAGCTTGTTGTGGATAGAACTACTCTTTGCAAGCTTGTGACTGTCTTCTACAAAGTGTTTATCAAGAGGATAACTTTAGTTCCCCATCTAAATTTAAAATGTTTCTGTAATAATTTCAGGTTCCTGACTAGGAGCAAATTCTTGACTTACTAAGTTTACTGTTTAGTAGTATAGTTGTGCTAGCATCTGGCAGAAAATAATAAAAATAAAATAAACTGTAATAATAGTAATTGTGACAAAAAGAGGATTAATGAAGGAAAAAGAGCACTAAAGTCCTCCAGGAAAACCTCTATGTCTAAGAAACATCTCTTAAAACCAGCTTTCAGTAGTGGCCTCAGAAAAAAAGGCATATGGATTATTATATAGCAGAATGTTTGAGAGCAGCACCAAATTATACAAGTGGTCACCATTCAGATATGAATGAAAAGCTTTCAGAGAAACTCATTCTAGCTTATGAGCATTCAGGCTACACACTTCAACCCGCACACACTTCCATGTTTCAGTTAATAATCATCAGACTGAAAGAAAAGAAATTAGTCAAAGAAATAGAATATAATTTCATTTCCCTGTTGGAATGGAAAACATAACTTAAGCAAGAGAAAAGCATAACTTCAGATCAGAGTGTGAAAGCACAGGGGCTGTACTCTGTAATTGAGTTGTGTGGGAATAAATTACCTTTACTAACAGAAGATTCAGACCTCTGCAACTGAAAAGTTTGGAACCTGACTCAGAAACAACACATAGGCATCAGAGAGCTCAACACCATTAATGAAAACAAGTGTCTTTAAATATGAGAGATGAACAGATGCTGTGCTATATTTCTGACTTTTGAGAAAATAGAGGAGACTGTCACTATTCCTGAGAATAAGGACTTCCTAATTCTTCACCAGTGCTATTCTTTATTGGAATATAAGGTTTTCCTATTAGTTTGTGCTGAGCATCCATGTTCACATGTTGGCAGCAGAGGCGCTGCATGTGTGGTCTCTGTGAGGAGAGACCAGGGGCTGCTCAGCGTTGGACAGAACCAGTTTCATCTGAACCACTTTTCCTGCCCAGAGCTGAGCTCCTCAGCAACACTGGTGCTGTCTCTGTGATAGCAAATTTAAGAAAGGGTATAAATTCTGCATGGCAGATGTGAGAGAGTTGTGTACCTGCAGTCCAAGGAGGACCAAAATGGAGAAGATAACCACATTGCAGACCATGGAGAACCCCTCCCTGGAGCAAGGTCTGCCTGTTATGACCGTTGCCTCTCCTTTCACACTCATTGCTCCCAGTCAAGCATGACAACATCTGTCAGGTTCTACTCCTGAAGATCTTTGTATTTGTGTTTCCAATAAAAACTTCAAATATTTAAACATTCTTCTGCAGTGTGTTTTTGTTCTTCCTGTTTGAAATCATTCATATTAAATGAATAATCTACTAGTATTTTGACTACTTCACAATGAACTGCAGGATGATAATTTGATTCTTAATTTAAATAGGCATCCATGTAAGTATCTTTTCTCTGAACTGTGAATGACAATTCACCATAATCTTTCTTAATAATCCTTTACATCAAGAAATAGAAATATGCCACTATTATTCTCTTTAGATAAGGACCGTTTTACTTGATGCAGTTCTTCCTGCGTAGTTCTTCAGATTGTTTTTATCTTACCCTAGAACTAGGAAGATATTATTTGCATGCCATTACTAACTTTACCACACTGAGCTGTTTCCTTTTAAAATTGACCATTGCCAAAAAGAATGGCTGTTTAAGAAAACAAAGCTATTAAGACATGTGGGAATTAGGACATAAAGCAACCCCCTAAGATGTCCACTTCTCTGCGTGTTTTATTTCTTGCACAGGATTTCTGTATTAACAGAGAGGAGAGCAGATGAATGTAGCTTCTATATTTCCTATATAATGTAGAGCAAAAATCTTGAATTCTGTGCTCAAATCATGTAGTTGAAATATAATACTAAACTGAATGGAAACCTGAATAAGGACTGAAAATCATACTCGTTATAAAGCACAAGTATTTCCTAGTGTTGCAAGATAACAGATAATTGGGATTTGGCTGCTTTCTTCCAGTGATCACCATCCTTTAAAACTAGATTTTTTTGGAAGATTCCCTAGTTAGCAGCTGTTTTCCTGTGAGGATGGGTGCAGTCTACACTAACTGAACCGAAGGAGCTGTAAAGCCATGTGTACTCTGTGGGACAGGTCCTGCTGAGGTTCTATGTAAGGTTGCCTCAGCAAAGGTGAGACATAAGAGCGAAAAAGATTTCTCATTTTCTTTTCACATTTTAAGAAATGCTGCCCCCAGAATTTTGAAGTGTTTTTAAAGACTCTTAAATTTTTATTTTTAAGGCTCTTACCCCATGGTTCAGAAAAAAAAAATAATTCCAATAACCATCTGGTTCAATGTCAGTGTCCTCAAACATCTCAGAAGAATAACTCAATCATTAGAATCTAATGCCAACTTCACTGTAGCTCAGTAAGTGCATATTTACAGAAAATGAAATGGTTTCAGCAAAAGATACAAAGAAAACTTCTTTTATATCTCAGGATGTGGAAAGGTACACTTTAAGCCCCTGGAATGAGCTGGGCACAGTGGGGCTCTTGAATTATAGCTGCATATATCCCTAGCATATGTCAAAACCACTTGGCTGTGGAGTAGCTGCATGGATGGTTTCATAATCTTGGCTTTCCCTCTTGGTCTTTATACAAGACCACCCTGCCCGAGTGTTCAAATAGCTGTAGCAATCTCCTACCTGCAGTCATAAATGTCAATAAACCATACCCAGCCCATCATACACAGCTGAATGACTTCTTTCTCACTGCATTCATGACTGAATAGCTAAAAAGCTCAGATACATAGATGCCACATTTTAGGCAAGCATACCTTAAACACAAATTTAAAGAACTCAGTCATAACTCACAGGACCTCCTAATAGTAGCAATATTAAAAGTTTAACACCTGTCTCTTAAACTTCACCAGAATCAGCAGAAAAGGACCTGAAAAATTCAGTCAAAGTCCACTGAAAATTCCTGAAAACAGAATCAGGAAAGAACACATGTGAAAACACTGAATAAACTAGAAATGCAAGCATATCTTAAGAAACCCAGGCCATAGAAAATAATTACCATGAAAACCCCTATATAACAGGAAGAGATGAAGCATGGTTTGTTACTATTAAGGAGTAAAATATGTGTCATGGAGTCAGCTAAAACTGTTAAAATAAAACCTCTCCTAGAGTCAGCTAAAACTGTTAAAATAAAACCTCTCCTAGAATCAAGCAAGTCTGAGTACCATACTATACAAGATCACTTTCTCATTATGGCTTGTTAAACATGAGAAAGAACCCAAACGTGGGAATTGAAAACCTTTTATAGAGGTACACCTAAATAGTAGGCAGATTATCAGGAAGACCTCAGCCACCTGTTACTAATTATTTTAGCTTCGAGTTCTTAAGTAAACACAGATGCAGCAAAGCTAATCACTCGGGAAAAAGTAATGCTCAAGCACAATGTGGAAAAAACTCCTTATCCATTATACTTCCCTTATAATATCCATCCTGAGAGATAATGATTTTTGAATGGAACAATTAATGAGGTCTTTTCATACCAAGGGAAATTACTCTATAATGAGGTTTAATGTGTTAGAAATGAGGTGGAATTTATTAAAAAATAAATAAAAGCCTTATCCACAGTGAAGGGTAGGAGACCAGATTGTTAGGGAAGCTGAGTTTTGAAGGGCATTCTTACCATAAATTGTTAGCACGCAGGCAAAACAAATGGAATAGTTACATGGTGGAAAGTACATAGCAAAGGAAAGTTGACAAAAGAACCTCACCCCACACTATAGGATTTAAAAACTAAAGCCACTGCTTACTAGACCCTAATATTCTTTAAAACTCTGTGTGATGCCCCAGGCTTACGTACCTGCCTACTGGGAAAAAGAAGAGCTTTGCCCTTCTGCATCACTCTTTTGAGCTGTGCCACATATCAGGTACATTTTCACACTCTGATGAAGATTTTAAGCAAGCCAAGTGTGGACACTGCCATGAGGGAAGCCAGGAATATTAACAATTGGTAGAATGGTGATCATGTGCCATCTCCTTTTCCATGCCATCTCTATGTGCAACATGAAGTACTGCCACCCTCCAGCAGAGAGGAAAGTTTTGCTAGATCTTCTATTGCTGCTCCAGAGCAATCACCAACAGTTGCTTTGCACTACGTATATCTCATCATATGTGCCAGGTCTCTTGGAAGGGTAAAGAAAAGTTGTGATGAAAGAAAAAAGATAATCAATGAAAATACAAGGTTAAGTAAAACAAACAAAACCCACATAAATGATATTTCAGTACAAATCAGAATAGTAGAATCTCATAATAATGCTCTCAGGGAAATAAAAGAGGACACCCGGTCAATGAAATAGATTTGAAATGCTAAAGGTCTGCACACACTGTGACTGAAATCCACTTTTGTGCAGAGCAGTAGGGAAAGGCTGGTGTGCCAGCAAGTAGAGCACAAGTAAGGTTTAGCCACTGCTGCAGAGGGGTGAATTTCATTCTGAATGGTTTGGACTTTGGGAACACAGCCAGGACCAGCAGTGCATATCTTGATAGAGTAGTTTTATTACTTTTCTACTAGTGTTCAGCCTCAGTTACCTAGGAAATGAAGAAAGTACAGTCTACTAATTATGACTTAAAAAAATATGCTTTTTAACAGCTTGAAAAGCCACACAATAATTCCAGCATGGGCAGATCTAAAAAGTGCCCATTGGGAGTGAACATCAAGGTTTAATTGCTATTGGTACATACATAAAAACAAGAAGTGTCTATTTTATTTATCTTTAAAGAATAGCTTCAGTAATTAGCATAAAATAATATTTAAATCTGGGTAAAGGAAATTCTTTGCTCTTGTATGATTCTTAACCACCCTCACAAATCAGTTGGGAAATATGAAAAGACCTTCAAGTAGGAGAAAGATGTTGAAATGCAGTTTTTGTTAGGATGGTCTCCAATCAGCCCCAGCACTGATGATCCAGTGGGTTTGAACCAGGGCTGAGGGGAGAAAAGAAGTGAAATCAGCTGAATAGAAATAACAGGGGAAATTATCATAGTTAAACAACAGCCAAAATCCCTAATTAAGATGTATCCATGGACACTAGAGCTCATACTTTCACTTCATTAAAGAGGGATCTGGGAAATTTAGCCAGCAAAAATATTCAGTTTTTTAGTTGTTCATTTTGTAGGGATACACAAATCTGCAGGGAATTTATAGGTAGGTAAATAAACTGTGGAGGATGTACACAATCCTTTAACCATTTCTTGGGAGTTTTACGGTAAAAACAGATGAAAAGTTTATACAGCCTAAAATGGGAAGACTTGCAGTTAACTGGTGTCATATCCCTGATTTTATGTGCTATGTAGTCAGTCTTCCACCAAGTCATAAAGAGGAAACTGAAAGCAAACTTGAAATGCTTTGGATACTTAAAAGCCTAAGCAGAAATCTGACAAATATTTCTTGAGAACAGAATTATCTCTTAGAACTGACTTATTTAGTTAGAATTGTAGAGTAAAATATAAGCTTGTCCACATTTTTTTAGACAGATTTTTATCATGAACTATCTCATGTATTCCTCTTGCAACATTCAACCATTGGCACAAAGGAAGAAGAAAGTCTAGTAGTGGGAAAAAAAAATCACTCCCACTAAAGAAGAAAAAGGGCAACTCAAAAACATTAGGCAGCATACTGACCTAAAGTAAGGTACAAGATTTTCCTCAGCTTTTTTTCAGTTGACATGAAAATGCAGAAACGTCCATAGGTCAAATAAAAAAATTCCATACTATAGGGCAGAAGCAGAAGGGAGTTATAATTTCTCTTTGGAATTTGATAGACTTTCTACTGAACTTTCCACTTAGCTCAGCTAAAGTTCATGTTACTTATAGATAAAACAGAAAATATTGGAACTCTTTTGGAACATGAAGCATCAAAAATTAACAATCCAGGGAGTAAACGCTCTCAAAGTGAAAAATGTGTATAGTAGCATTACTTGCTTAAGTTTTTACATTTGGCTAGTGTTTTTGGGTTTTTTTTTTCCTGCTGACTTTCCAAATCTGAATATCAGATAACTTGGTTGATGTCTTCAGAGAATCATGTAGAAACCCAGAGTGACTAAGCAAGAAGGTTCAGTGTTAACCAAGACCGGGTATTAGTCAGGCTGTGTTCTGATTTCTTTTGGTCCTCAAGTTATAATTATATTTTTTGTTGCAGTTACACTTAGAGATCTTTTCTTTCAGCAGGGATACTAAGGCCTATGTGAAATATTGTTGAATAAATAAACTTGAAACCTAAAAACGTGAAAGATTGGAAGTCAGAAGTTGTATAGGCTTCATTTAAAAATCAGGAGACTAAAATTAAGTGATTTCACACACACACACAAAAATCCTCACCAAACCAAAAAAAAAAACAAAACCAAAACCAAAAAACTGTATCAGAACTTGATTCTGGATTCGCATCTTCCAAGGTATTTTTACCCCAGGTGATTATCCTTCATCATTAATGTCACACAACTTGTTACAGGATTAATGTTTTGATGCAGCTTATAAGTAAAAAATCAGGCTTTGGAGATTAGTTACAATTATAGACTGCATTTTCCTCTGACTACAGGAGAAAAAACAACAGCCATCAATACTTTATGCTTTTCCTAATGAAAACACATGAAACAGGAAGAAAGGTGAGTTTGTCCCCTTTACTTAACTTTTGTTTCTCCCTGTAAAGTGTATATAATTATTTGCTGGGACACAGTTTTAGAAATAATTTAAATGGAAAAAAAATATTTAGGCTTCAGAGAAGCACAGCGTGAGAGCTATATATCAGCAGCATCAAACAAAGAGTATTTAAGCAACTGTAACAGGTACAGATCTAAGGAAGAGAAGTGCAGAACCTGAGATCAAATAGTCTCAATTTTCCTTTCACCCTTCGGGGTCATTTCTCTGATAAATAATTCACAGACTGCAGTGCAAAGTAGTTTGCATACTGACAAGATTAAAAAGAATGCTTTGTCTGGGTTAAATTTACGATCTGAAACCTTCCTTTAAAATGTCAGACAGGTAATTAATTTAAGATGGTTTGCCAAGCAGAATCTCTGACCCTGTCAGAAAATTTCATTTCTTGAGGGTGAAGGGGATATTGCATTTATCTTTGCAGAGCCTCTGGTTTGTTTTCTTCTTCCTTTCTCTCTTCTTGCTATTTATTACCTCTTTCATAATATCAGACTGAAACAAAAATTAGTGCCACAGTCTTTTCCTCATTAATTTGTGGTAATAAAGAAAACACTGACTGCAAATTGCCAGTGAATAGGGAATAGAGTACAAGTCAGACCTCTCAACTTGAACTGAAGAGATCCATTTTCCTCAGAGAGAGGTCTCCCCAGTATGAGCATTCAGAGCAGCATTTTGAGTAACAGTGGGAAATGCAGCAATCCAATAGCATGAAGATTCTCTTTCAGCATAGCAGAAAATTGTGTCCCACATATGCACAGTGGTGGGCGTCCCTATGAATGAATCCCTAAATGTGTAACAACCAGCAGGGCTTTTACATCTGTTCTTCAAGCCTAGTTTATTGGTGTAAAATTTTATTAGAATTTGTGTCACCTCAGCTAATCCCTGCAGGCAGTGTGAAAGAGACCAAACAGGGCACTAACACTATTTGGAAACTTAATTCTAAGTTTGCATCTTTAGGTGGGAAAAAGGGGTATTGGAAAACAGAAAGATACCAAAAAAGGAAATATAACTAACTTTCTTGTATACATATCAAATTTTCTCTTAGAAACAGATTTGTGACATTGTACACTCATTGGTTAAAACAATTGTTATTCCAAGTAACTAATCCAGGCATATTAAAACAATCTTGATTTGTACAAGGGGAAGAGGTCACACCAAGCTTGGTTTCTTCTGAAATCCAAGAAAAGTGTTTATGAATTGCAAATACAAATCTCAAGATTTATGAGTATATTTTTATGTAAATTCAAAGTAGATATATTCAATGAATTGAAATTTTCTAGACTGGCTGAACTTTGGAACTTGATTATTATTTATTTTTCACATGGCTACCCAATAAATACCTACTTTTTCTCTTCTAGATATATTCTGCATCCAGAAGTCATGAATCTACCTATTTAGAAAAGTGCTGTTTTGCTTTCTTTCAGGAATCAGTGTGGAAAAGTGAAAATAAGACAGGAATCTTTTGCATTCTATACAGAAAGCTTGAATTGAACAGAAAGAGTATGAAACTCTCCATATTGGAAGGTGACAATTATCAGTCACATCTGAGAAGGGACTCTGTGACCTCGCAAATGCTGTTTTCTCTCAGTGTTTCAAACAATGCCCTGCATACTCCCTAACAAACATATTGCCTCAGCAGGGCTTCTCAGATTTGTCATTGATAAGCAGAGATCACATCAAGTGAATGAAAGCAAAGCCTATTTGATTTTTCAAACTTCCACCCCCAAATTGCACAACAATAGAAGACAGCTTTCTGAAAATCTGCATTGCAGGTATTTTAGGTTGTTATGACTTTCAGTGGCCAGCATTTCTGCTGATCTTTGTTTCCTCCTGGAAAGCTCTCCTTAGCCATTAGCTTTCAGGAAGTAACTCAACTGAGTTTCCATTAGGCCAGATTTCATTCCTGTAGTTGAAAATGTAGTCATTTCCTTCCTGGCCAGATGTTATCCATATGGGGAAAGAAAGAATGGAGCTGGCTGCAAGGCCAGAACATGATATGCTGATGAGAGTTTTTATTTGACTTCAGACAAGTGAAGACAAAAGAATCTGGAGCACCCTTATTCAGCCTATTTCATCTGAGTCTCCCTTATGACTATAAGCTGTACATGTAAATGTGATCTAAAAATGGGTGCAGGATAAATATCATAGGGCTAAGTCCCTAGCAGTGAGAATACTTATTGTTCCATTGAAATCAGTGGAGCTTTGCCTGGTGCTTTGATTTTTCTGGTTCCCTATTCAGTATAAAGTGGTATTTTTCTTGTCCATAAAAGAACAAAATTAATTTTAATCCCTGACTAATTGTTCCAGCTTTAATCTGATGGCAAAGGCACTCCTTCTAAGGCAATTTTCAAATAGCCTTCTTATTGTGAGTGCCTCTCCCCAAGGATGTTCCAAATGAATCTTAAGGTCCACTATAAAGAGTGATAATTTTAATTTTCGTTAATGAGAATTCCAATAAAGGATTAACAGAAATTCACCTTATTCAGCAACAGTCATGAAAGTGTTCTCTTATTTTTGAGATTGTGAAATGATTTTCCTGTTCCACAAATGCTACACATGCAATCCTTTGAAGATAACTGAAACTGTTTAAATCTCTACTCCAGTGACACAAATATCTTGTCTTAAGAAGGTGTGCTTGGAAATTACAGTTTGTAAAATTAGATCTACGATTCAAGTTGCAGCTTAAGCCATTAGAATTTATTGTGGGTTGTTCCAGAAATCATACGCAAGTGATAGATTAAGAAAAAAAGCTTTATTTCTTCTTTTTTCTTCTTCTTCTTTTTTTTTTCTCTTTCATTATGTAGATGGCCATATTGACAGTTTAAACTTCATGGGCAACTGATGATAACTAGTCCAAAAAACAAATGTAGTTAATCAAAAACCATACTACAAATATTAGTCTATTAGTATGATCTGTGAAAAGTGTGAACATACATAGCCCAGGCTGTAATTACTGTTTACAGAACACTTAGCATTTTTATGTAAATGCAGCTGAATTATTTGTTACGTCAAAACATCTAGGATAAAATAGAACAGTTTTTCCCATGAGTGATACTCTATGAATTTTAATTTGTTGTCAAATATTCTGACAACAAATTATGAACAGAATTTCTATGCCATTAATAGAAGAACAGTTCCTGAGGGACTGGAAACAAAGAAATTACATTCAAGGTATGAAAGACAGTAAATTTATTAATACTATTGCAAATATATTCTCATATTATTTCACTTCCTTACTTTAGAATTACTTTTCTAGTTCCCAGACTTTTAGACTTTTCTAAAAGTAGTCTTGGAAATGCTTGGAAACCACTTTCCAATAACTTTGTTGTGTTGAACAGTTTTCTTGTAGTACTATTTATTTGAAAGGATTCCTTTCAATAGGGATCTCAAATAATGTCTATTTTCTGAAATGGCAATGACTTTTGTCTCTACAAATCCACAACAGTGCCTTCACTACAAGCTTATCAGCAACATGAGATCATATTGAATACATTTCTTTTCACACAAAGTTTTGATCCAAGTAAATGTAATGTTTAAAAACTCTGTTGTCTTGGGAAAAGTTGAGCACAAAACAGAAAGATGCTCCATTCTTCTTCCATCCCACCATTGCATTCAGAGTTGACAGTAACACAGGGAAAACAGGGAGTGAATCATATTTTGGCTTTCACACTAACACCACAGACCTCCTTTCCTCTTCAGTTATTCTAAAAAGGATGCTGAAGGCTTTGTAAAGGTAATAATTTTTAAAGGTTTGCCACATGAGTTAAACAGTAAAATGAACAAACATTTAACGATCCTTCAGGCAAGGAAGAATATTGCAAGACAAGTAACAGCACAACTGTAATTGATTATATGAACACACTGGTCAAAATCACAAGGTAATGAGCAACTATGCATTGATATTTAAAGACAGCTGCTTTTCATCCTTGTTTTCTCTGGAGCTTATAGAAATTCATGCTTTTCTTACAAGTTTTATGTCGATAACACTGCAAACACATCTTGCTTCTCATACAGAATTCGTAAAATCTGGGGAAAAAAAGAGATGTCTAAATTCTATAAAATCTCTGAGTTAATAACCTCCTCAGAGTTTATATTCAACATACTTTTACAAAATTATCCATTTTATGCTACATATCCAGAGTTACTCCCACTATTATTAGTTTCGACCATGGTAAAAGTATAAAAAAGATGTTTGTAAAACACCCCAGAAGCTTTAGCAAAGATCTTCAATAAGAACACAATTAAAGAATTAAGGAGAGTGACTCTACTTTAACATTTTATATTAAGCAATCCTAAATAAGATTTTTTGGAAAAAGGAAAGGCAAAGGGAAAGGGACTTTGCACAGAGAACTCTGTTTTCAGACAAGAAGGAATTCCTGCAGTGTTCCAGTATACAGCATTTATCATTTGTTTTTCTGCCAAAACACACAGAAGTCCATAAAAGAAGAGTTTATTAAGGTGGATAGCTAGACAGTGGAGTATTTTATTGAATTTGAACGTGGTCTGATTTTCCTGAGTTTGGCCGGCCTGACAAGCCAGTCCCCTTTAGCTCCCACTATGAACTAGGCTGAAATAATTAAATTCTGTCACAGAGACCAGTGAATGAGAGTAAATTAGCTGCAGTGACCTTCTACTGCAGCTAAATGGGTCATCGAATTTGAAGCAAAAATCTACTGTTAAAATATAAGTGATAAACTTGTAGGTAGTCTTCTTAGCCCCCAGCCACGTAGTAAATAAACTGTGATTCTCTTGGCTATTGAAATTTAGAGGAAACCTACAATCCTTGAAAAGCCTCTTCTGCACTTTAATAGAAGTATTATCTGATTTAAAATGAAAGAGATAGAGACACTAACTGCAAACAAGCTTGTGGATATGTGAGGAACAAAGGTATTTCATTTGTTGCATTGCTTTGCTAAGCACTTGTAGTGCTCAGAACAGACCTTCAGAAGATGTTTCTCTGGGTTGCCAGTAAATTCTGTCAGCACAGAAGTCACTGGTATTGTGAGAATGATTAGGTGCAGAAAAATCTAAGGAAACCATCAGCAACCATTCAGCTTTATTCATGCCTTTGCAATGCTGCAAATACAGAGAAGTTAAATTCTAAACCCCTATTTTTGAGTTTTGCCAAAAGCCGGGTATATCTCCCCTATTAGGGATATCAAATCCTTGATCCTTGCTTCTTTTTCTTCCTTTGCTTTTGATTTAAAAGATTAGAAACACTTTAAAAAATACTATCTTCTCAAATGCCTTGACAAACACATAGAAAAAGTCATACAGAGGAAAAAAAAGCATTCTGCTTAGCACATAAATAGACTGTAAGGCAGATTATCTGGAAACCTCCATCCCATCTCAGTTTGATCTCTTTACAGGGAGAAGGGTTTTTATATGTGACAAAGTTCCAGCTTCCACATGAATATGTTTTCTTCCTGTAATTTTTTATTCCTGTATCATTATTGCCATCATTATTATTTTCCTTCCTGTCCCTGATATGCTCTTCAAATATTTCATACTTAAGAACTTTGATATTCAGACAGCAGATGGTGATAACTGACTGTGCCCAACACTGCAGGTTAAAGATAACAGCCATTTAGTTATGTCAATAGTATTTGCTCTTGTTTCAAAATATGGAATAATGGTGTATCTATCACTCTTCTGCATTGTTTGATTTGGCAAGGGAATTAGGATGCACTCTCAGTACAAGATTTAAGGTGCACTCTAACCAGGGTGTGATAGGAGTTGATTTGTCAGAGCTGCATGTCTGTGTGTTCCCACAGACTTGCGTCACAGCTAGAGATCTGTAGTTTAAAAAGCTTGAAATTTTGATTTGAGGTGCAGTAGCATAAACTTCAACCATCTAGAACACTGCCCTTGTGTGATGCAGCCAGTGTTTTCCACCGTATTTTCTACTGAATCTCAATAACATTTGTGTAGAAGAAGCATATTGTAGCCAGCAATAGTTTATAGGACTAGTAAAATGTGAGTTGCAGAACTTTCCCCAGGATTCACATATTACAATTTAAACTGCTTAGACATAAGAGAAGAAAAACATTTCAGGTATATGTGTATATAGTATTGTTTACCCCAAAAAGTCCTGAAGTGATACAGTGCAACTCTGGGAAAGCAGCCTGGAAGATCAGGGCCCATTGTGATGCATAGCAGAACATTATGGGATGGGAATACAGAAGCAGCAGTATAGATGGAGCTTTACACTTTTTATTAAGTATTAAGCCACCCTGCACCTTCTGTCATCATCTGTCCTGCTGAATCTGCTCAATACATTGGTCTGAAGCAGCTAAGGAATGACTTAGCAAAACTGCTATCAAGAAAGACCTGCTTTGCTAGAAAGGGAGAAAGAAAGAACTAGAATAGAAGGTCAGTGCTGAAACTGGTATCTTAGATCCAGATTTTCAGAAAGAAACTTATAAAATAGAACTTAGGTATAATACTGACAGGATTGAGTGCCTTGGATTTTCGTCTCAGGAGGTATTTTGACTAAAACTAGAACTGAGGAAATAAACCATGAGAAAAAAATTAGCTTGAAAAGTTGAAAAGTTAAAAGGTTTTGCATCAAAGCCTAAGGCTTGTACCCTTCACTAAACACATGGTGTGTGTCTTGCTTCACTCTGTCAATTTATTAGTATCATCTTTTCTTGTCATCTGCAAGCTCTAACCTAAGAACTGGTTTAGATTGTTAAATGTTTGATTCCAAATAATTTTATTCATTTTTAAATGAGCTTGTCATCCCCCTCTGTCACAGAAAACAAATACTTACCTGAGCCAAGTCTGACAATTGAAAATGAAAAAAAGCAACTGGCTTGGTACTGGCCATGGCTTGCAATCAACTTTTGCCAGTTTCTGAGGTAGTTCTCCCAACAAACAAGTGTATTTTCAGAAGAAATATGGAATTAAAAAGGGAGAACAGAAAAAA
The DNA here is from genome assembly GCA_035047845.1 of Dendrocincla fuliginosa. NCBI lineage: Eukaryota > Metazoa > Chordata > Aves > Passeriformes > Dendrocolaptidae > Dendrocincla > Dendrocincla fuliginosa. The sequence goes on from JAWWMO010000043.1 coordinate 30,529,970, forward strand.
AAATTATATTAAACTGGTAACTGGGATGATTTGTCCTTTCTTCAGCACCCACAACTGTTGAGAGAGCTTGCCGATGGCTTTACGAAGCCACCCTTGATTATCCAGTGGAGGATACTGAGGACTGGAGGAAAGCAAATGTCCTTCAAAAAGGGCAGGGAGGAGGATCCAGTGAACTATGGTCTGCTGTATTTCAGACCCTAGCAAGCTGATGGAGTAAACAACCCTGGGACCAACTTCCAAACACATGAAGGACATGAAGGTATTTGCAAGTAGTCAGCATGAATTTATGAAGGTGAAGTCATCTCTGACCAACCTGACACACTCCTACAATGACTGGCTTGGTGGATGAGGGAAGAGCAGTTGGTGGTATCTGTCTCAACTTCAGCAAAATTTTAGGCAACGTCTTGGGACATCCTCATGTATTGAAGCACAGCTTAGACAAGCAGGGAATGAGGTGTTCTGAAAACAGGCTGAACTGTCAGGCTCAGATGGCTGTGATCTGCAGTACAATGTCTGGTTGGAGGCTGGTGCACTCATTTTGCTGGAATAGAGTGTTAATACTAGGGCAAATATTGCTTTACACCTACATTAATGACCTGAATGACGCTCTGTGTCTCGTTGCACTTTAGAGCAATGCTGTTCCCATTAAACATGCTGAGCTTGAGTTTGCTACTTCAGCACAAACAACAAGTAACAAGGTTCTGTCCTTTGGGACATACAGAGGTCAGGAAGGCAGGTGTCTGTACCTTTCTTTAGACCCATTCTAGGGAGATGCATGGCTCCTAAGGACCTCCAAATGCAGCTGTCATGTCTGATACATGACTTTTCAGAGATCTCCTGCCTTCCTAATCCAAAAGCAGTTCAGGGTACATAGACTTTAATGAGACAGCGTGCCAGCGGTTGGAGTGAGACCTATAACCAGAGAAAGGGAGGGATGTAAAACTAACATACTGTTCATGGTTTGCAAACCCACAAAGACAGCTGCTGCTGAAGCAGTAGAAACAAAGACATCAAAACCAGCATGTAAGTTATAGTTTCATTTGTTACCCAGCCTTTTCTTTTGCTTTTATAGGTCATAAACACATTGACTATGTTTTAAATATAAATGCTTTTCATTTTCAAGCAGTAACATAACATTAAATAAATACGGGCAAGATCTACATGGCACAGCTATTTCCCAGCATGATTTTGTGCAGCTCAGCAAGTAATTTCACCTGCTGAGAGAACTCAGGAAAGCAACTAGGCAATCTCATAAGGCTACTAAATCAGTGTAAACAGAGTCTATTTTGACTGGACCAGAGAATGGTCTCAAGTTCATAAGCATAGGAATTTGCAGCTTATACTTCTTAATAGCAAATTTAATACTCTCTGAGTTTGGCAGAAATCATGAAAGTCTTGTCAAGCCATTCTGGCTTCTTGTTTTCTTGCTTATTTTAGATGAGATGCTAAGTTTGCAGGAATATTAATTTCCTGGAAACTGCTGTACAGAGATTGCAAGACATATTTCATAGAAATAATTTATGATTGTTGATTCTTTCTCAGTGATGTTATCTTGCTTTTCAAACATGGGGCTTGGAAATAGATAGAACTCCTTCAAATTTCAAATAGTAAATAATAAAGAACAAAATAAAATAAAATAAAAACACCGATCAAAAAATCCACCAGGCTCCCACTTGTGTGCCTCTGATGTGTCTGAACTGGCTGCTTCAATCCCTCTCACCAGCAGGTCCAGGTGCTCTTGGGGCTGGCAGACCCCACTGCAAAGCAGGGCCAGGAGAGAAGCAAAGCAGCAACCATTACAGAGGCTGCCCTCTAGCCACTGTTGAGCAAATTGGTGGCTCTCTATTTTATTCCTTTGTTGTGCACTGAAATAAGTCTTTCTTGGAACCAAGATAAGCACAAACCACTCAAAAAAAAAAAAAAAAGAAAAAAAGATTTTATATTCAGCATGTGTGATTTTTTTCTGCATAGCTCTGACTTCATCTTTTCACTAGCTGCATTATAAACAGTGAGCTCTGAAGGACAAATCCATGTCCTATGAGAAAATCTCAACAGGCTCCAGCAGTCATGTTTTGAAAAAATTAAAACAGAGTTCCAGGTAAAAGTTTTTACTGAACATGTATTTTAAATATTCTCCTGGCTGCAGATGGGCAGAGGGTTTAGTACATTCCAAGAACACAGTAAACACTTCTTCAACAAATAACTAGGTGCATTTTTTCTGGTATTTACTTTCCAGAATTTGTTTATTTGAAGTGGATCAGAGATTTGGAAAACTATCTCCAGAGTGAGTAAATAGAAGAAAGAAAATAGCCAAAGGTATGCTTAAGCAAACAGTTACTGAAAGTTATTCAGTAGCTTACCACATAAAAATCTATGTTGAGTGCATATTTGTGGTTTTCATTTATTCTTTTTCTTTGTAAATGTGCAATGATATCTGCCTTTATACTGATTTGGTCTTGCCTTGATTTTCCACAGTGGCTTTACTTTGTTTTTTGCAATCAAGATTGGTGGCAAAGATCCGTTTGCAATTCCCTGCTCCGTGACCCATGACTGATCAGTCTCAGTTCATGTTGAAGAGATAGTTCTGCTCTAATGTATGTTATTGGGCTAAGACAGCTATCACACTCCTGTCACTCTCAACCAACCAGTCTGACCCATCACTACATGCTCCTTCTCTTTCGTTCTGCTGGGGATAAGAAAATGAGATTGAAGAAATTACAATTTTGGCACATAAATACAATTACAAATCACAATTTACTCCAAAGCTTCTATGCAATGAAATATGCTTCAGCAAGGATCTTCAGATGATGTAATGTCTCTTTACACAGCGTAAAGGGGGATTACCAGAGCAGAAAATGTGTGTACACTTATTTTTTTGCATAGTTATGCACTTACAGATGCACATATAGACAGAAATTGTCTTTCAGCATTAAGGTCTACATGCCTAACACAGAGTCTAAAACTTTTGATGTTCAGCACAAGTGAAATGACATAAAACAGAAAAAAAAAAATACTTCTTGTTGTTGTCCTTTGGCTGGTGCTATATTTTTATGTGTTTAAATCATCAGGGCAGCAAAACATAAACTTGATGATATAGTGCTGAAAAAACCAACTGTGTCAATACAAATCTGCCCCAGCAAAGCAATATTTCTCTGATCTCTTAATGCAGGACTCTGAGTCAAAAGTGACAATCGACAAACACTCGATAAGAGGTCAAAAACAACCATGCAGACAGATTAGTTGAGGTTTTGAGTTACCCATTTTTGAAAAGTGAAACAATTGGCCTAAGTCATGTCACCTGAGGCTTTTCACGTCTTAGTGAAGAGCAGTCATACAGTCAAAAAAGATTATAATGATTTTTTTTTTCCCTTTATGCCCTTCCAGGAGAACTTTCTGTATAGTTTCAAAGACAAATACAGTATCAAAAGACAGTTAGCTTGAAAGAAAATCTGTGTGTGGTTTACTTAGGTTTAAATACATTAATCCAAGAGATAATAAGACTGTATAGCAAATGCAGTTAGGTCACCCAATTAATTAGTGTATCTTATTGAGGGGAAGATGAGACAGCTTCTGAAGCACAGGTTAAAATGACAGTGTAAAACAAAGTGAAACACAAAGCTGTTGGCTACTTATATCAAGCAATTGGCAGGTTAAAGGCAATATTGGCAGGATATAGGCAAAATGTTTTAAGAATTCCTCTTCTCTCTTAAGAATCTTTAAGACATGGATGCTTGCAAAGAATTCTTTAATTTTCAGTCCATCTACGTATGAGTGATGCAAAGAAGACATGCTTTTCCTTTATCCTAGAAATGAGTTTTATTTATTGCAGTTGAATATAGCAAAAGTCCTTAGAGAAACCTGATCCCTGTGAGACTTGGGTAGTTGAATATTCCTGTAGTCTTGAACTGGGGGTATAGTGTTCACAGGGAAGGGGAGTTTCAAGCAGTGATAACCTATGTGGGTCAGTAATGCTGAACTGTGAGAAGTTGCTCTGGGAGTTCTGACTACTCCATTGGGAAGGAGGAAGGCAGGGAGGAAGGGAAACACTGACTGCAACTCCTGAAAACTTATCCTCATTCATGTTCCCTCAGATGCCATTTAAGCAGGGAAATATAAATCCCAGTTCCTACATGTGGTTTAACCCCAGCCAGCAACCAAGCCCCAGGCAGCTGCTCACTCACTCCCCCACCAGCAGGATCAGCGAGAGAATTGGAAGGGTAAGCCAGAAGACTCATGGGTTGAGATAAAGACAGTTTAATAGGGAAAGCAAAGGCCACACACATAAATGAAGCAAAACAAAGGATTAATTCACTGCTACCCAGAGGCAGGAATTTCCAGGAAAGCAGGGTCCCAACACACATGATAGTTACTTGGGAAGACAAACGCCATCACTGTAATTGTCCCCACAGCTTTATACACTGATCATGGTGTCATAGGGTCTGGAATATCCCTTTGGTCACTTTGGGTCACCTGCCCCGGCTGTGTCTCCTCCCAGCCTCCCTTGGACCCCAGCTTCCTTGCCAGCAAGGAAGTATGAGAAGTAGAAAAGGCCTTGTCTCTGCGTAAGCACTAACATGCTCAGCACTCAGCCATGACAAAACCATCTCTATATTATCACCCCTGTGCTCAGCACAAATCAAAAACACAGCCTCATACCAGTCACTGCGAAGAAAGGTAGCTCTATCCCAGTCAAAACCAGCACACTACAACAAGTACAGAACAGAGAATGCTGTGAGTATTGCCTACCCATCCTGACTTCACGGTGATGCTGCTTACCCCTGCCTTTGCCCCCTGTGCTGAATAAACACATCAGCAAGGCAGGGGCAGAGAGAACCTTCTCACCTTTCACTGACACCAAATGACAAGGAGCAAGAGGTTTTTGAGATAAATGTTCTTCATCTTATCTTTATAACAAAGCATCTTTCTCTCAGTTACCCTAGAAATAACAGTAAAATAACGGAGTTTTCTTTGTCTCACAAAAGTACAGTAGAAATGTAGGCAGAAATTACCCCCTTCTTAATGTGAACCTGATGCTTAAAGTTAAAATACTGAGAAATTTAGTGGAGGAATGATAGTGTGAGTTGCCAGTGGCCTATGTAAACATAAAACAGCATGACTTACCTCATTAAAATGTGAAAGAGTACATCCTGTGTATTCACCATATATTTGGGGCGTGACAAGTCACTCCTTGTCATTGATTTCTTAGTTTTAAGTCCTTATTCTGAGAATAATTGTTTTCAAATATAATTACTGTAAGGTTGAATTTTCACCTCAAAGTTCTCAGCAGTTTTTTTTTTTTTCCTTTAGTAATTTGAACCAAAAAGAAAATGATTCAGGCATTGCTGGTTGGTGGGGTTTTTTGTTTGTTTGGTTGGATGTTGTTGGGGTTTTTTTCCCCCAGACTACATAAATGTAGCATTTATTATGTTAAAGAGATGTTGTAAATACAATGATAAGATTACAGGCATGATCAGTTTAAGGGAGAAAAATTATTTTGAAGAACTCTTCCATCTTTACTTCAGGGGCTGATGACATAGCTTAACTCTAGGCACTTCAAAATGGGTAGGGAACGCAAAGCAGAGTGATGGAAGGACTGCAGCTATGCAAACTGAAAAGGATCTAATTGAATTACTAACAGATGGAAAATAATTAAATCATTTGTTATCGCTTCACAATTAGTTAACTCACAAGTATATCTCAGACAATAAAATGTTTTATCCAACCTTCTGCTAAGGATTTAAAGTTTTTCTCATCTAATCTTCTCTGGATGTGTTACTTCATGGCTCAGCTTAATCAACAGCTATCTTGTCAACATGAAATGATCCCTCTGGTTAATAAAAAAAACCCCAAAAAACTATACAAGTACAAACAAACTGCTTGAGTGTCATACACAGGCCTCTACTTTCACCTGACATTTAAAAATGTCTAGGTGATATGACTTAAATGTTTGAGGATCTTAAGCAAACTATTATAACACAAAGGAACATGACTTTCAGATGAGGAAATGGTCTGCCTCTGGAATCATGGCAGTCCATTTCAGCCAACTACATCTGTTATGCTTTTTTATTCTCCTTTCTACATTGCCCAAAGGCTCAATTCACAAAAGAATTTGGGCACTGGACTGCTAAGCTGGCAGCTTGTCCCCATTAGACAACTAAATGTCTGGTGGACATGTCTCTGGGTCAGGCATTCAGGCTTTGGACAATACTGAGTAATGGCTTGTCACATCATGCGGGATACAAAAGCCAGGACATAATTCTTCAGAGTTATAGCAGCTCTGAGGTTTTTTTGACGACCAAGCATGGCTCTCTGATCCAGGGAGGCACCCAGTGTTGTGTAGAATTTGTAGGTGGGAATCGATGAATGAGGAAATGCTTGCAACAGACTCATCCCACCTGCATAGCATCCAGATTCATCTTTCTATGCCAGAAGGCATATAAACCTTCAGTGTGAATAACGAAAATGTGAATTTGGAGCTTTCTAGGCCTGGGAACTCCCAGAGTCATCTTTTGATAAAATTTGTTCTAATAGGTATATACTATTTTGCTATGGAAAGAGGACTACAGTCAGCCTGAGAGGCGACATATGTAGGTGCAAAACTCCTGGGACAGAGAAGAGACTTTAAACTGGCATCTTAATTATGAGTGTACATCTTCTACCTCTTAGATAAAGGGGAGCTAGTCAGCTCTCTGCTCAGAACTTCAGCAGTCGTAGATAAATTCAAAAGGAGTCACATAGGCACTTGAAAGATTAATTGGTGGTTGCACAATCTCAAAATTGCTGAGGCTGCAAGGTACTTCTGGAGTCTGTCTAGTTCAAGACCCCTGCTCAAGCAGGTTCAGGTAGAGTAAGTTTCCCAGGATCATGCCCAGTTGAGTTTTGAGTACCTCCAAGGATGGAGAACCCCTTGTCTCTCAGAGCAATCTGTGCCAGTGCTCAGACTCTCTCATGGTGACAAAGGGGTTTTTTTATATTTAGATATAATGCTGCAGATCGCAATTTTTCTCTGAGTATTTTACTATGTTAGATTTATGAAATTTCCCAGAACACTTCATAGGCTCTGGTTTCTTCAAATTATAATAATCTCTGAGTTAAAATTTTGTCTCTCATTTATATGAGCCAGAATTGCAACCGCCTCTCCTTGTAGATAGGCTATAAACAATAACATGAACCGTTTCTTTAGAAGTAACTTACTTCAATTTAATCATAGCAACTGTATTAAATGTGAGTGTGACTAGATATATGCAAAAAAGGCTAATCTCAATTATGAAAAAAAGGGTAAATTGCTAAAGATTTGGAACAAAAGTAGTATGTTCCTTACACCATATTTCAGTCTTCTACATGGAAAAATAGACCAAATGTATAATAAGCTAATTGTTGTTACTTAACCCTACCGAGACTGAAGGTTTAACTGCTTCTTTTAAACAGCTACAACTTGAAATCACAATTCTTTATGAAATCAGGGCAGGTGAAATTGAAGACTCTGTTTTCAGATACACAGATTAATACTACTAAATAGATGCCCAAAGACTAGGAGAAAACTTTAGGTCTTTCAGGCAATATTTAACTACAGTTTTGACCAGACATTACTAGTATTGCTTAGTCCATATCCTTTTGAGCTTATTGTTATGAATCTAACTTTGAACTAGGGTTATTCTGTTGGGACTGTCTTCTGTTAAATAAGTACTGAGCAGAAAACAGGCAAGGACCAAGCATTGTGGCCTGCAAGAACAGAGTTGAAGTGGTAGTTTCTTGATGGGTATTTTCAAGGTTTGTAGCTGTGAGAGAGAGAGAGGTTCGGGAAGGAAGGAAAAAATTATTCTGGGACACAGTCTGAAAAAGTACTGTGATACAACCTTACAAATAAAGACATGCAAAAACTTTTGCATTAAGTAACAACTGAAAAGATTTTGAAACTGTGGGAAAAAATACTCTTTCTTCGCCTGTTTTCAGGCGAAGTGCAGATCAGTAGAACATTATATCTGGATGCAGTACATCAAAACAGCACCCAATTACCAATTCCTCCTGATGGAGATGAAATACAGTAATGCAAAATGTAAGTGATTATGACAAAGAGTAGCAGCAGGCTATACTGTAAGGAAGGAAGCTTATTTGTGGATTGTTCAACACAAATTCATGAAGTCAAATGACTTTTAGGTTAGTCTGTATTTTAGTTTGGGGTGGGGGATTTTGGTTGGTTTTTTATCTGATGGCTGATTTCATGCATTAGAAGGATGTACACCAACACAGTTGTTTCAGATCTGTGACATCTACTGCAGAAGTTTCAAAGTAATCACTTGAAAATGCTACTGTAAATGAGTTTCAGCTACAATTTTGAATTCACTGACCTCATGGGTTTTTGCAGAACGTGAATAAGATGGGAATACAAACAGGCCATCCTGAAAACAGCTTTTTAATCTAGTTGTTTACAAATGTGCAATTCTGGTTGTTTGTATTTCTCTGACCTCCTGGACCAGAGAATGGGAACATTAAAGTGCCTGGAAACACACAAGTGGCCTGTAGCACATGCTTGCTGACCAAGACATAAAAGAGGAACATGAATCAATACATTTTCCATTGATGAGAGCCAGAGGCAGACTTAGTTTGACATATTATTCATGTGGACTGAAAGGTAGTCATGTAACACAAGCTATTATGCTCCCGATGGCAACAAAATCCAAGTCCAAAATACAGAGAAGGGAATGGTTCAATTTTAAAGATAAGTGTATCAGGAAATCGGAGGAAGAAACTACATATGAGAAAACATCTTTGCTGACCCCAAAAAGGCTTGTGTGTCTGAATAGAAACCATATAATATGAAAACATGGACCTTGTTTTCATATTAGGACTTCAGGAGAAACATCAAGCCAGCAGGCTTGGCTTCCATGATCTTACCAAAAAGAAATATCATCTCCGAGACATTATCTTCACAAATAGATTCCTACTAAATGCCCACCCAGGGGCTTCACCATGGTCATGAATTTGTATATTTTCATAGTGTAAGGGAGGGAGTCTTTGGGAACAGAATAATTTAGATGAGATGCTTTTTCTTTTCCAGTTGCAAAGACTTTGAAAAATTAAAGACAATTAGCACTTTGGGGACAAAAAAGCAGCTCATGAAAAATTTTGAAAGCAGTTTGCTTGATGAGGATCAATATTAGTGAGTGTGTTTATGAATTAATTTTTTTCCAGTTTTAAACAACTCTACGAGTACTTCATTCATCTAAGCACAAAATAATAAATTAATTCATACATGATTAATATTATATTAATTATTTTTTCAACTCTATAAATAAAAAAGACTCTTTCATAAATTAATAAAAAAATAAATCTCCATAGAAAGTTTTCACTTCTGTTTTTAGAGGGTTTAACTTTTTTTTTTTGGTAGGAGTTAAAAAGCTGAAAATCTTTCTAGAGTTCTTTCAACAGAAATGCTCAAAACAATTTTTTAAACTACATCTCAGATCTGAAACTGTTATAATTAGGTTCATCTTCTGAATCTGAATTATCAAGATCCTTGTATTAAACTCTTCCGACAGGTAAAAGTTAAAAATTTAAAAAGGTATCATTGGGGATGGGAGTTCTTATAAAATTTCTTTGCATAGTGAACCATGTTCCTACACCATCAAGCTTCTCATTAATCTAGATTTCATAATTTCTGAGTCTGATCAATACTCAGAAGATCAAACTCCAAGTAAGATAAGACTCTGATCTCAAACAAGGAAAACAAAGCAAAATACACTCCATTCTCTCCTCCACAATAATAAAACTCAAAGAAAAAAAAACTATTAATGTGGCTGGCAGCTCTGAATTTTCTCTCATATTTTTAAATGGATCAAATGTTGAATCTCCTTTTTTTTTTTTTTTTAAGTGATCTGTTTCAGATCCTAGGAAAAGTCACCCCACTAGAAAATGAAACTCATTGATAAATCATAGAATCATAGAATGGATGGGGATGGAAGTGACCTTGAAGATCATCTAGTTCCAAACCTCCTGCCCTGGGCAGGGACAACTTCCACTAGACCAGTTTGCTCAGGGTCATCCAGCCTGGCCTTGAGCATTTCCAGTGCTAGGGCATCCACAACTTCTCTGGGCAACCTGTTCCAGTGCCTCTCCACCCTCACGGTAAACAATGTTTTCCTAATACCTAACCTAAATCCACTCTCTGTCAGTTTAAAGTCTTTGTCCTTTTGTCTTATCACTATCACCTTATAAAAAGTCACACTACAGCTCTCTTTTAGGCCTCCTTTAAATACTGTAAGAACACAATAAGGTCACTCTGGAGCCTTTTCTTCTTCACAAACTGGACAATCCCAATTCTCTCAGCCTTTTTCTTATAGGAGAGGTGTTCCATCCTTCTAATCATTTTTGTGGCCCTGCTCTGAACTTGCTTCAACAGGTCCATGTCCTTCCTGTACTGGGGACCCTAGAGCTAGATGCAGCACCCCAGGTAAATCACCTGATACCTTTTCAAATATACTCTTAAACTCCCAATTCCATTTAAATTCCTTATCAAGGAGATGTGGTCCATAAATATAAAATAAAGGATGTGATTTTTTAACCCCCTATTTATATAGTAGAGTGTGCATGTGATTTTAGTCTTATTCCATTAATAAATGGCCTTTTCTTTGGATGATTTAACCTTATTAATCTTACATTTTTCTCAAATATTAAAGTAAAAAATAGTTTTTAGTCCCTTTGTACAGATCACAAAGCACCGAGTAATTCTTAAACTTTAATTTTGGTTTTTCTTTTGCTTCTAATCTTACAATTTTGTGTGATCACAGTGTTGGCCATATTGAGGATCAAATCAGTACACTGATTTTTGGTTCGCTCTTCCCTCAATATGTTCTCACTAATTAACTGCAGACTCTCATGCTGCCAGGCCCATGGAGAGTTTGAAGTACCACATCAACACATTATCCTGTTCCACGAAAAGGATAGGAGACCAAAACGGCATAATTATATTCATGTATGAAGGCTTTTCTCAGGGATGAAATATAGATCCTGCACATAGAAAATGTTCTGATCTTGTTAAAGAGCTCTTTGCTAAGAGAAAGTGATGGTTCACACAGCTTGCCTGTCCTAGGAGGACAGCTCTTTGTTTATTCAAGGTAGCAAAAAAAATTTGCCTGCAAATAGATGAAGGGAAGAACTTTAAGATACATATACACACATGACGAAAGGTTGAGCAGTAGGTGTTAGAGCAGTATAACATCAGACTCATCACTGTGAAAGCCTGGTATGGCTGCTAATTGCACAGAGGTGTTATGACTTTCTGAGGCATTTAGAAAAAAAATCACAAGGTTAGAGGGGAAGAAGAGTGAAAGGAATACAGGTGCCCTAGTGACCCGCTACAATGAAATGTTAAGTATTTGGAGAATAGCAATTTTATGGATAAAAATTTCTGGTTTAGTCTTCTTGGCACAGCCGGAAAAAGTAGCCATACTTATTCTTTCTTAGAATCCCCACATAATGTCTGTGATTGGAAGTTTTTCTTTCTTATTCAGCTACAGCTGTTGATTTAATACCATTTTATCTCTGTTTTCAAACTGTACTATTTCTGTATGTGAGGTCACCATGTATACAAAGCTATGAATGATTAAGACTAATTACAACATAACAAAGTGACAGGTTAACTATAGTGTTTAGATGTCTACAAAAGGATTTGAATGGCTTAGACAAAGATCACTCTTAGTAGGCATGTCTTTGGATCCAGATGTCTCTGGCTTCAGATCTCCTTCTTGTTTCCCAAAGTAACACAAATCCAGGAAAAGCCAAAAGGAGACCAATTTGTTGCTAAGCTTATAATTCAGCCTGTCAGATATTTCAACTGTTAAGACAGTGTTTAAATGTGAAGCTGTACTCCTGCGTGATGTGATCCATTGGCTAAAGAGTGGCTGTGACACTTTGAAAAAGCCAGAAGAGGTAATTTTGACTCTAAGAGCTTTTAGATTGGAAGGTGGAAGGCAATAATAAAACTGAAGAAAGGATGAACCATTACAACCTGCATTGTTTACCATTCAAGGAATGACCACAGATTCCACTTCTATTGAAAAATTTCTAGTTTTAGAACTTTCTTAAAAGCAGGATCAATTTTCCATTAAGTGTGATCCACAGAACTACAGAGGTATTTCTTTTAGCTATACATTTATAAACATAAAAATGCTAGGGGCAAGGGGGAGGGGGAAATCCTGTCTTATTCATCTTCTCTGTCAGAACAATCAGAATATAAAATTAACCATAGAGACACACAACAGTGCCATTTCTCTGATGTTTTTACCTCACTCTAAAAGAAAAAAAGGGGAAAAAAAAAAGCAGGACCTTTATTAATGCATTTAGGAATATTCTTGGGTAGTACCATATTGTGAATGTAATGTCTACATCATCATTTCATCATTCATCTTCCTAGGAGGCTATGATCATGACTTTGGGAAAGGAAGGGAAGGGAAGGTTTGAGAAGGGGAGGGGAGGTTTGGGAAGGTTTGACTTTAATCAGAGAATTTTATCTGTGCGAGCAAGACTAACACATTGGCCTTTGCAGGAATGAGAAGAATTCTCGATTCATTCATGTCCTTTTTACAGGGATTCAGTTCTAAACTATAGAGTCCAGTACAGCAAAATTATCTGGTAACACAGAATTGTTTTGCTATCTATATGTTGCTGTTTTTCTCACAAAGTATAAGCATCATGTCAAGAAATGACCAGGCCTTATTTTTATTTCCCCAGAAATAAGGCAGATTTCTCTGTGTGTGTGTGTGTGATGCAAATCCTTGTGCGTGAACCGCCCCAGTAGAAATATTTTTAAAAGTATTTAAAACTCATTTTGCAATATCTTATTCATTATTTTCTAGATAGTTCTACATTAACACTGGGTTATGGTTAAAAAAACCCAACAAACAAACAAACAAAAAAAACCCAACAAACCTCTGCAACCCTAAACTCACTGAAAACCCAAACTTTTCCTGTTGTAAGTTATAAATGGATAATCATATGGTCACTAAAGCATGGGCATACTGAAACATTCTCTGAACACATCCCTATTTCATCTCCCAAGGTTAAAAAGAACTGAGGAGTATGAGGTATGGGGAAATCAGATCTTAAACACTGTAGAGGAAATATTCCCATGCTCAACTTGGGTAAATTATTTTTATGAATCTCTCTTCTGTCTGCAGCTGTCAGGCAAAGCACAAGAGACTTCCTTGAATTACAATAGTGAGAAACCATTTTCAGTGGTGGGAAGGAGAACAGACCAAAATAATCTGAAACCATCACTAAGATTTCTTAATTGAGACTGCCTGTGATGAACAGCTGCACTCCTACAGCAAAGAGTGCACTTCAGAGAGGAGACAGCCCCCTCTTAGCTAGATGTACTGGAAAAGGTTTATTCAGAAATTATGATTATTTTTATCTTTTTTCAGCCTCAGTCTTCTCATGTATCATTCTACATCAAATGTGCCTTCCAGTTCTTGTGACACAGATTGGTGCTGGCATTCCTCAATTCCTACACATTACCAAAACAAACAAACCACTCCACTTGCAGGTCACAAACAGTACAACTATGTTTCCTTGAAGGAGAAAAACATATGAAGTTCCATTCCTCTTTCTAGTTAATTTAATAAGAACAAAAATAAATCTATAACTTGATTTTAAAAATAAATTTGTTGGACAGTACTAACAAATGACGCTATCTCTGTTTTGCTGTACTTTGTGCTGGCTGGAGGCAGGAAATAAGAGCAACCCATGTTGTACAGAAAGCCTGAGTCCTTCATCAATACAACAGCAGATTTCCATGGCCGCTCAGTATGAGAAAAATCAGGTAATCAATTATTTTGTCATAAGCTTGGCCTGTTGCAAGAACAATTAAGATATTAATGAAAAATTGCTATGTACTGGTCAAAAATTGTAGAAAGTTTTGCAAAATGAACAGAAATAATTTTTAAAATAATAAAACTGTCTCACACAGACCCACAAAAAAACCACATCAGAGCTAAGGGGAATATGTTAGTCAAAGAATAACAAAATGGATGGTGATCATACTCTGCCTGCAAGTCCTTCTCTATGTGTACTGAAGCATTGGGAGTCATAATCTTTCAGCTGGAAGGGGGATTGTCCTTTTAATTATGTTTCTAAAACAGAATAAACATGAGATTAAAAATATGCTCTTGGAAATGACAATGTGGTAAAATGTGGTTTTCTATGAAAATTGCTCTATTAACTCCTTTGTTAACAAGCTGCTTCTGATACTTCATTTAAAATCAACAAACCCTATGGCTGTCACTAAAATTGCAGATAGAAAACTAGAGTTGTCATGCTATAGGATAAAGTGCCAGGTTGCCTAAGAGATTCCTTAAAAAGAGCCTTCAAAAAAAGGATAATTAAAGAAAAAGTTACTTGATTTGAAGTGCTAGATTTGCTTCTCAGAAAGTCTGAATTCAGACCCACCTAACTGTATTCTGTTGGCTGTCAGAATTGTAACAACTTTTAAAGAACAGAGCTTAAGACAGAGCTTAATTGTTGTGGACAAGCATTAGCATGAAAAGCAGGAAAGATGAGTTGAAAAAGGACTTTGTATCATGGAAGAGAAAGTCAGGGTGGAAGGAAAGATCAAAAATGTGTCAAAAGGGTCTACAATAAAATTCTGCCTACGTGTTTCATACCAGATAAAAGACACTGAAAATTCTCCAAAGAAGGTATTAACTCACAAATACAAACCACACTTTTAAGAGTGTTCTGTCACAAAGTCTTGCAGCCTAAAGCATGCAGTTCAGCTCCTGAAATGTGAAGTCCTTGTGCTGATATAGAAATGTATATAACAAAAAGGTTTTGGACAACTTTTTTAATGGACCAAGGGTTCTTCATTTTATATAGGTCTAGTCTTACTCATTTTTGCTCAGTTCCTTTCATATCCAGAGGAAACATCACCTGTGTTCTCCCTCAGGCAAAATGCTGGTTGACACTGGTATTCGTGACTCTATTCCTGTCCCAGTGAGGACATGCATGTACAATCATGTCCCCCGTGACAGACCATGATCCCCACAGATGTCAGTGGAGATTTAAAATATTAAAATTAACATTTATTTCTTGTTCCTTCATCAAGATGATTACATCAGAGAACCAATTAATTTTAACCATCCTTTTTCTCCACTAGCAAAGAAGGGGCCTTCCGAAGATGTTAATGGGGCTCATCCACTCTCTTTTTAGCATGCTTTTTGCCCTGGACATCTAATGAACTATTCTTTTTTACCTTGTGATACAGAGTTGTGATAACAATGGTCTTGACAGCAGAAATCACAGTTCAGAGGTGTTCTGCTTCATATTCACACAAATTATAAGACTTTTGCATAGACTGAGAGATGCAGAGCAATGACTGCAGGTTAGAGTAGCCTCAAACAAGGAGTTAGAGGGTGATCTTCCCAACTCCTCCCTAGTGATCACAGCATTATGTCCTCTTGGAAATCCTAAGGGATGCTAGTCTTCACTTAACAGGTAATGTATGGCCATCTGCTCATTTCAGTTTGCTGCATTTGTGTAATGCATAATCTCAGCATCACAGGGGACAGTTGGGCTGTATTCTTGATGAAAATTTCAATTTTCATGTAGTTATTTGTGAGAATAACACTTCATCATATATATACCCTGAATAAAATTAAATTTGGTATCTACAAACTGCACTTAAAATATTCACCAGATATTAATGATCTATGTGAACATATTCAATTCATTCTATGTCAAATAATATTACCTTGTCTCAGAAATTATGCCTGGATACAGATAGTAGAAAGTGCTGAAATTTCAGAATTGGCAAAAATATATTGCTCCCAACTGAGGCATTGTAGTCTGGGCCCAAACTGATGCACAAGCACAACTCCCAGGTAAAGCTTATATCTGTATCCTGGGCTGTTCTTGCACAGAACTGGAGATGAAACTGGTGTGTGTTTTCTTCCTTTAAACTCCAAATCGCAGTAAATAGAATACAATTACACAAATCCAATGTGGACACTCAGTCTCAAAACATATGTCTATTTATGAATAAATTGCTCACACTGAAGGACTCCATATATTTTACTTTGATTTGGTTTTGGTTTGTCTGAATAATTAATTAAGCTTCTTTTCATTACGATTTTCTCACATGAACCATTTTATTTCTTCTCAAAATGTTTTTATATGGGAAATATATTTCACTGCCTTTCTAATTTAATTCCTCAGGCACTGCACTCTTTCAAAGTAATTTCTTATATTTCTTCTTTCACAGACTAAAAGACTTTGCCTGAACATGTTTTTCATCATTCTTGTTTTCTTGGCTCAAAATCCTAGGCAGAGCCAACTAGAAATGGTTTGGACAAAAGTTTGGAAGGGAGTAGTGGGTCACAGCAAAGAAAGAGCAGACAAATTATAAGGAAAATAATTTCTCACAAATTTATATATGTATATGCATATATAAAATTTATATAGAGGTATTAAAGACATAAACTTGTTACTGGTTAAAAATCATCCCCATGAATAAATGAATACTCTAAATATACCAGAAATTAAATAGGTTTAAAGTCTGTTATATTAACTAACTGCTAAAATGAGGACCTGTGGGAAGTTGCTTTCCTGAATTTCAAAATGATGAATGGAAAGCTGTGACAATAAGAACCCAGCTGTCCTCCTAAGAAGTGTTACGTCAGTTTTTGCCAGATATACAAGGACTTAGGAGGGTTAAAAGCACCATCTGTAGCGGAAAATCTTTTATCCATGAGGAAAATGCCCTTCAAAACTCTGGAGGCCGCCCAGAAAAATAACATCTGGAAAACAGAAGTAGTTCTCCCATTTAGTTCTGAGCTCATCAGTTTCATCTTTGTCTATACATGACCTCATTCCTGAGTGAAACACTTGAAGTGTGTTGCTTCCCTCCTAGTTTCCTTATCACAAGCTTCCTCATCAGGCTCTAATGATAAGCACTAAAGAAAAAGCAACTTCTGTAACTTAGCACCACTTTCCATCTTTACGAAATGGGTGAGACCTGTGATAAGCACAAATGGGGTAGCTCTATGGGACTATACAACTATATAGCCACATAAATACATGAGTACAAAGCTACTTTAAAGCAAAAGCAAGGCTATTATCTAGCATTTGAGGTTGTTAAAGGTAGTGATACCTCAGATATCTCCTGGTCATCCTCTTTTGTGTGGCCTAAGTTTCTCAAGCCATTCAGCTGCTGCCCAATGTCCTTGGCTTCTGTCCTTGGTTTCCTGTGCTCCTTCTGACAATTTTTTGCAATCTTGCCCAGGAGAAGACAAGTGTGGATATCTAATCTGAGATATACACTAGTGCAATGCTCCAACACAGAGGCTGAATTTAGGTTGAAGTTCTGATATGGAGGGTGAACATAAACCCAGATTCTGCTTTTTGTCTCTTCACTGAGAGCTCTGAGTTTCTGTTCAATCACTGTTATCACTGATGTTACCATGACTCTTTCAGAGAGAAGGGAAATGAAAAACTGCTAGATACCATAAGGACAAGAGACTGACCTGAAATATTATTCCAGTTTTTATGAAAATCACAAAAATTTAGACTGTCATAAAATGCTTTCCTTGGACAAGACAGCACAATTCCAGGCAAGAGTCTGGAACTCTCCTCCTTATCCATGAAGAATATTTTGTCTCAGACGGAGCTGGTATCTGCTCAGCAGAGGCAGAAGTGCAAAATCAAACTGGACATAGACCACACCCATATATTTTGGCTGAAGAGCCTGCTGGTGCCTTTGCTCCCCAAATCCCTTTGGAGGTGCTGACTGTCAGCACAAAAAATCTGGGCTTTGATATACTCATGGCCTTCCTAATTTTAAGTCATACAAAACTAAACTTTGCCTATGTTGTTGAGAAGACTAGAGCAGGCCCTTTTAGCAAGTGTTCCATTTTCCCTCTACTATTTGTTGTGATGTAACTTTAGTTTCTCTTTATTCTATTGAAAAATATTACATTTCTTGCACCTATCTGTATCTCTCTTCACCAAGGGAAATAAACACCTGATCAGGAATTTAACGTTGGTTCTCCAGAAGGCTGAGCAGGGAATCCCAAGATGTAATCTTTGGACCTCTGAGTATCTTTCTCCCATGCTCTGAAAAGCAATCATGCTTTGCAAGTGTTACACTGCTACTCCTGCTTCACGGACACTGTACTAACTTTATGATTGAAAATGATGATCCTAGTGTGAGATTGGATTTTTGTCTTGTGTCTGTATGAATTGTTGCTGGCAGACCTCTCCTAACTGAGGAAATTTACAAACATCCAATAAACCAGTCCTGAATACTTATCCAAGTAACTCACTCCATCGCTGTTTTCCTACCTTTATCATGAACAGATATATTTTCCTTCTCCAAGTCAAAGAGAGATTTTCATGGCAGCAGTAAGATCTAAACCAGATTTAGCTAATTGCAGTAATTGGTGATCTGGAGGTGGGGGGTTTGGGGGGGGGTTGTTTTTGGTTTTTTTGTTTGTTTGTTTTGGGTTTGGGTTTTGGTTTTGGTTTTTTGGAGTTTGTTTTGGGTTTGGTTTTGGTTTTTTGTTTGTTTGTTTTTGTTTTGTTTTGTTTTTTCCCCGTTGCTTTATTTTTGTCTACTTTTGGATGACCTGTGTGATGCTGGTGTGATCCTGTCTGGAGGCCAGGGGAGAGAACATGTAACAATAGGCTCATGAGTTAAGGGCAGAGAGAAATCACTCACTGATTCCCATCACAGGCAAAACACTTGGCGAAATTAGTTGAATTTAGTACCAATCAAAATCAGAGCACCACAGTGAGAAGTAAAGTAAATCTTAAAAACACCTTTCCCCCACTCTTCCCTCCTTCCCAGGTTCTACCTCCTCTCACCCCGTAGTGCAAGATGGCAAATGAGTGTTATTTGTGCCACTGCTTCCTCCTTAGGGAGAGGAGTCCTTCCCCTGCTCCAGAACAGGGTCTTTCCCACAGGAAACAGCCCTCCACGAAGTTCTTCAGTGTGAGTCCTTCCCATGGCTGCAGTTCTTCATGAGCTTCTCCAACATAGGTCCCTTTTCATGGGATGCAGAACTTCAGAAACAGACTGCACCATCTTGGATCCCACACAGGATCATAAGTCCTACCAGGAAACCTGCTCTAATGTGGGTTCCTATCTCCATGGGTCAGCAGATCCCTGCCAGCAGCCTGCTCCATCATAGGCTTCCCATGGGATCACAGCCTTCTTTTGGGTGTCCACCTGCCCCAGTGTGGGTCTCCTCAGTGAGCTGCAGGATGGATCTCTGTGTCCCCATGGATCTCCATGGACTGCAGGGGGACAGGTCCCTCACCACAGTCTTCACCATGGACTGCAGGGTAATCTCTGCTCTGCTACCTGGAGCACCTCCTTCCCCTCCTTCCTCTGTCTGCAGAGTTGTTTCTCTCACATATTCTCATTTTGCTCTTCACTGGTTACAACTACTTCTGCACAATAACTTGGGTTTTGGGTTTTATCCCACTTCTTAAGCACGTTACCCAAGAGGTGTTACCACCTATCACTGACTGTCTTGGACTTGGCCAGTGGTGGGTCCTTCTTGGAGCCACCTGTCATTGACTCTGTCAGTCAGAAGCTACAGGGGAAGCTTCTAGCAGCCTCTGATAGAATCCACCCCTCTAGTTCCACCTCTCCCCCCTCCACTACCAAAGTCTTGGCACACTAACCCAATATATTGACAGATACTAAGAAACTAAATCTTACCTCTCTCCATTTCACTGAAGGCAGAAGCAAATACTAGGAATCTGGGGACTACATTTGTTGTGTTTCTTACAGTATACTTTAATCCTTTGATATTTCTTCTTTTTTTTCCTCCTTTATTTTGTAAAATGACAGCCATGGCTTTCGTGGGAATGCATTCGAAAAGAATCCCTATAAAATGCCAGAGTAAAAATAATGAGAAAAACTTTTCAAACACTTCTAAGGAACTGTCTTCTCTTGGACAATACTTACTGTCACTTATGCTGCATCATTTATGCTGAATCACTGGGTTCATTACTGTGCCAAAAGGAGGCAACTTTCTGTCATTTCATAGGAGCCTGTTGTTTGGATGCTGGTATGCCAGCTGCCTACACACTTAGCCAATATAAAAATCAGACGTGCTTCATGATTAAAGGAGGTGATCTTCGAAAATGTCAATTATATGGTTCTATTAGAGTGAACAGTTGGCAATCTGAAAGCATAATATTAAAAAATAATATTACCCTAATCTTCTCTGGAAAATGGGCCATAACATGCAGCCAAACAAATATGTCAAAACCTATTAAGATTGGATTTATTTACAGTACTTAGTACCTGGAGTCTCAAACTAAAGGAGAAACCTAGAAAATTGATTATCATTTAGGGTCATAGTAAAATTTCATTCTGTTTGCAACGTCCACCGTATAGCTTCTGCATTGAGAAAATCATTGACGTTTCCAAAAGCCACACACATTCCTTCACAAAACATTTATTGACTTGCAATATTCGTTAAATACCATGGCTTGTAAGTGTTTGGGGCTTTTTCCCTGTTAAGTCCTGGACAAGGACTGAATTAAAATGCTGAGTTGCAAACATCCTAAATACTCTTAAGTAGAGGTGATATTTTGAGAGAAATCTGATTGATACTGAGATGTCCTTTGTAAGCTAATGTCTGTCTTCCTGGCTGCATCTATCTTTCCAGCAACATAATGAAGCTTGATCATATCCCTGTTGAAATGGAAAGTAAGGCTCCCATTTACCTCAGTGTTACAGAATCAAGTCTCTGAAGAACCTCAACTAGAAAAACAGAAAAGCCAGAAATCTGGTTTAGTCACGACTGACACAGGTGTTTATCTGAGTCCCTATCCACAGGGCCCATAAAATAAAAGGCAAGATATTGCATAATACCAGGCTACAACAAAAATATATAATTCTTCAAAAATAGGGTATCTTGCATAATTTATGAAATGGCAAAGTATTCTCCTTATTGCTTTCAGTTTTAGCAAGGCAACATGGTCCTATCCCATTTCTTGTATGCAGCATTAAGTACAGATCTGGATTTGTTATCAACAAAACAATGGCTTTGATAGCTTGCTTCTACTGGTCTGAAATCAAAGCATCATGCCTTGAAGTTATCAAAGGGCTCTTCTGAAGTTGCTGAGGACCCAAGCAGCTGTTTGAGGTTTGAGTAGAGGTTTGAGTAGCGGGCCCATGTGAACCTCATGAAGTTCAACAGGGCCAAGCGCAAGGTCCTGTACTGCGGTCAGGGAAATCCTCAGTATCAGTATAGACTGGGGAATGAGTTAAAAGCAGCAGCCCTAATGAGAAGACTTAAGGGTGCTGGTGGATGAAAAAATTACCATGACTCAGCAATGTGCACTTGCAGCCCAGAAAACCAATTGTATTCTGGACTGTATCAAAAGCAGCATGGCCAGTGGATTGAGGGAGGTGACTCTGTCCCCCTACTCCACTCTTGTGGGACCCCCAACACAGGAAGGACAAGTACCTGCTGGAGGAAGTCCAGCAGAGGGACACAATAATCAGGGGCTGGAGCACCTTTCCTATGAAGACAGGCTGAGAGTTGGGATTGTACACCCCAGAGATAGGACAAGGGGGTAATGGTTTTAATGTCAAAGAGAGTTGATTTGGATTAGACATAAGGAAGAGGTCACCTTTTAAGCACCCATATTCTTCTATGATTCTATGGTAAGTAAAATAAAACCACAGAGATAAAAGTGTTGGCTTAAGAAATAGTCACTGGCTGAAGGTCTCCAGAGAGAAACATACAGCAATGGATATGAAAACCTGAGAATAAAAATCAAGAGAGACCTGGGAAATGCCGACACAGTAAGGTAAAAGATCCATCCAAATGCCATGGTAACTGACACTTGCCCCCCAGCTGATGAGTGCCTGATGCCTGGCCAGCAAAGTTTCATCAGGAGTCTGTCTTATAAGTGTTAAGAATATCACTGAGAAATCTATGACTACTGTCCAGCTGTTTGCTGTGTATGCTAGTCAATAAATAAGACCATTTTATGCACTCATGAATTATGTATTAACCTCTTTGCAAATGTCTACACATTGTAAAATGCCCAGTAGATCCAGAAAAGTCTTGTTGGGCTGTAATATTTGTTACTTCTATGTTAATATTTTAAATACACGGAAAGTCTAAAAAGGCATGAGGCGCCCACAAACAGGAAACTAAATTAAGGCATGAACTTCTGTAGTTACCACAGAGGTTAATAGTATTTTGTAACACTGTAGATATAAAATAAAACAAAGCTTTGGTCATGAATCAGTATGAGGTGCCTCTCAAAATCTTTAACCAGGGTCAGGCATCCTTATCAGAAAGAAATTTTATATTTTTTTTACACTTGAGGTTAATTTGATTAGTAGTTTTTAATGAAATAATTAGCAGCCAGTACAGGCTTTGGGATATATGTGCATGAATGAGTGCAGACAGATGCTATCTCATTTTGTCAGTTTAAACTGTTCAGAGATGTGCCATGTTTGATCCAGGAGCCATGGCAATGAGGTCTCCCCTCATTCTCCTCTTCTCCAGGCTGAACAGACCAAGTGACTCAGCCACTCCTCATACAGATTCCCTTCCAGACTGTGAGGAGGAACACACTTCTCCTTATGCCTTTCCCTGTAGACATATCCTATATACAATATGAATAAATACCATGCATTATAGAATATGAAAAACAGAGATGGTGGGATTTTCCTCTCTTTGTCATCTGAGACCCTGAAAAAATACCCCAGAAACAAAGCAGAAGTCAGCAAATAAAGCACACTTGCTAATTCTCTGCTGTCTGCATCCAGAGGTGTTTTACATCATACTTGTTGTGAGTTTCATACATACCTATACAAAACAGCTGAAGCACTGTATAAATATTTAGAGGCATAGGGACCTGCCCCAGAGGAATCTGTTGAGTGTCACAATCAGATAAACAGCCTCATGCAAGCTACTAGCTATATGCTCATTAGGTTGGACTTCTGTCTTCCAGGACATCAATAAATACAGTATAAAAGTAAAAATTCACTACGCTCTGTGCCACTGAAGGACAATAAATAAATAATTGCATCAAAGTTTTTTCTGTATGTTATTTTAGCTTTTCCTACTCTATGGTGTCTGTATATGGAACAGAACTGAGAGGGGAAAAAAGAAAAAAAGTGAATAAAATTTAAGAATTTGTGGTATTAATGTTTTATTTTATTTTGCATTCAATAATACAATGTTTTTGAAATATTTCTTTTTCTAAAGTTCCATTAAAAACAATGATTTTGTCTGACAACAATAACAGTTGAAAATCCATAGTGCAAAATAATAATAAAAATGTATCAATCAACCCTTGTCAGCAGAACAAATCCCAAAGCCCAGATGATGAACAGGTTATAAAAACATTTCACACTCACACTCGTGCCTTTATATAATATGAGTTACAGAATGGAATCTGAAGTGATTTGCTTGGTATCCTTTACTTATAGCCACTTCCTGTCACCGATAAGAGACAGAAATATCAGTTGTTTGTGACAGTATAATTTCACCTCCAGACATCATATTTTGAATTACTGGAAGCAAAGACTTTTGTAGTATTTTTCTCCCTTAAGTTATCATTGTAGTTCACTTTCTATGAAATGAGTTGTCTTATTGATAAAGGTGCAAATCTAAGAATGAATATGAAGAAGGCTCTGCTTTTGGTGTGTCTGGATGCAGTCTGCTGTTGTTAAACCTTTTAATAATTAAATACAAGGGGCTATACTAAAATAATATTTAGGTGATTGACTTAAACTTAGGAAAAAAAACAAGAAGTGAAGCAATAAAGACATGAGCACAGACCTTTCCTTACCTAATATTATTACTTATTCACCAGCTCTCAGAAGAATGAATGACTGATTAGTGCTATATATGCATTGTTGAGATTCGTAGGATGGATTATAGAAGGGAAGTTCCATGGTCATAGAATTTCTTTCTATTTTCCTGCATATTGTCTGGTTTTGTTGTGTTTTGTTTTCATTTTTATTATCTGATATGAAGACTCAAATTTGGGAACAGGCATATGCATCTACTCACACCTGAATGTGCATGTATTATTATAGACAATCACACATTAGTACTCAGGCTATGCTGGTTGTAGTGCTACTTCTTAAAGAACTCCGGTCTTTTGTATGTACCTTCTGACTCCCAAAGGTAATTCAGAAGCCTGCTGTTAGTCTGCATGTGAAGTCTACATGTGTCTGTGGGACAGCATTTAGTCAGACCTTTAGAAGGGCTCTCAGGGAAAATTTTGAAAATGATGATGTAAAGTAGTCACCCAAACGATGGAGAGTAGTCTGATTACACCAGCTCCATTGGCTGTGGAAGACCACTCGGAAGGGATAAGCACAGACCTCTGGCTCCTGCTCCTCTCTTTTGGACAGTATCTTCAGAAAGGGGCATCTGTAAAAAACAGTTTTAGTGAGCTCTGAATGGTATTGATCATAGAAATACTTTGTGTTAGGTCAGAGTGCTGATGTGTAGAAATGAGAAATTTTTGCCTTGCTGGAAAAGAGATCTTGTCCTTTGGCCTACAACACAGGTACTCTTTATAACCTGGTATTTCTTCTGATAAAGAAAAAATAAACCATTGTTTGGATGTTGACACCTTAGGAGGGCTTCCAGGAGTTATATCCCCTCAGGAGAGCTGATGTGTTATGACACACTGACAGAAAAGTCCAGCAAAACACAGCTTTTGCAGAATTTGGACTCTGACCACATAACTAGTACTTTTTATTTTTTCTTTCTTCTTGAGCTGTCCCAGCAGAGCTGATAAATGTACAAGTCTGTCTGAACACCTCATCTGGAGAGTAATCCAGACACAAACAACACTATATGGGCTGGATGTCTAATCCAAGTTGCTGACTGAAGTTGCAATAAAATGCTTACAACCCTCTTCAATTGTGTATTTCTTAAAAATAGCTTGGGCTAGCTGTCAGATATTTACTAGGTATTCCTCAGTAAGCCTGCAGATCTCTCCAAACAACTTAAAGCCTTTTTAATGTTAACTTATTTTCCAAAGTCAGCACTCCTGTGCTTTGCAAAAACACTCTTTTCTTCAGTTTTAAGTTTACTTACTTTTTACTTATAAAAACTTTAAGTTTTTTTGTTTACTGAAACATATTTTAGTACTTCCAACACCTTTTCAATTGCATACTATATCACTATGAGGGAGATGAGGGTTATTCAAGTGATACCTCATTAACAGCAAATATCAGGATACTGTTTGCTGATCATGATTTTTTTTTTCTGACAGTAACTGAGATCAGATTTACAGTTGTCTCAAAATATTTTAAATGTTAGTCAAAGTACAAGCACGTGTCAAAATTTAATGCTCTCAGCAATGCTGATATTTTCCCAGATAAATTCAGGGATAATAAGAAATGTATTTTTAAGGCTGTTCTATAGCTATCCTGTGGAACTCAGCACCATATAGGAGAGCTGCTAAATGACTTTAAGGTATTTCTCTGCATAACAGAAACACCTAAAGTGGAACCAACAGGAATTAAAGGTTTTCAAAATATTATTAAATACCTAAATGCTACCTTAATAATTTTTAAGAATTATACCCTTGTAAGAACTTTTCAACTGAAATGAGTAGAGAACAAAGCTATAAATATGATTTTGATCCTGTTTTCTCAGCTTATTAGAATAATTCTCTGATAAAACTAGTGGGTAACCCACTAACAGATGGGTGAACCACAGAGGTCAGAATTTCAATTCAGTTTGTATATGCACACAAGACTTGGGATGTATGCACCGAACTTTAGACAAACATTTTTAAAAATAAGCCGGAAAAAACAGTTTGGAAAATCTATGAGTTAAAGTTTTCTCTTGCGATTTCAGGGCCTTTCTGTTTCTTTTAAAATGAGAGCTTCTCCCAGAATATTTTGTCACTTTTAATACTATCAGAAAGAAGACCAGGAAATATGGGAATATGTAAAGTTGAAAGTAAGTGGGAAGCAAGAGTCGTCAAAACACTTTTAAACCCTGTCTCTATTAATGGGAACTGCATCCAGTGTGCTCCTGGTGTGACCTTCAGAAGGATCACCTAGAAATAACATCATTTACCAGCTGGCTCTTGCCATAGTTGTGCTTATACAATTTGATCTTGTTTTCACCACAATGTACTGCCAGGACAAATGCAAGCTGTTGTTTAATGGCAGGTCAATCAGGTTAGTACAGCTTTCGATGATCTTTCTTACAATTTAGCATTTCTGATGCAGAATATTTTTCCTACAGGAATTCTTTTATACATTTTTTGAATTAGGTTGTACCCTACTTCTAATGTCTTCACATCCCCACCAAAAAGTTGGAAGAATTAAGAAAAAAGCTCAAAAATATCAAAATAAGAGGGGGAACAGCCTTTTGGAATGGAATGGCAAAAACATTTCTTTCCTACTAATATAAATTCTAACTAGAAGCTGTTGTCATTAATGTCGGGTTTCGTAAAGGCGTCACTCTGTGCAGCCTCCATATTAGAGCATACTTTTGAGAAACAAGATACCTGAGGTGAACATCAGGAAGAAGTTCCTGGGCACTGAATTATTATAACTGTGGTCTAAGAGAATCTTTATTTGATTTTCTGTCCAGTCTACATAGCATGTACCTACATATCTACTTAGCATCCCTAAATTATAAATGTTCTTGGTGTATAAGTCTCCTGTAGCACATGATTTTCAACCTCTCTCTCTGGTTTTACTTTCTATTATAGAGGGAATACTCCCTATAATCACATTGACAGTCCTGGGATATTGACTGGATTTTCAGACTGGTGAAATCTTAGCAACCTAGAGTTGAGGTTAAATACTGGCAATGTTGCTGTTTGATCCAAGGGTTGCTTGCCAAGTCGGGAATGGAAATGAGATCTTTCTCACATACACCAGAGAAAAGAGATGCTATATATAAGAGGGCAGGTAGGGAGGGGGATGTAGGGGAAGAGGCTAAATAGAGCCAAATGTGTGCATCTGTCTCCCAGCTCAGGTGCCAATTAGAGCTGGCTGAAGAAGAGAGACCTGCATGGTTCACTTCTGTTATTAGGCGGAAAGAGCAAAGAGGCAGCTTCATGGGGTTTCAGCAGAGGACTGTTCTGGTCTTTGTCAGCAGAGCTTTATGTATCAACATAACTCTCCTTTATCTGTGGCTTGCTTCCATGTGCATTTGACAAGGGGGTAAAAATATTATTTTTGGTGAAAAAAATAAGTTTTGAGGAAAAAGTAGGCTGAAGCAACATGAAGAGAAATGAAGAGGGGAAGTGGAAATCTCCTCAAATCTATGTTGTGGTAAGGACACAAAAGAGACAAGGAAATGAAGAAGAATAAGTCCAAGACCTCATTTGTTGACATGTAGGACAATTTAACTTCCCTGCCTGCATGGAGAGCATATGAAAGTGTCCACAAGTACTAACAAAACAACACAGTCAGGTTTAACTTAAGATTTACCATGTGCTAAGCAAAAAGCATGACTTTTAAAATCAGATCATTAAAAATAAAAAAATAAAAAATATATCATGCTTAGAGCTTTTCGAAATAAGATGGACTACTTACTTAGTAAACCTGAAAACATACAATGGGTGATATAAAATGCATACAAAATTAAATCAAGCAGGTACATTCATCACTGACAATAGAATAAATGGACCCATGCACCAAACATTTATTTTAATGACCTAAGGCAGCATAAGGATAATGACATAAGATAAAGAATGCTGTGAAAACTTTTTGTATTTTTTTTCTGTAGCTCGTAGCACAAGGGCAAATAGGAGCTGGAGTATAGTAGCACTTAACTTGACACTTTTTTGACTGTGATGGAGGACTAGGGTAGGAGAGTGGTTATCCTCTTAAGAGGTTAATCACAAATCCATTTATTTTGGGTGGCCAGTCTGGTTTTATTGCGTCAGTTTTGGCAGTACGAAATGTTGTTTTGATTTTAGCTTTTCAGTACCCTCCATTATATGACACAGTCAGTATAAAAAAATTTCCAAAATATTGAATTGAAAAGTCCTTCCAAATTGTGAAATGTTTAACACAAAAACTGTTGAGACAGGTCATTGTGTTGTGTTTTTGAAATCTTCTTCTAAAAACAAAGTTTAGTAAAATCAGCATACAGCATATTTTGATGCAGCAATGTGTTCCAATAAGGACTTTTCTATGGAAAATCATCCAATTATCGCTAGGCATCAGCCTGTGTGAGAGTCTGATCCTCCAGAACTACATTTTCTTTAGAAGCACTGCCTCTTAAAATACTGCCCCAGAAGTTTAATGTGAAAGACCTGGTCCAGAGAAGGGGAAAAACTCCTTGCATTCTTTCTGTTGTTCTGCTCTCAGTTTGCAGGGTACTGAAACACTTATGTGGACTATGGGCAAAAACAAACTCAAGAAGAAGAAAGCATTAGAAAAGCCATGAGAGAAATAAATGGACAGCAACTAAAGGGCCTGAAAGCAAGTACTTCCATGATACCCCACAACATCCTTCTCTTCAAATTGGAGAGTGATGGATTTGACTGTTAGATGGATTAGGAATTGGTTGGATGGTCACATCCCAAGGATAGCGATCAATGGTTCAAAGTCCCAGTGGACACAAGTAACAAGTGGTGGTCCCTGAGAGTTTGTACTGGGACCAGTGTTATTTAATATCTTCATCAATAACATAGACAAAGGGATCAGGTGCACATTCAGCAGATTTGTAGATGACACCAAGCTGAGTGGTGTTGTTGATACACCTGAAGGACAGGATGCCATCCAGAGGGAACTGAAAAGCTTGAGAAGTGGGCGTGGGAATCTCATGAGGCTTAACATGGCCAAGTGTAAGGTGCTACACCTGAGTCCAGGCAGCCCCTGGTATCAATCCAGGCTGGGGGACAAAGCAATTGAGAGCAGCCCTGCTGGGCAGAACTTGAGGGTGCTGGTGGATGAGAGGCTGGACATGACCCAGTAATGTGCGCTTGAAGCCCAGAAAGCCAACTGTGTCCTGAGCTGCAACAAAAGCAGCATGTCCAGCAGGTCAAGAGGGGTGATTCTGCCCCTCTACTCTGCTCTGGTGAGACCTCAAGTCTCGAGCTATGAGCTCGCCAAGGGAATTCTACTTTAAAAATGTACAAGATTGCAACAATATCCACCTTCCACCTTCAGGATTATTAGAAGAGCTTTCAGTTCTTTTAACACCTTAAGAGAGAGAACAAAGCGAAAAAAAAAAAAAGACATTTTTTTCTGAGGAAGTACTTTACTGATAAAGTTTAAGAAATGAGATCTTGGCAAAAGTTTAAAGGGTAGCATACAACCAAAACAAAGCATTTCACAAAGCATTAATTCACGTTAACCTATATAACTTAGCAAAATCCAACCCATTTGGTATCCAGTTACCTTAAATATAAAGCAAGGAGATGAAGAGAAGAAGAAGGAATAAAGAAAGAGAGAGAAAAAGGAAAGATGATCTTGTGATAGTGCAGCTTCCACATGGCCAGGTCTCTCGGAAAGATGGACAGCACGTGTTGCTGCTTTTATCTGCTCTGGCCCCTTATGGCCACCCCTCCCAGCTTGGACTTGCATCCCACTGGCCATTCTGGGGCTCCAGGATGGGGTGAGGGGTGGCCTTCCCACTGTGTGAGTCAGTGAGATGCTGGGTTAGGGGTTCTAAGGAGTACGGTGTAGGCGTGCTCTTAGGCTGCCTTTCTTGGGCTCCAGGGCTGCCCAGTGAGGCTGCAGGGGCTGGCATGTGGGGCAAGGAATTACCTCACTTCTGTGAAATTTGACCTGTCCCTAACACACACACACCTGGGTTGTTCCAAGCCAATATGATAATCCAACATCTCACACTCACCTGGAGTACTGAGTCCAGCTCTGGGGTCCCCAGCACATGAAGGACTTCAAGTGGTTGGAGTGAGTCCAGAGGAGGAACGGCAAGATAATCAGTATTTTAAGGGCACCTATGTGTTATCTTACTACACAAACCTATTTTTGTATCCTTCCACATCTGTGCTAAATTTGTCTGGAAGAAGCAGACAGACTTAAAAATTATTGGGAAAAACTGTATATATTTTATGTCATGTACAGAGATGCAATCATGACTGGCTCACAAGTTTCATTTCCTTTCAAAACCAATCTAAAAATAAAACCTTCTGACATTTTTGTAGAATTTTCCTTTACCCAACTTGCCTTCTGAAGGTGGTGCTTCGTTTATTCCATGTTTAGAAGCACAGTCTAAACATGCCTTCTTATTTTCTGACTGGCTTGGCTGAACAAAAATATTCTCTTGGACATAAGTCAAGTGACATGGGCAGAATACAGAGATTCTACTTGTGCTGTATGAAGAAAACTCATGTGGCCAAAGCTCAACTGAAGTTAAAGCTGGCCAGAAATGTGGGGGACTAACAGCTGTGAGGGGGAGCCGGCTCCTCTACTTCCCCAGGTCTCCCGGGGTCTGGAAGGGACTGTGAAATCCCCACGTGATCAGGAGTAAAGTAATGCAGCACTCCGAGATAGTCAGGTCGTAGAAAAGCCTTTAATTCCCTGTGTCCAGGGTATTTAAGCCCTTCGGGTGGGGTTTGGGAGGTAGGATGTGATTGGGTAAGGGTTCAGGGGGAGTGGTGTGGTTTGGGGGGCACAGGGGCCAATAAGGGAGCAGGAGAACCAAACCCCGGTGGGAACCCAGGGATAGGGATTGACAGGTGATACATCCAATAAGGTCGGAAGGGGGGCGGGGCTGGATACCTGGGAATAAAGGAGCACTCTTTTCACAGTGTGAAGGGGGTTTTAGGGTTTACAATCTAGACAGAGGAAAACCCATACATAGAAGACACAGGTAATGCTGAACTACAAAGTCTCTGGTGCTTTGGAAGTTGTCACAGCATTGGTCCTGTCTCCAGGGGCTTCCTCCTCCACGATGCGCAGTCTGGATGCTCCTCTGTCTCTGCTCCACATATGCTGTGGCAGAAGTCGTTCCCAACAGGGGATAATATAAGGCATTTTTTCAAATATATTTATGGCAATAGACAGTAGAGAAATATCACTGTCTCTTTACAGAATAAGGATGGTCACCTCACAAACAGGGACAGAGAAGGTGTTTAACACTTTCCTTGCCTCTGTCTTCAACATGGATGATGGACCAAGGGGGTCTCAGTGCCCTGAGCTGGAGGACCATGACTGTGAGAATGATCAACTCCCAGCTGACCCTGAAATTGTGTGGGATCTGCTGCTCCAGCTGGATCCCTACAAATCCCTACAAACATCCAGAAATTGACAGAACTATAAACATTAAATAAATGATAAAGCATCTGTTTAGTTTCAAAAAGACAAAATCATTTTACTTACTGTTTTTACCCAATAAAACATATTTTAGAACTCAAAGATAGCAAATAAATCTGGATCACATAGCATTTTTATGTTCAGAGAAGTCATAAGAAGGTTAAGAGCCTAAATGTTAATCTCATGGACTGCTTCTCAGATAATTGGTATTATTTCTAGTGTTCAATTTCCCTGTAAATTTTTAATTTCTTTATTTCTTGGCTCATTGATTAGTGTACTGCATCATAACTTCGTAGAATTTCCTAAGTCCTATACAACAATCACAACAAATTTATGGTGATTAAAATCAAAACAAAACAAAAACCAACAAAGAAACCCCACAACAAACCCCTAAAAACCCTAGTGTTTAAAATGTGTTTTCCTCAGTACATCTGTAATGGAATAGTATTCAAGAATGAAAATTCTACATCATCATCAGACTAGTAATTCTTTAACTCACAATTCCCTCTAATTTCATAGAATCACAGAATGGTCTGACCTAAAAAGGACCTTTAAAGGTCATCTATTTCACTCCGCCTGCCATGAGCAGGGACATCTTTCACTAGATCAGATTGTTCAAAGCCCCATCCAAGTTCAGTACTCCCAAGATCCTCTCTGCTCTCAATGATTCTCCCATGATGATCCCACAGTCGATATTAACATTGGGAATTGCCCCAACCCAGGTGCAGGACCTTGCACTTGGCCTTGTTGAACTTCATGAGATTTGCACAGGCCCACTCCTTCAGCCTGTCAATTTCCTACTATTGCTTTAAGGTCTGAATTCGGTAGTTTAATGTTCTGAATTATAGTTGTGGGGACGAGCATTAATCACAGGTTATGGTCCTGAGCTATTCTGGTGATAATTCATCTGCCTATACTGTAGCTACTGAGCTGCCTAGATCATATAAATTTGGAGCGACTAAGCTTGCAGTTAGCTGGGAAGAAAACTGGTTCAAGTTTTGCAAAACTGAACTCAGTCTCATGGACAAGATCAACTTTTGCCTTGAAGTAACTGCCAAATATACCTTCTCAAACCAGAAGCTTAAGCACAAAACCTACAGAGAGAAAAACACACTCAAAATGGCACAAACAACTATTTTGACCAACCCTTCTAGCCCTATCAAAAATATACAAGCCATGTGAAGGAATAGGAAACTCTCTAGGGACAGCTTGGTAGGTGGAGCTGTCCTGGTCTCCATAAGACCTTATTTTCAGTTTCTTCTTTTTACTACGGGCTTTATCTTAATGCCATTTTTTTCCACATGTGCTGTTAAGAAGAATGACAGGTCTATTCAGCCTTGATCAAGCCATTGGCCTTTGCATGTCAATATAATTCTTGTTTGTTCAATCATGTATCTGATATATATACACACAAATATATGATAGGTACAAAACCATCTATCGTATATAGCCTTATTTGCTTTCCAGAGTATGAGTGGTCAGCAGGTACCCACTCCTGGCTGGTTGGACTGCATGTATGCAGAAATCTGAGAGTCATGTCTCCAGCTCAAGAGCAAGAAGCCTAAGCCGCAACATTTGTTCCACTCTGTTACTGTAAAATTAAAATACTGGCAGGGAGGTCAGCATCTGTCTGAGTATTCAAAGCTTGGAATGTAATAAGAAAACAGATACCATATATTCAGTGAGAAGAAGTATTTCTAGATGTGAATTCAAGCCACTCAACTTAAAGAGGATATCTGCCTGTGAAAGGAGAATGACAGTCAATTATGATCCAGAAAAAACATTTTCACAGTGTTCTTCAAATTAAGGGGTTAATATGTGTCATTGTGAGATAACTGACCCATAATAAAATAACTATGAGCAGCTGACATGTGGAGAACCTGTCCATGAAACTTTCAGATCGAATTTAACCATAATATGAGCAGGGCTACATGGCAATGGTAACTTCCACTGAAGGGAAATTTGTCTAACGAAACTCAGTGAGAGTTCCTGTAGGAAGGGAAAGTGATTTTATAAAACAGCATCTTTAAATGTGTTGATTTTACAGATGCATACTTACATGCTCAAAAACATCAGAACATATCCAAGCAGCTTGAGCATGATCACTAGTGTGTGCAACACAAGAGAGAAAGAGACAGTAGCTCTTGAGTCCTTATCTCTCAGATGCCTTTTGATTCACAACAGTGAACTAATCTTCATATTACTGATTTCCAAATACTAAAAAAGATTAAAGGCTAGTAGTCCATTTTACTACTGGGGATCGAGTACTGGGAGGAGTTTCTCAGGAATAATATTCTTTGAAAAAAGATTTTTCTTTTAATCCTTTGTTTTATAGTTTCCTCCACTGTTTACACATTTAGTTCATAGTAATCTTGATATGTCTATTACAAAACTCTACAAATCACTGTGTAAAAATATTGATTTATATTGCTGCTCCCATATGAGGATCAAGAAATGTACATTTTCTACCAGAGGCAGTATCTGGTGCCTGCTCCAAATTGATCCTGCATGTATCATCAGTGAGTGACCATTTATATAATCAGTGCTTATGGCATCTCAAAATATATTTACCTCCAGTGTAAGTGTCCTTTTAGCTACAGCTATTCACATTGTCCTTGTGAATGGCAAGCAGATAGGATAGGATGTCCAGAGGACCTGGTTTGCCTAAGTATCAATGTTGTGACTTCTGACAGAAGGATAAATGGGCTCTGTGGGCAACTGAGCTCAGCCTGAGTGCAACTTGCTTGTAACAGCTCTACATAAAGCTCATGCTGTGCCTTGGCAGGGACCTGGGGGATTTACAGCTCCTTTGGGAGAGGAGTGTTTTTTGGGTTTTTTTTGAAGCTAAACTCTAGGAGCAGTCTTTCTGTTTCATATCCTCGCCTGTAAAATGTGATATTTACTCCATCTTAGAAAGACTGCATGCAAAGATAGCACAAATTGAGACAGGTACCTCTACTGTAAGTTAGATGTCTAAATGGCCAGATCAGTCATTCCCTGGCAGAGCCTATTTCTTTCCACTGAGTATAAAGGGATTCTAGCATGACTAGCTCCAGCTTAGACATCTATCTTTCTGACATTTAACTAAGGCAAGTGGCTGCTGGGCCAAGGATGCTAAAAAATCATGGTTATGAGTCACAGCAAATAAATGGGGAAGAGAAATTTCATCTGAGTTCTACCAAAGGGCACATTTTGACCCAGATTAATTTCTTTGAGATTTGAGCTTCAGCTTATTTTCTGTTTGGTCAGAATACTGCATCATCAGAGTACAGAAGTGGACATTGAACAAATTAAGGGAATTAAGAATACATTCAATTCCACGTTCATTAAACTCTCTGAATGGTGAAAAGAAATATTAATCTCTGCTTGCTTTTCATTTTTTTTTCACATTTCTATTTCTTTTTCTTATTTTTTTTCTTATATTGTAATAAATAAGTGTTTGTCACTTACAAGAAATTCTATATACCCCAGAAACTAAAAAAATTATATTATTCAGAGTGAAACAGTGGTTTGAAAAGTAGAGAAAAAACTACAAGTAAAGGCTATTTATAGACATAGCTCACTGAAAAACCTGAATGTTTTTCTATATAATTTTCATTCCAATAGCACAAACTTTGAGAAATCCTTACTTACTAATTCTGTAAGTCATAAGTTATTTTGGAAATATTGTCGATTGTGACTTATTAGATAGCTGAGGTGAAAATTGAAGGCTGATTGAGCTCAACATAGTCCTCACCAGACTGTTCTTACTCTGTAATGCTTATTGCTCTGTATTACAGGAGTGAGGAAGCATCTGCAGAAACAAAATGGGTCACAGAAGTTTTCTAACCAGGGCCAAGGGAACCTAGTGTCTCACACACAGTGTGAACCACCAGGCTGCAGAGTGGAGGAAAGAACTTTTTTTTTTTTTACTTTTTGTTTGTTTTTTTTTTTCTTGTGCTGAAGGAGGAGGCACATTATACTCATGCAAAGATTAAAGAAATAGGGCGTTCAATGTCTTAAGTGGCAAGAAAGAACCTGGAGGACAAAGAGAGAACCCAAGATAAACATTCTGATGATGCTTAGGCACTATAAGGTTTAATTGAAGGTAATGTCCTGTCAAATCCAGCTTCTTGATAGGCCTAATTTAATGCTCACCTTCATGATTTAATGTAGAAATTATTTTTCAGTAAAGCACTGTCTATTTTTATCACATAAATAAAAATTATCTGAGAAGTTTAGTGAGGTTGGAAAAAGAAGATGCTATTTAAACTGTATGACAATGTTGTCACAAGAAGAAATTGATGCAAACTAGATAGAAACCAATTTTAGCTAAAAATGAGATGGCTTCTATCCATCAAAGTAGTTACATTCTAAGTGAGCCTTCTGGGAAAATAGAAAAAAAATCCTAGCCATTTAAAGATAATGCATTTTAAAAAGGATTATACAATGCCATTTCTTATGTTAGAGATTAGACTAAATGACCCAAGAGGCCCTATATCTGTGCTGTTGTCTGATGTTGTCAAATACAGTAATGCATGCATGCTCAGTTCCAAGTGGAGCTGCTCTATTTCAGTGAGTGGTACAATGAAACATCTATATTTTTCTTTTTTTTTCCCTATTTCTGACGAAAAGCTAAAGGACTTGTTTTGGGGGTCCAAATGAAACAGCAAAAAGGAAAAAGTCTGCAGGGCTGATATAAAGACATATGTGTGTAGTTTCACACAGTAATGTGTAGCTGTAGGTGGTGGAAGGCTGTAGGTTGTCATGTTAAGTGTGATGGTATTGATTGAAGATAGCAAGTGGAAAAATGTACTTCAGCCTCCATATGTTCAGGATGCTGGCTTCCTGCTGCTATAAAACAAATGAAAAAATTGGCTAGTTGTTGTAGGCCTGGAATATTAGACAGGAGAAAAATTTTCCAGTGCTAATTGATGGATTCTACCTCTGGACTCCCGTCCCTCTCATTAAGACATCTATCACTATAAGTCATGGACATGACTTCCTACATCAGTTTAAATGACAGCCTTGTAATCACTTCCCTTATTCCCCTGATATATCTGATCTGCCAGTTGTAGATTTCCTTTTGGTCTTCACTCAGGCTGTGAACTCTGCTAAGGGGGACATGGCTGGGTTCTGTGAAGTGCTGGCAGGCAAAGGCTCCAAATGCCACACCTTAAAGTTATACTGGTGTCAAAACCTAGTGATGGCATCCCATTAGGAGTTCAATTACTGTGCAAAATTCAGCTGGGCTGAGATAGGATAGCTAATCAAAATAATTCAGTTTTGGAAATAAAGTGCCTCCTCCCATCTTTGTCATTCCCTTGACAGATGATGCAAACGAGCAGCATCCCCTGAATTGTGAAATCACTCATTAGCAGTCCCTGATGGCATTATTTGTGTATACAGTGCTGCATGTCACACAGCTACAGCTTGAGGTCTCAGAGTTAAATTCTCTACAGAAGGCACATAGGTGTACTGGAGAACATGGAGTGCTCTGACAAAAAGTGTAACAGCTTCTCTCTGAACAATGGATAAAGTAGTTAATTAATACGTCTTAAAAGTTAATAAAAGAATTAGTATAATTCCTGGCAAATTGTTTATTTTTCTTGAATAATGCTTAATAGCAGCATATTGCATGCATTTCAACCTTTACTTATATTTAAAACCCACTGACTTATAGAATATAAGCTACATTTGAGGCAGGTTTTTAGTATTCCTGCTTATTAATTTTCTTGCTACTTTTGATAATTGAAATTTATTATCTTCTTTAGTATTACCAGTCAGTAGAGTGAAATAATAATAATAAATAATAATAAATAATAATAATAATAATAATAGATTAGCTTTACAATCCTTTTTTTTAATGCTAATCTGGGGATTGTTCTTTTCTATTTTTGTATTTTGAGAACTTCATGGTTCCTTTTTTTCCTGGACAACCATAAGGCATGAGAAATAATTTTATATACCATTAAGTATCATAAATGAGTCTTACTGTAAAATTACTCAGATACACTCCAACTAGTTTGGGATCAAAATCATTAACACCTCTTGATCACATGCTTATTGCATATATTTCTTCCACAAGGTGGCCACTACAATATATGAAATAACCCTTCATATAGACTATTACTGACCTCAGAAGAACGGCATAAAAACAAGTAAATTACATGTGCAGAACTGCCTCAGTGTTTCAACATAACTTAAAAATCTGTGCAAAACAAATATTCTGAAGAAAATTGTGAAACTTCAACATATTTTTTGCATTATTATAAGGCTCTCCTTAGAAGAATTTTATTAAGGAAAGCATTTAATGCAAATATTGGCTTCCTTCTAAATTTTAGTTCATATTTCTTCATAAGAAACAGGACCTCCCCAGCCTTCTCCCTCTGTTGGTTAGGCACTCATGACAGTCCAAGTCCTCTCCTGTTTAAATTAAAGCATGGATTTGACTATCTAATTTTCCAAGATTTTGGTTTCATGATGAAATCAGGAGAATAACTATTGCCTTCTGATGTGTTTTTCTACTCATAAAGAGCCTTCTGAATTTAAATATTCTTTTCAGAACAGTCTCAGACTCAAAAATTGAAATTTAAAAAGAAGAAAATTACAAGCCCGATATGATTGTTCTACAGACAGTCCAAATATGCCAAGTTATGCAGCCATAGAAAATATACTTTTGGTCATACATTTGAGTCCACAGTTTGTAGGCTGTTGAAAAAAATAAAAGGAAAAAAATGATCAGAAAATAAAAGCTATAAAAATATAAATCCCACAAGTACATATGGAAACATTAAATATCCATTTTTATAGACAAAAATATTCTACTATAATGCAAATTTAGACTTTTTCGAAATCTTACACTCCACACAGTTCCCCCACTGGAAAAATGATGCTAAAAAGCATGAGAAGTTTTTAAACATTATCATTGACTATACATAAGTTTTCAAAACATTGAAGAACTCAGTCACAGTAAGGCTGAAAAATGATATAGCAGTTGATATTGAAATTATTCATTTTCAAATAGCTAATTATAAATTTATCTGCTTGTAGTTTTAACTAAACATATTTAACTGTAAGTCTCAAAATAATGTGTCACATTTTATTTTTCAAATATTTTTAATGGAAAAGAAAAAAAGTATATAAACCTTTTATTATTAAACAATGGATAGAACAAAATGCTTTACCAGAAAAAAAAAAAAACTAAAAAAAAACATGTAACAGTTATGCTTCTTACAGATCAGACTTGGTCAGTCTAAATTTTTTTCTGGGCAAAAAGGTGCTGCTTTGCTAAGGTGAAGCCTTGGCAAACGTGCATTTTAAAAAAAATACTCCATATTGCTTTCATATAAACACTTTGTCTTAAACCTTTACTCTTTCAAGGTTGCAATACTCTTTAAGCAAGCAAAAGGCAATTAATGTAAAGTTACTGGAATTAATAAAAACGCAGTAAGAAAGTACAGTGTGATAAATATTTTATGTCATTGTATATTCTACAGAATATTAAATGCTACATTATTTACGGGGTGGAGGGGGGGGGCAAAAAAAGTACCAATTGTTTAAAAGAAGCCTAAGAAAATAGCAAAGATGTTTGATGTGCTTAAGTGTTTTATTTTTGCATTGTTGCTCAAAAATATTCCTTACCTTCTTCCTGTAAACACATATCACAAACATCTGTTTCTATGAAGTTACAAACTTCGTTTTAACTTGCAAATGCCTGGCAATGGGACCTCTAATATTTGGGGGGGGGGGGGGGGCGAGGAAAGTTTTTTTTTCAGTGTTCTGGAAATATTAAGCAAGTTCTTTCTGGCTTAGTCAGTCAGAATATCAATAGCAGAGATTGTGGTTTTAAATGAAACATTAAAAGATTGTTTAATTTTAAAAAAATTATATAATGTCTTAAACCCAAAGTAGCCATCAGGATTAAACATTTTGAAGGTGTAGCTACACAAGGTGGCTGACTCCATCTGAAAGTTTGCCCAGCCAGACTTAGTTCATCCTCCTTTCACCTGTACTCATGTTCCTCCCTTGCCAGCCCTCTGTTGCACTAACTCCAGTGGATTGCTGGCCCTTTCTTCACTGAATAAAGCCAGGTCATTAATCCTAACCAAAAATGATCCTTTTTATTTGTTTATGTATTGCTGCGGAAATTTTCTTTTTCGTTACTGAATTTAATTCTATTATTGAGAACTAAATGACCACTTAACAGTTAACTTTAACCCAGGAGGCTCCAGGCACATATGAAGTGACACAACAATGATATCCTAAATTAGAGCTAGCCCTCACTATTATATCTTCAGGCATCTGGCCTAACCAAATCCTACTCTGAAACCTGGGACATTGGGTAAAAGGTTAAACCAGGACGAAACAAACGCCTATCTTTCCCTTCTCTTCTGGTTGTTTTTTGCATGTCAAGTAAGTCTGAAGCAGTTTAGGTACCAAGTTCTGACTTGCCACAGTTCACAGATAAGCAGGTAAGCTTTTAATTAAATACATAAGGCTGCAAGGTGCAGTGATTCAAGGGCAGCGCCTTTTTCTGTACACTGCTGCTCTTCCAGAGTAGCGGTGAGGAAGATGACTGGAAAATACCCACTTGAGCCAGTATAGGTCAGTTTACAAAAACATCAGCTGACACCGTTTTCTTTAAATGTGGTCTAAGGTTCCCTTCTAACTAATAAAATAAAAGGAATTTCTTCTGCTCATCAATAATGTGATGAAAAATGGAAAAAAATTCTCTGGGAAAGCAATACCTAATTTGTCCCAAGTATCAGGCATTTCTTACAAGAGGTTTTGCAAATTGGATAACAAAAACTCTGCACTAAGTACTGCTAACAGCTTGTGTTTCATTATTATATTCATTTTACTGCACTCAAAGTACCGTATCTACGTATAGTACAATTGGAACATGGTCATTGTCTAAAGGTACTCTGCAGTTTCAAGACAGCAATAAAACCATCAAGTAAAATCTAATTAACTTTTATTTTAGTCCTGTATGTTGAATTGCATAGAAGGATTTTGGGGGAAGTAGGTAGGTTTCAGACTCTCATTTTATATTCTGGGAGGCTGTATAATGAAGAAATTGTCATCTCCTTGAGCAACTCCTTCCCCATCCATATCACACCTACTACAAGTGATCTGATTGGAATCACGGACACTTCCTGACAGTGCCTGGCAAGCAACATCATTTAATGCTAAAGAAATAAACACTATGATGCTTTCTGGAAGAAGAAGAACACTTCAGATTGTAAAAGATGAGATGCTATTTTGTTCAGGATATAAAAATCAATATTGGTATTGTTTGAATCACAATGACCACAAAGAGATCTCTGCAGAGACCAATACTGCAGCACATCTGGAAAACTGTGCTTACAAAGGCAAGAACAACCCTAAGAAACATAAATACATGGGGCAGGTAAAACCCATATTCTCAGAGAATTTTCAGAGGAGAAAATGTGGGGTTCTCATCCTTTAACTTTAGCTGTGTAAGAATTAGGTGTCTTCTCTGATATAGTTGCTTGAATGCTTTTTGTGATCAGGAGGGAGGGTTAGAATCTGTCCAAAGGTGAGTTTGTTCATTCGAGAACAGATCTCCAATACAGGTGGAATATTTCATCCTGTGGAGGTACCTGTTCTTTTCATTGCTTTTAAAGAATGTCTAATTGGCTAGCTTAGACCAGACAACTAAGGAAACTAAGA
Organism: Dendrocincla fuliginosa; assembly: GCA_035047845.1. Taxonomy (NCBI): domain Eukaryota; kingdom Metazoa; phylum Chordata; class Aves; order Passeriformes; family Dendrocolaptidae; genus Dendrocincla; species Dendrocincla fuliginosa. The sequence goes on from JAWWMO010000043.1 coordinate 30,570,900, forward strand.
GAAGCAAGCTGCACACATGTCAAAGTACAAAGTCACAGAGCAACATCCTGCAGGAACAGAACCACATGCTGTGTCTTGTCCAAGATGTTCAAATACATGCAAAGTAATGTTTTTCAAAGTGAAAAAAAAAATGAAAATAAATATCAAAGATAGATTTTGCTGTACAAAGCCACACAAAAGATCTAAAATCTCTAAGCTCTAGTACTTTTGTAGCTGTCTTCATTGAGCTGATCATGTTCGCTGTTATTAAATGCTTGAGGAATCTCATCCAGAAATTAAGTCAAGCTCCTCAATCACAAATTATTTATCAGAGTCACTGCAGACTGAATGTCCAGGAGAGGACATTTTTAACGCCGGAAATTGCCTTAGGGAAATTTTGGATCACTCTTCCTTTTTCAAGACATTGCGTGAGGAAAGGGGCAATGCTGCAGTGCTGATTCACAACATGGACTTGGATGAAGAACTATGTTTGTCCCAGGACTGCCTACAATCAGATAGAACATGAACCTGACCCTGCAAATCATGCAATGAAATTGATTTAGATGAAACCTTCTGACTATTATTTCCTCAGCTAACACTATGTGGTTGGCTGGCTTTTGATTCCCCAACATCTTGGAAAATCTGAAAATTCCACTATGCGTGGTTAATCTGTTAAAATCCACAGCAACAGCTCAGTGAACTGAAAAGACAATCACATTTCTGGAGTTAATCAGGTATTGTAATGGTCTTGAGACCAAAAGAAGCTTAGTTTCAGATGCAGACCTTTTTTTGTGAAAGATGGTAGGGAAAAGGGAAGGCGACAGAAAATGCTGAATCTGCGTTCTTTGTTGGTGAAAATGTTTCCAAAGGTGTTCACGTCTTTCTGTAAGCTTTCCTGATCCATGGAGTGCTGCACTGAAGACTGCAAATCCTTTATCCTAACTATGTGTGCTCTTCAGTAACAGAATGCATTACTGATGCCCAGCAAATGTTCTGCACTGAGTTAATCCTTACTGAACAAAAGAATACAAAGCCAATGTCCTTCCTTGCAAGAGTCACTAAGTTTCTCTGTGGAACCAGGTAAAAGAAATACTATAGATCTCCAGTCAAAATTCAGAATAAAGCCATGGCTCTATAAAAAGGCACCTGTGAAGGTGTTCAGTGTTTTAAACTGAGTAGACAGTGTACTGAGGAAAAGAATGACAAAGTACTATTGCTTAAATAATGAAGGCCCCAAATTCCAACAGTGACAAGGAGACGAAAATGCTGCAAAAAGTACAAGGCTCTTTGTGAGAAGACAAGACAAAAACCTTACTAATATCTTAGAGTTTAAGTGCCAAAAGAAAGGGAGTAGGAATTGTGAAAATATGTTATCATCTGTTGTAACTTACTCTTGGGTTCGAAAAAACAAAATTTGTGTAGTCTTAGTAAATAAAAAAAATTATGGCCCAAAGAAATAGCTATCAATTTTTCCTCCTAGAGGAGATAGACCATAGAACCCTAAATGCTGTCTAACCACATGAGTTAGGCAAAACAAACATAAAAACCTCTGAATGACTCCAATAAAAAATAAATAATTACTGTAGTTCTTATCTACATATAGAATTGTAACAATATAGATATGGCTATTGTGTGGTTATCTTTGCTAAAAGGCAAGCTGTCGGTGACATTAAGTGTAAGCAGTAAACTGAACAGGATTTAGAAAACTGCCTGCTTAATGCTTACGCTGTACTGAAAAGTAGGTAACTGGAGTACTAGAGGGCAAAATCCACTTGATATGGAAGATAATGGTTTAAGCAGGAGCACTGTGGCATTGACAGACAAACCACTGGAAAACACATTTGAAAAATTGCCAAAAACTGAAAGAACAAAACTACTACCACCAGAAAACTGAATAGCAGTTGTTAGTCATGCAAAATATGGAATTCTCTTTCTATATATTTTTGCTATCATAAGACAAAAAGTAGTTGAAACCATGACAATATTATTTCTGATAGCCCTAAAAGTAAAGGAAGCATAACCAATGGAGCCTTTTTTTACCCAGGGAAAATGTGCATCTGGGCTATCAAACTGTAGAACATCTTTCAACAATGCTATCATCAAAATTAATCTCTGCATGATCATCTGAGTCTGAGCCATTTTTCCCCTTATGTTTGTATTTTAACTCCTTGCAGTATGGGCATGAATTAAGAGGATGAACAATAATTAACTACCGTAAGTTTTATGCCTGAGACAGGAAAATAAGTCTCTGTACTACAGCAACTTTGAAACCAATTCAGTATTTCTCAAAAAAACAAGTTTTCCGGCACACAGAAATCATTTAACAAAGCTTCAGTCCAGAATCCTCTATTTTGGTTATAAACATACGTGCTGCTGGTGCTCTCCAGCACATATTGCGTTCAAGCTTATTTGCAGGAAGGCTTTATAGTCAATAAAGCAATGTTCTTCTCATTACTGTGAGGTTTGTAGGACGCATGTCCTTGGTAGGATCTCTAACGGGATAAAGCTGAAAAAAAGGGCCATCTGCCTTCAGCAGTCCTTTTGATGATAGTGCTGGTAAAGTATGCTGTTACCATTAGCGGCCAGCTGGCCTCTTACATCATTATACATTGCAAATCTTTTACAGCATGACAATATAACATCAAATTACATTTTTTAAAAAACATAGCATGCTTTGAATTGTAAAAGCATCCTTTGAGGCTATTATCCTCAGAGAAGCCTATCCAAGGTTCACATTTGTTTATGCAAGCTTTTTATTTCTAACTTTGAGTTTAGTTCCTCATTCCAAAAATGTAATAGTTCATTTCACGCATGGAAAAAAAAATACTGATGGAAGAAAAATGTCTAACAGAAGTTATATTTTGGATTAGAATATAAGAATTACTGCTCACAGAATTTGGCTCTTTAAGTCTTACTTCTGCTTGTTCAGATGTGACTGTATGCCCTCTTGAGGTAAATCTGTATTCAACAAATGAAAAGTAATCTTGTGTTGAAGAGACAGAGAAAATAACTGAACTTGTCACATTTATTTTGTAACTTATTAGATTTATTTTGTCATTGTTGACAAAACAGAAGAAATCTTCCAGTTCTAAAAAAAAAAAAAAAAAAAAAATCCTGACTTGGAAACCAACCAAAGTTTTGTTAGCATTCAGGAAAATAATCCTCCCTGGTAATAAAGAAATGTTAGAGTTGTGCTGAGAGGAGACATGGACTCAATATTTTAGCAAATCTGAATTTATGTTCTGATTAGGTGGTTCACCAAAAGTTTGTGACCAACACTAGTTTTTAATAGGACACTCATTCATGGATACCCAAACAGGTGATCCATCCTTGAGTGTCCCATAAGTACATGAGTAATTATGCTCCTGTATACTGATATACTTTGGATAACAAAGGCTGTTCTCTCTTTTTAAAAGCACTGATGTGCCCTGAATGATGTGGTGAATTTGAGAGGTCATTATTATTTATTTCTTTATGGAAGAGACCATCATGCCATAGGAACCACTGAAATAATTAAAAAACATGCTCACAGCTGGCTTGTTTTTACATTCTAAAAATTTCTACAGTTCAATGTCTGACAATAATGGCAGATGTAATGAAGACAGCTTTTCTTAGAAACATATTCTGACTGGGCAGAGTTTTCATTCTGTTGCTATTTTTGCTTTGTCATTTAAATAGTGCTTTCATTGCTAAAGAGAAAAAGAGAGGTTGAAATGGAAGAAGGGATGCCTCTGATGACAAGAAAATTAACAAGAAATACTAATATCCCAAAGGTTCCTTGAAAAGTCTACAAAACCCTTGTTTACAGGGGCACAGAAAAATATTAAGAGTCAACCAACCAATTAGTACCAAAGTGTTTTACAAATGCTGCACAATGATTGTGAGGTGTTTTCCATTTTTTAATAGAGTACAGCTGATGGGAAATTCAGGATTTTCACTGTACTGACCTGTAGCAAAACCAACCCTGAAGTATGGCATGGTGGACAAAACCAGCCACAGGCCCAGGATCTGCCACAAGTTTGTTGCCACCTGTGCAGCTTTCTTTTTAAAGTGAAAATTTTTCAGTCCTCCAGACATGAATTCAACCTGAAATTCAAAGGAAAAGCACTTCTGTTCTGAGGTGAACATGGAAGGTCTATTAAAATGTGGAGAACTGTGGCAGTTCTGAGGAAATGCCCTGCTTTTTCTTGCTTGTGGTCCTGGTCAGTGGTGACAAGAGTGCAATATGATCCCTGTTTTGCCATTGCATGGTAAAGGGAGAAGGGGTGAGCAATAATAGTTCCTTGTATGCCCTTGTCTTCAAAAAACGGTTTTAATTTCATTGAAGTACATGTGATTAATGATGCAATTTCCTAATACATACAGCATAAGAAACTGTCAACCTCCAATGTTTTGCTACTACTTCCTATAATTTTATTTTTTTTCTTTAGTTTATTTGCTAACACTGAACTGAATTAGCTTATATATTAGGAACAGTAAAGATTCAGTACTATATGTGAGAAAGCAATGGCAATTAATGGGGTTGGATGGGATGGGTCACTTATTTCTCCTATTCATATTTGTCATTCTACTTGTTTTCTAGGTTTCTAGACTTTTAATCAAACCGGAGCTTGGCCTTTCTTCTGTGTCATGCAAACCACAGATTACTGAAGCTGACATAAAAATTTCTGAATCAGGTATTAGTTTATTATTGGTTTGGTGCATGTGCAACTGAAATGTATGCTAAAGGTATCTAGTATTGATTGTAGTACTCCATACTTTTCATGTAACTGCCCATCACCTGGGGATGCTGATTGCTCTGTAAAACTGACCTGTTCATGTGAATATCCAATGGCTGGAGGAAAGAAAGTTGTCTCCACATATTTTACAAGGGACATTTTGATACTTTCTGTAGACCTTTAACAAATCATTACATTCAAGCCAGTTAAAGATCCCAATACAACCCATTAGAAAGCTCTCTTATAAGTGACTAATTTTTGTGAGATCTCCAGTCAGCATAATTTATCTAAATGTGATTTTTTCATGCTAATACTCAATGAAAGGCTGTGTTGTACTAATGAAAATTTCTTACTAGTTTTCAAAGCAGTTATCTATTAACCAAACTCATAATCTCATAAATATATATTTAAAAGCTAATTATAATAGAAACATAAAGAATTCTGATATTTGTCCAACTTGATTCTGTAATGTATTCATCAAGTTTATGAGAATGCTAATGAGAAACACTGAATGCTTTTGATTCCTGGGAAAGTATGTATCCATCTGGATCAGAAGCATGTGGAAATGGTGTTTCTTTGTTGATGCTAGAATAAGAGTTTGCTTGCAAACTTTTGTGCTGCAAACAAACTGTAAGCCTAAATAGTTCTCATGTGTTTCTCAAATGGCAAAGGTTTGAAGTTTGCTTGAATTCTAATGAAAATCTTGCAAATAAATCCAATGTATCACCAGCAACTCAGCAGTAAATGGATCAGAATACACTTCTGCAGCGTGAAATGACTGCAACATACTCTGCTGAAGAAATAGGGAAGGAAAGTCTTTGAAAGCTACTGCTCTTGATGGCAAGAATGAGGGTAGCACTGCTTTTTGCTAAACTTCTGTTTAATTACAATGAAAATGTTGCACTATGAGATGTGTAGGTTCTTATATGCCATAAGAGATGGGACTGACACAGCAGGACACAATGACTTTCAGCCCCTTGTGGTTACTGACGTTATTTAATTCAATTAGAAAAAATACAAAAACAAAAACAATGCAGGTACTGACAAAAATGAAGTAAAAAAGAAAAAAGATTTACATCATTACCCACTCCAAATAATCTCATTCACCAACTGAAAATCTTTAGATGCAATTTTGCAATCAGTGATATATTAGTCAAAATCTAGTCTTGAAGCATGTATAGTTAATATGAACATATTGATAAAATATTAAATGTAATTAGACAGAGAAGTTGAATATGAAAATCTACATCCTCTCAATTTAGGAAGTTGTTCTTCCCAGGAGAGATGGGTCATCCATGGAAAGTACAGAAGAGTAAAACTGGCAAAGTCTTTAAGAAAGATGATCTATTCTACCACTGAGAAACAGCACATCCTCCAATTTTTCAGAAAATATTGAAATTGATTGATTTAATTGAGAGTAAAAACTGTCAGAAGTTAGAGAAGAGCAGGCACAAAACAGAAGACATAGAGAAACTTCTAATGAGAAAAGAGAAGAGGAAGAATATCCCATTATGAGCAATGGCAAATATTGCTGGATCCTCAAAGCCTGGGAGAAGGATAGAAATAAAGAGGGGTTTTTTGTATTTCTTTTTCAGGACATGCTTTTCCATAGATACAAAAGCAGTTAGAACATGTTGGATGATTTTATGTGAGCTCTGAAAACCTCTGAGTAATCCTCTCCTTTTTTTTCTCTCACTTTTCACACACACACACACACATTCTTTGTACTTCAGCTTGCATCTCAAAGTCATTAACAGGTTATCAACCACATATAGTGTATCACCCCAAATTTCTTGTTCCACATAGGTATCATAACTTTGCTATGACATTCATGCATCACTCATTTCTGCAAGGAACAATGGCACTGTTAAATGCAGGTATTTCCTTTATACAACAGCTTCAGGTACACAGACACAAACTCAGACCTCTGAGTGTGTGGGAAATTATTGCCCATGTCTGTGCTAGTAAATCAAACAAGGCCAATGATCCTGCCCTAATGACAACTGTATCTCAGGGCTGTTGCCATACAACTTCAATATCTTACATTTCCCTCGAAAAGCTGTAGAAATCCAAATCACTCCCTCTGTTCTTAAACTCCAAGTTGTGTTCAAAAATTGCTCACTCTAAAACTGTGCCAAGGTTTATATTAACCATATCACTGTAAGAATGGTTTGGGGCCATTACTCACCCCCAACCCTAGCCTTATTTAGATTAGAGCAGATATGACTTTGAGGCCACTTGGGAAAATCCTGAGACAGGTTTTAAAAACAAGGTGTCACAGCATTAAAGTGAAAATAAACAGATAAAAGATGAGGCTACTTGTGAGGGTAGAAAAGATTTGTACACATCACTTAGTCTGGCTGTTAGCAATCAATAAAATCTATTCTCTCGTTGCATCTGTGTCTAACCTTACATCTTCCCTTTCCAGAGGGGAAAAAAAATCTGCATCTCTTATACTGCATGTCAGCTCTCTATCAGTCCCTAGTCTGGCTTCCTTGGCTTGTCTGACGAGAGATGGTTGCAGACCTTGGTTATTCTAGTACTCTAGTCAGCACTTTCCTGTGATGTTGGCTGGGTCTGTGGCTCTTCCACATCCATCTCTTCCTGTCTGCTTCTGAAGTAAACTCAGGATGTCTATTATTTTTATACAGGCTGTCCTTCATCGAGTCACAACCTTCCAGAAAGCAGTCATGTCTTCACTAGAGATGAGAGTTTTGTTGCCTGTGCTCTGCCATTATTCCCACAGACATTATCCTGGGGCTAGGAAAGCATTGAAGTCATGTGATCCTTTATCAAAATATATATTCTGAATTTCCTGTCTCCATTTGTTTACACCAAGTCACACTTTCCCTGCTTTCAGCATGGTACTCTTGGTCCTAAGACAGTCCCACTTTCAGGCACTGCTGCTAGCTCCTTCTCTTGTGTAGTACTGCTTTTGGCACTTTTCTCATCTAAATCAATTTATTAACTTGTCAAGGCATTATTCTGTGGGTTTTTTTGTCAATTTAGTCTTCCAGTTGGATGAATGCCAAGTCAGGCACTACAGCAGTGGCAGGAGTGCATATCAGTGAAGAGTAGGAAGGATAGGAACTGGGAAATACCGACAAGATGACCGTGTTTTGTGTGTAGGGAAATGTTAATTCAGTATTATGTCTATGCTATGTTTTGAAATCACATTTCTAGGTTCAAGCGCAGACTTTTATTCCTTGCCTATTATTTTATTCTGCATTTCTAAGGATCCTTTTGAAAATTCCAACATGTTTTTACATAATAACAAAAGACTTTGAGTGTCTTAGGCTAATATAGTATGCATAAACCATGCATTTTTTTTGAACATTTAATCCAGTGGAAATCTAATTGTAACCCTTTACCTACCATTACCATCCAGCATGGATGTCATATTTAATAAATAGAAGTCTTGTGAGATTACATGTCTAAGAGCAATTTTCTTTGATAATGATGTTTCTTGATGGTAAAAAGACAAAAAGAGTATGCAGTTTTTTCACCAGTGCATACAAGGAAATGTGCACTAGTCCTGGACAGGAGAATAACAGTTTAATTAAACTTACCTGCCTAATACTTGCCTAGTTATTTTTTTTGCAGTTTCATTCACATTCTTTAACAACACTAATGTTTTTAGCTTGTAATTCTTTGTAGGTTACATTTAATTTTCCAGGAAGTTTTCCTTTTCCTTACTATGTCCTCATTCTTTTTTTTTAAATTCTGTTTTTTCATTTTCACGGGCTCCTCACGTTTATACATGGCAGCTCTTTTAGGGACCCATCGGAGGTACCTACATCTTACCTCATTATATCTCCAATTTACGCATTTTCAGCTGAAGTGGGCCTCTAGAATCCATTTGTAATTAATGGAGAGAAGCAGGCATATCCTTTAATATAAGCTCAGCCATTGCTATAACTGCAGTGCCAATACTCATCTTACAAGTAATCAAGATTTCAGTTATTTTCTAGTTTGTACCCCAGCTAATAATTTATCTGCCAGGTATTCTTACAAATAGTTCTCCTCTCCTCTCCTCGTTTCTTTCTTCCCCTCCCCTCCCCTCCCCTACCCTCCCCTCCCTCCCCTCCCCTCTCCCTTTTTTTTTCTTTTAGCATCTTTTTGT
>JAWWMO010000043.1:30579819-30604014 GCA_035047845.1 Dendrocincla fuliginosa
CTCTTTCGTCATTCCTTTCTTTTTCTTTTTCCTTTTCTCTTTCTTTTCTTTATTCAACTCTGTCCAAAGTCTGGACTTTGTTAGCATGTGTTTTCTTACATGCCTTCTGCTGTCTAATGTGTTGCCTCACTTTGCAGGTTTTTTTTTGTTTGTTTTGTTCACTATTCCTATGATTTTGCTCTTTGGTAACAGAACTATATCACAAAATCTCTTCTACCTCTACTCTATAGTCTGGCAAACTCTAACAGGTTTTTATACTTTTATTCCATGAGTTTCTAACAGCATTTTTTCAGTTACCAATCCTCATTATACCTGTTGTCAGATTCCACAAAACTCTACACACGGTACATTTGACTTTACATACTGAAATTGGTTATAAATGTATTCAGAGTTGCTTCATCAATTCTTTTTTTTTTTTTTTCACAAAGCTAAAAACTTCCAAAAGTTCACTGTTGTAGGTGTGCAAAATGCTTTGGCTATTATGCCTTTTAGTGCCACCCGAGCTTGCTATTTGTATATGCTTTGTTATTAAAGAAGAGTAGAGTCTCTGCATCAGCAATATTAAAATAAAAATCTCCTGGCAGTATTTACTTTCATGAAGAGACAGAATTTTCTTTTGAACATCTTCCAGTTTTGCAGAAGAAAGAGGGGTGTTTTTCTTGATACCAGGTGTTCTTGCAACTTGTTAAAGAAAGCTCTGGATTGGTATTAAAACTCTGACTTATCATTCTTGCAATGGGAGATAGCAAAGAAGTGGTGAAGGGAATAGAAACTGGAGTAGTGGCTCTGTGCTGTTTAACACCTACAAGCCCAAATTGCAGCTGCTTCAAACAAATATATTTCATTAGCCTAAGAGATACTAACCAGGATATCTTTACCATAGTAGCATTTCCCACATTTCAGTTTGGCTACTGTGTGCAATGAGAAATAAAAACATACAAACTCTATGACATCTCCAATCCAATCCTTAAATTGCTGTAGTGTTGAAATATCTACCTGAGCCAGAATTCAGCTTGTCAGCTTCCTGGAGACACTGCCTGCTTCCCTGAGCATCGTGACTTCAGCCCTGTCCTAAATACCAGTATTGGATATAGAGTGTATGTGCATCACCAAAAACTTACAGTTTTGGGAGTGAACAAAAATTTTAGTGTCCTGGCTAGGGCGCCCTGGCAGTGGGTCACTATCCCCTTTTCTTTCAAATAAAAAAATTGCAACTTGAATATTCTAGTTGACTTAGCTGAAACTCATATTTTTGAGGGGAGTTAGAAGTAGTAAGGGTCCTGTCACCTAACACTACACATTAGGCCTCTCCTACCCACTTCCAAGTGCTCTTTGATCATTCAGCTGTTTTCAGTTTTGGGATGCCGTCAGAGGAATGGCCCCTTAAAGAGCCCGGTTGCAGACGGTGTTTCACAGTGTGTAGAAAATTAAATGTGTTCTCTCAATTTGTGTCCTTTCTGTGCTGCAGTGTCCCTGCCTGCTGTGCTGTCCTTGAAATGCAATGTGAAATTAACTCTCAATAGTGCAGCACGACAGAAATCAATAACAGAATTATGTCAGCACATAGGATGGGCTTCTAAACCCTGGCATCACCAGCAACATCTCAATGCAGGCCATGATGAACACTGAACTCTGGAAAAGAGAGTTGTTTCATTAACTACTGTGTTTCTGGCTGATGTGTTCCCAGAATGGCTGAGATACTGGAAAAGTACATTTCCTGACTATGTAAGGAGATTTTAATTCACTGAGAATACAAGCCTCTGCTTTATTAATACACTGAAAATTATCAGATAAAAGCTTCTAGAAATAAATATTTTGGAGTATGTTTTTGTGTTCCCTGTGTCACAGTAGATGAAACTTCAATTAGATTTGATGGCTTTTACATCAGTTTACTAAGTAATCTGATTAAAGCCTCAAAGTCTTCTCACTATGATACATAATGATTTACCCTGGGAAGAATGCAATACTGTCTAAAAAGATCTGATTAAGGACTTCTGTTTCTTCCTTGCTTCAAAATCCTCAAAGTGCATGAATAAAGATGAATTTTAATGTTGCATTCATAGAAAATAATGAAATTATTTGATACTTCTGTGTTAATGTAGATACAGACATACACAAAACTTAGCAGACCAGGATTTTTTCAGGGAAACTCTATAAAGAAGAAATAAATGTGTTAAACATAATGAAGTGGGCCAAATTCTCTCCTGGCAAGAATTTTTTGAACCAGATCTCAGACTCTTCTCCCGTAATTTTGTGGAATAAAAAATCCACAAATCTATTTAACAGGCCTAGGCGTATTTCAAACTACTGCAGATGTTGCAAAAATAGATTGCAATTTTTTAGCAAAATGTCTGCTCACTGGAAAGCATTAAGAAACTGAAGTCTAGACTGTGTGAAGGAAGGAATTGCTTTGGAAAAATTACTTCAATATATTATATTATCTGAGTATAGATGTTACACAACTTTGATAACATATTTTTGAGCTACTCTTGTCTTCAAGGAGATCAAGGCAGGCACTTGCATTTTCTTAGTTTCTGGTTTCATCGAGAATTCCAATTTGTTATTCAGTGCATTTATCTGTGGGTGATTATCTGAGGTCCACCTTCAGAGTGTAGTAAAAAAAAACCCTGAGAGTGCCTGCAGGAGCCTCATTTGTTAACATGTTAAACAGCTGCAGTAGGAAGAGGAAAAGAAGATTTCTTCTCCCATTCCTCTGTCCAGTCTCTACCTTCTGTTCCTACACACAGCTCCATATCACTCCTTTAGCCGATTCAGTCTAGCCCAACATTGCAATTCAGCTTCTAGGGGAAAACACAAGAGAATAAGCAGAAGCATGAGGGAATGTCCCCAGGCAGTTGGGAGGTCACCTCATCAGCCTGACTTCTGCAGCTGCAGACTTCCTGGAGTGGCATGTCCTGTAAAAGAAGAAGACGTGAGCTACGTTGTTGGGATGAGGCAGTAGTGAGAAATCCTTCTCAGCAAAAGTGTTGCACTACCCTTACTTCATATTACAATATCCATTTTTGATTGCCTTCTCTGAATCCTGTCATGCTGAACTGAGCCCTCCAGAGCTACAATCAACCTTTCTAATCTTCTCTCCTATTTTCCCTCTTCTTCCTGATCTGATTGCCATAAGGCACCCTGAAATAGCTCCTGATGAGTCTCTCTTCCCTGCTGACTCTCTCCTGCCAAGTTAGTCAGTAGGGAAGCAGGAGAGGAAAGGAGGCAATATTTCTATGCCTACAGCCCCACGGCACTGGGGCCAGCTGTGGCAAGAGCTCTGCCGGCCTCTGAGACCCTCACTCATACATGCACCTTCCCATAGAGCTGCCAAAAAAGCTGCAATGCAGAGCCAACATCCCAGGGAGAAAGAGGGAATGAATCCCAATTATTTCCCTCAGAAAATACCCAAGTTGTTTAACTGCAGCAAATCAATTCTGATTACCACCAGGTGGATTTCAGATGGAAATTTGCTCAGTTTTCTCTCAGCCTACCCACTCAAGGCAACCCTTCCAGAAACTCCCATCTTCTGGGAAGCCTACTAGGAACACAGCCAAAGAAGTCCCTTTGACTCTGACTTCCAGATTCTCTTGCTCTCCAATTCCCCAGACATTAAGGCTCCTGCACTGCCCACCAGGAAAGCTTTTAGTGGCAAAAAAGATTCACAGCCCTGTTGGTGGGCTGCCAAGGAGAGGAAATTACTGAATGCAGATAGAATTGGTAATCTTAGAGGTCTTTTCCAACCTTAATGATTCCATGATTCCATGATTGCAATTTGCATATTTGATTTTTTTCTTCTTCTCCCCTCGACCTTCTTGGTTGAATTTGAATCAAAATGTAGCTGGAAAGGCAAATTTCCCAGGACTTGGAGATTGCAAGCTTTTGCAAAGATTAAGTTAAAAGCTTAGTTTTGGGATGGCACTTCAAGATGCACATTAGGTTAGCTGCTGACTAGTTCGGCAGATGGAATGAATGATGTGAAAACTCCAGCATTTTCTAGGGGATGGTAATGCTGTAGAAAGACTAGAAAAACAGCCAAGAAAAACAGAGAGAACTAGAGACAAGAGTATGAGATGTTAGAAGACAGGGAAAAAATTCAACGTGGGAGGGGGCATATTTTTGAACAGTATTTTGAACTACAAATCTTTGGGTTCGTTTTTTTTTCTTCTTCTACTATAAAACCTGTTAATTTTTCAGTTAGAAAAAAAAAATCAAAAAAATAACCTACATACCTTTAAAGCGGGTTTGCATAATTTTTATTATATTGAACCAGTTCTAATTAATGTCCTGGGGGAGTCTGAATGAGCCAATAAAGTCTGAATAATAAAAGTTAAAAAGTTGAAAGTACAGCTGCTATGTAAAGACAATGGACTTGGTTGCTGTACTTTGTCGCTGGGAGAGATACAACAGTAGGTTCGCTTTGTTCTAGCATGTTGAGTTTATATCCTGCCTCCTGGACTGTAGCTGAGGAGAGAATTCTGCCTTCCTACAAAATAATTTTGGCTTTGCTCACATAAATGAATCAAAGGGAAGAAAAGGCTTTTAAACAGAGACTTTATTTGTGCTTGAAACTGAGGGTGTGGAAAATGAGGCGATACTTTAAAATTCTTTGTGTAGTCTTGAGGCCAAATTACAAACTGATTTACATTCTCTCTTAACTTCATTTCAGGAAATCACTTATGATTTGTGCAACTCTTTTTTTCTCTGAAAAATTCCAAGTGCTGTCTCTGATGATGTCAACCCAATCCCAGTCCTCCAGCTGCAGAGTTCCAGGCAGAAAGAGACAGATTCAAAATAAATACAGAAAATGGAGTTAGAGACTTCTTCATTCATCAAAAATCAAGGTAGACTAGGTTGGAGGGACCAGCAGATACAAGTATAAACTATCTTTTTTCTCTTTTAATATCTTTTAAATGTTTTTACTAGATTTTTTTTCTGGTATATGTTATCTAAATAAAGTGTGTAGTTCTCAGTACATAGTTAAGCACTTAATTCCTAGTAGTGCAAAACAGGAAATGAACATAGTCAGTTCATTTTAAGGTACTTGCAGCTCTTTGAAGTGCATTTGGAAATCTGAAAGTTGGTCAGATTCCAAGTTTGACTATTGAAAGGAAGTTTCATTGATTTCAGCAGTTGCACACATTTACACCAAATGAAGATTTGACCTATACTTCCTAATATGTTTTCTGAAAAGTGCTGCAAAGGAAGGTCTGGATTTCTCTCAGTAACTGTTCCCTTTCTTGGCTTAATATTGCACACATGTTTTCTCACTTAAACTTTGCCTCATTTGGCTTTGGGATTTTATGTAGCCTTTGAAACCATTTCCAATGGAAAAATGCAGCTGTTAGCAAGATTTCCTAAAATGTACATGGAACTAATTTTCCAGGCATTTCTCTCAAGGACTCTGATGTATCTACAGAACACATTTGGCCAAAAGGATTTTTAATGTAACTAAATGATGAAACAAAGAGTAGAGAGAAACCATCCACTTGTAAAGATAAAAAGAAGGACAAATTAACTTTTAGGTGTTCATATTTACATACTTGTTTTAAAGTAAATCTTGAAACTCTAATCTGCAATATTATTTTGAAAAAAATCAGTGATGTTTTAGTGTGAATTAGAATAAGAGGTAAAAGGAGTGTAGTAATGTGAAGGAATCTAGAATTATATAAATTCCATCACCATGGTATCTGATTTTATACATTGTCTCTCTGTATCATGTGTTCAAAGTCACAAATAACCAAGACTATACAGCCCTCAGCACACAACTCACTAAGAGTAAAAAAACATATCATAAAATGCCACCTTCTCAGCCTGGATGGCAGGATGAGGTAAGGACAGGCAAAGAAAGGTCCAAGGAAGAATAGGTTCTCAAGGTCTTTACCAGGGTTGTGTTGGGCCCATCTTTATTGATGATCTGGATGACGGGATTGAGTCTACCATTTGCAAATTTGCAGATGACACCAAGCTGGGGAGCAGTGTTAATCTGCTGAAGGGTAGGATGGCTCTGCAAAGGCACCTGGACAGCCTGGATAGGTGGGCTGATTCCAAAAGGATAGGGATCAACAAGACCAAATGCCAGGTCCTGCACTTTGGCCGGAACTCCTCAGCACTACAGGCTGGGGACAGAGTGGCTGGAGAGTGGCCAGGTGGAAAGGGACCTGGGGGTTCTGACTGACAGCAGACTGAATGTGAGCCAACAGTGTGCCCAGGTGTCCAAAAAGGCCAGTGGCATCCTGGAATATCATGGTGTATCAGGAGTAGTGTGGCCAGGAGGACTAGGGAAGTGATTCTTCCCCTGTACTTGGCACTGGTGAAGCCACACCTTCAATACCATGTCCAGTTTAGGGCTCCTCAGTTTAGGAAGGATATTGAGGTGCTGGAGCATGTCCAGACAAGGACAAAGAGGCTGGTGAAGGGTCTGGAGCACAAGTCCTATGAGGAGCAGCTGAGGGAGTTGGGGTTGTTTAGCCTGGAGAAGAGAAGGCTCATGGAAGACCATATCGCTCTCCAGAACTACCTGAAAGGAAGTTATAGTGAGGTGGGGCAACTAGCGACAGGGCAAGAGGACACAGTCTTAAGCGTGCCAGGGAAGGTTTAGGCTGGATATTAAGAAGAAGTTTTTCACAGAAAGGGTGATTGGATGTTGGAATGGGCTGTCCAGGCAGGTGGTGGAGTCACCGTTCCTGGAGGTGTTTAAGGAAAGATTGGATGTGGCACTTAGTGCCATGGTCTAGTTGACAAGGTGGTGTTAGGTCATAGGTTGGACTCCATGATCTCAGAGGTCTTTTCCAACCTAACTGTTTCTGTGATTCTGTGTCAAGAGGAAGCAAGATACAGCTCATATATTCTTTCTGTCACAGTCTCTTCTGAGACACCAGTGCTACAAATTCATATATGTCTCTCTCCACAAAAACTGCACATAAACCTCAGTTCTCACAGATTAAGTTAAATGACCAAATTATTAGGGGCAATATATGTATTTTTAAACAATTTCACTGGAAATAGACAGCCATGAAGTTAAATTTTGAAACATCAGTCACTCTGAACTTTCTCACTACCACTTAGAAATGTGTCTTAAACTCTCTAGAACTGCTGCTTTGTTGTCCCTATTCTGCATTGTTATTTACAGCTGATAAAATTTCAAGCAACTGGAGAGGTTAGACTAGAAGGTTCTAATCTCTTGTTTACATAAGTTAGAAGTTGTGCCACAAAGTACAAAATTGTAAAGCATCATAATTTCATTTCTTTATTAATCACAGCAGTAAAATATATTTTAAATACTGTCTGATCCTTGTAACTGATAAACACATCATAAATTTTAATACAACACAGAAATGAAAGTGTTATTATTCCCATTTTATCAATGAATAACGGAAAGCACAGTTTAAATTTAATGGAAAACCAATTTGATGTTATGTTGCTGTCAAAAGCTGTGGTCCTATTTCACATTCTGCACCAGCTTGCTGTTTCTGCTTCTTCTCTTCTTCAAGTCTGAGTGCTGAAGTCCCTTATGCAGCTAAAGTCACAGGAAGCTTACCCAGCAAGGTAGGAAGACTGAAGAAATCATCCTTTAAGCATCATCCTGTCAGTACATCCAGTCAGCATCACCCTAAATGCACCTCACCCACTGCCAAGGAACTATTTCAAAGTTAAGGAGATGATTTCATCTTATCTCAAAGGGAGTGGGACATTTGTGACAGAGCAAAAAATTAAAGTTGATGTCTCACCTCCCATGCCACTTTTCCAATGACTTGGTTCCTTGTTTTTGGTGTATCTGCTTTAGGAACGAGGTGACGTGTTTAAAGGGAAGAAAAAACATGACAATGCAAACCAGAATTATAAAGCTTCATACACTTTGCTGCAAGCAGGAATAATTTCACTTATTTCAGGAGTTAGACTGAGATCAGAGTTCCATGATAATGGCATTCAAATAAATAAGAACTATTGATGGATTTCATGCCTCCTTCCTGACTCTGGTGGGCTCTGCGGAATAACTCTACCATTCTGTTTTACCACTGCAATTGTTTGAAGGGTAAAGCAGCATTGAATGATCCAAGTTAAAGAAAGACCTTTTTCTATTTTGGAGGTTGGGAAAAGGTTACTTTTGAATTAGTGCATTTACCACATAGTTCACAGTCATCTGTGTCAAAATAACCTGGAGGGAGGAAAAATAGCAACACTGATTGGGTTAGGAGCAGGAAAGCAGTGGGATGGAAACCGTCTAAGTCGTATTTCCATTAAAACCAGAATATTGCCAAATGATGGCTTTATACTGTCAGGGGAAGAGGTTTTTTTGGGTTTTCTGTTGTTTGGGTTTTTTTGTTTGTTTTTGTTTTTTATACTCTTTTAGAGGACTGAAAGCCTAAATATCAACACAAAAATGCACAGTATGTGTGAGGACATAGTAATAAATCTGAATGATTGTTAGCAATAAAGATTATTTCCAAAATATAAAAGTAAAATGTAGGGAACATGTATAAGAAAGGATTGAACAAAAAAAAAATGACATAATTAGCCAACAATCTAGAGAGAGCAAAAATGTATTTGCTGTTAGATGGTGACTATGTGCTAATAGTCTTCCCAGATATATACCCACCGTTCTCCATGCAGTCTTTCTAAATGTCAACATCAGCATAACTCCTTAAATGCAACACAGAACAAATTATAACATGCTACTCTTTTTGAAGCATGTAGTGAGAGTTCAGGTAATTAAAGTATCAATTAATATTACGCATTTTTGAGGAAAAGTCTGTACTAACATTTTTTTTTAGTTAAGGATGACTATTACAAAGTAATACTCACCGTTATGGAAATAAAATCAATTTAAATATATTAGAACACAAGCAATCACAGTCATTGGTAATTCATACATTTCTGATTGAACAATGAAAAATTTCAAGAAACTCTGTTTATTATTTGGCATATGCATTTATTATGCTTAGCACAAACTTAAGCAAAAGAAAGCACCTGTTCAAGGACTCCTTTCCATAAGACAAAGGTTAGGAACATTTCATGGCTATGTCAGATCTATAAACAAATGTTAACCTCTACTCTATGTTACCTTAAAAAACAGCATAGAGTGTATGGTGTGACTGGGAACAAGCATTGGGTGCAAGAAGTAATATAAAACTGGTTGCCAGAAAGCAAACATTTCATTAATACTCAACCTGAAGTTCTTTTCTCTGCATTGAGAAAGCAGTGATAAAACATCTTTTCATAGTTGCTTTGCCCCCAAAAAATGTACTTGTTTTAGGGATAAAGATTTAGCTTGTGTTTATTGAGCAAAGAACTGCTGCAGTTTAAGACATCATCGCTGTCCAGCTGTTTGTTACTTCTCCACTGGCTGCCACTGGCCCATCAGGAAAACAGTGTACCATCACTGTTTTCACTGTTTTCACCATCACTGTTTTCAACAGTGTACCATCACTGTCATCACCATTCCATTCCCATCAACAGTGTACCAACAGTGTACATCAGGAAAGTGTACCTCTAGTGCTTAGGGTAATTCTTGGACACAAAACTCATTCCTCAGCTCATTTTTGGCTTTAAACTTTCAATATTATAAATGTTCTATTCACCAAACAGTAGGGCAGATGGACAGTTTCATTGTCAAATGAAAACAAGACCATCATGATTCTGAAGTAAATTACAAGGAAACAAAAATTTTGCTTCAGTTACACTATACAAAGGTTTATTTATAAAATGAACCAAGGTTATTCATGGCAGGTCTGAGAGGAGGCAGGCCTTCAGATCAGGAAAGTATGTCACTTGGAAAAACATCATATTTACAGACATGTTCTTGCTAGTGTGAATGTAGAGACAGAATTAGCAGGGCTCCCGATATGGCTGTTTAAAACTCGCAGTCATGAGTGCTTTGTCTATGGGGAAATAAATGTTATGCTCCCTGATACTTTTTCACAAGGAGTTTGAAACAGATGGTTTTTAATTGCATAGTTTTCAACTGGTTATAGTAATGTAAAAGTGGACTTGTAAATGTTTTACATGAAAGGAAATACCTTTCAAGAGAGACAGAACGAAGCAAAGAATTAGATATTGATATGAGATCACTATGTCAGGAATTAGGTATTGGCAATGAAATTCTTTGGAGATGTTAGATGGGGAGATGGGGTATGCGGGTGGATTCTGCAAACCTCATTTACTTGGCAAGTAGTTTATCTGACAAATAATTCCTCAGTTCCTTTTGATCTCCAGCTTTCTTACTTACATTCCCCATGTCCTGTTATTCCTTGTTTGGGTTTTTTTTCTGTGGTATAGTGGTATACAGAGATATAGGTGCGATATTGATTACACTATCTGATTTAATAATTTGTATGTCTCTTATAATGTAAAGAGAATAAATAGACTCTTACAGCATATGAGTCATCTGATGTATTTTAGATGTCCACTTTGAAATTACATGGATCCCATGAGATGCGGGTGTCTACCTTTGGGCAGATCAATCCCGCTCACTACCTCCAGGTGTTGACTTCAGCTTCCCTTAAGTACATACCAAAGTACTTTCTGAATGAAATTCAACATAAAGGGAAAAAAACCAAAAGGAAATCATATGAAAAACAGATAAGAAAATGAGTGAAAACATTAGAAAACGTTTTGAGAAAGGCAAATGCAAATGGAATTATGTGCCTTTTACAATACATACAGTACACTGTGCAAGAAAAAAAATCCCAGAAGTTCATGACCCTAAAAATTCAGAGATAGCTGCCATAAAGAAGATAAATTTTATGGATATATGCTCTAGTTCTTGATTCGTAGGTTCCTATTTCTCAGATTTGAAGAGAAAAAAACAGAGTAAGGTAATTAAAATCTAATACCTCAAGGCACTTCTGCTTACTGTCATCGTACATTGAACAAGAAGGATTTAGACAATCTGAAAAAAACTACCACTGAACAAGAAAACAGAAAACACTAAACAGAAGAATGTACCAAAAAACCCACACTTTCTAAAGAGCCCATGGACACAAATATGGATGTAAGAAGGTTTCTTGCATGTTTTATTTTGAATCCAGACAGTCTTCTCCTCGGAGGAGATGTGTGATTACTCTCATCTTATTAAGACCCATCTAATTATTTTATAAAATGCTTGGAGGAATAAAAAGTAGTGCTGTTGCCTACAGAATACATATGGGCTTGGTCTATCATTTTTTTAACCAATGACTATTGTGCATATAGTGACAGAATATTGCTAAGAGCAGGGATAAGATCTCCGGTTTCCTCCTTTCTGGACGAAAGCCCCAAAATACTGAATGGCAGATCCTAGACTTCCTTCTTCAAAGTTCCAGTTTTCTTGTCCATGAGTATTAAATTTTCTTCTACTGAAGGGTGCAATGCAATAGGACATGGACTGAACTGCTGAGAAAGTTACTGATGCTCCATGTCTTTCTCTAGGTCACGCTCTAACCACTAAAATATTATTAAACAAAAGAAAAAAAAAGTTTAATCTTCTTAACTTTTCACTTAACAGAGACACACAATCTGTAATCCTAGTCTTCCAGGCTCCTCTCTCTAGGCAATCAAAAAAGACAGGGGCATCACAAACTATATTGTCTTCTGGATTAGAATATTTCTCACTACACATTGCCAAATTTGCTCTCAGATAGCAGATGACTAAGTAAGGAAGGATAAAGATGGGCCCACCTATATCTTAGCTTAGATGCGAAAATCCTTATTTTTAGATCACATTATATTTGATCCAGCCCTGACATCTCAAAAGAAAACCAACAAATTAAAAGAATTAAGAAGTACTACAAACAAGGATTTTCTTAGTTTATGTATGCCAGGTTAGGTTCTCTACTGGCAACTCTTCTATTGGAACTACTTCAATATGCATCCACTGAGATCCAACATTTTATTTTCAATAGATTATTCAGTTCTTTGAGAAATGTGAGACTTTAGACACAACTGTAATAAAATCAGAGGTACCAAGAAAACACACTTCTATATATAGTCAGTTGTTGTATCAGTAGAATCTTGTTCCCACAAAGCATGTAAAATGGAAAATCTGACCTATTGAAACACCTTGTTTAAACTTGGTTAGAGGATGAGTTGCACAACAAAACAATAATTCCTTTACAATGTGACTGGATGCACAACTAACTGTGAAGATCAGTATGTCCTTGATATTGCCTTTCACTTCAGGACTAAGCCAATTACTTCTCAGCCTCCATAGAAATTCTGTATAAACAGGTTTGCAGAGGTTTCTTCTCTCCTTGGTCTTGAAAGAAAGTAAACATATGAATTAAAGATAGACCATGAGCAGTAAAGTGTGCACGATTTCCAAACACTTTATCAAAATGTTACCTGAAAATAACTTTAAAACTTACAGCACAGAAAACTGGGAAGCAGTTGACAGCTCATCTATCATCTCAGCCTCAAAAACTAGTTTCATTCATAACATATATATGAGTGACATACCTCTGCATAGCTTTTAAGATGCCATCTGCAGTTTTGAATCAAATCTTCATCACTCAACAAGGTTCTGTCTTTTTTTTTTAATAGCCTCCTGTTTTTCCTACTGTGTCCCTGAGAATGCTTACAATCTTCATCAATATATATGCATCGTAATTATTCTGTTGGATAAGATGAGAAAGAATAGACTCAAACTGGTGATCCAGGAAATGATGGGAAAACTAGATGACCTTTTGTAGTCCATCCCAGACCTAGGTTTTTGCAAGAGTGACCTGTGGTCAAAGACAAACCCATGACAGCAAGGCTTGCCAGGCTTGGGCCTAACAAAATTTAGACCAACTGAAAAAGATCCAGCCTTCTGCAGAATATCTTACTGGGCAATGCAAGGACTGACTGCTAGTCTTTTGCTCAGTAAGTTTTCTGTTGGTTTGCATATACTGTAGTAATCCAGGGGACAAAGTCCAGAAGGAGTGCTTATTTGGGCCTAAAGCTGACAGGTTCCAATTCAGTTCACATAAAAGATGATATATATGTCACTGTTGTACCCTTTCGTGCCCCCTCAAAATGGCACAGTGGAGACTTTGCTGAGGGAAAGCTTCAAATGAACTTTCCTGTACTCTCTCTTTTTCCCACATGGTATGACAGAGTGCTACTCATCCTCCTCAGGAATCGGTAGCACATGTTTCTCATCTTTTCTTCCCACTTTAGGACTGCAGTTATTTGCTACCCACACACAGTCTTTTAGGTAGGAGAGGTAATAGCAGTTTTCTGTCAACACTTTTCTCTCCTCTCTGATTTGACAAGTCCATACAGGGGATGAAAAAGTTACCTTAATCTCTTTACAGCTCTCTGCATGTGGCACCATTCTGAGCACACTGTAGCTCATGCATATTTGCAGACACAAAAAGCTGTGACCATTTAGGTCTTTCTACTTGGTGTGTTCTTGTTTTATAAAGCTTGTTACCAGGCTGTTCTCAGCTCTCCAGCCATGCACTGGGTTCTCTTGAAGGAATTATAAGGATCTCTCTCCTGGCTTTTTAATACCTGTCTGGTATTAAAGCAAATTGGTGAATATTGACTGTTTTATTTTACATTTTAAATTTAAACTGAGTCATGGGTTAGCCACATTTCCATGCCTGGGATTTGTTTACCTTGGATTCAGTTTATATCTTTAGTAAGTGTTACAGCAAATGTGCTAAGGAAATACTTTCCAGTTTTACTATTTTTATGTTGTTATACTGAACTTAGTTTCAATTTTTGTTTTGAAGTCAGTTTTATTTTCTTAACAAGTTTGTTTGAAGAAGAAAGACTTCAATTTCATCGCTGGACTCTCCTCCCCTTCAAGTTACCTCCTGCCCCCGCTTTTTTTTTGAGTGTGGTGGTAATGAATTAATTCACACGCAGGCGAGCACAGAAAGTTAGCAGATCCCAAGGTTTATTTTTAAAGTGGCGGGAATGGTGTTCCTTACACTCTCTTCTTGCCAAGCTGGGAGTGAAAGTGTTGGGGTGATCTCATCCACAGAAAGGTGTGTCTATATACTCCCTTTCACAGGTGCAGCAATAGAAATCCTACCCGTGCAGTAACTGAAGAGCCCTCCTGTTTGCTCAGTATATTGCAGTCCCACTTCTGCTCTCTGGGTGAGTGCTGGAATTGGCTCAAAACCAAAGTCAGTTTATTATTATTATTACTTTTTAAGTTCAGAGACAACCTGAAAATTTTGGGACCTTGAATCAAAGTTTCACTTAACATCTGAGGGAGGTTCCATGAGGATAACAGTCTTTCTCTTCCAAGGGGTAATCTAATTTCTTCCTTATTTTTATGCAGTCTCTAACTATGTAGTTCATGTTGGTACCATTTCAGGCTTACTCATGACTATACAGTCACGAAAATTATTGTGTCCAGTGTAATTTAAAATGCACCAAATACCTCCTCTGGAAGATGCTTACAATTTACAGATCCTACTCAGATGAAAATTTTATCTTCCTTACTTTAATCTTATCTCTTATAGTTGCAATCTTGTTAATGATATTAAATATATTTTGTTCACCCTTGGTATTTGCATTTGGCAAGTACATATAGCCTTTTATTCAACATACTAAAGTGCCATATCTGATTAGCTCACAGCTATTAGAACTGGGTAAGTAACAGGGGAAATTTTCAAGCAATTATTTATACTCTGTTTGCATCCCATTTGCATAGCACATTTTACAAACATCAAGGCAAGAAAAGTGCTACCTGCATAAACGTGAATAGCAATGGAAATTATTTGAGAGCTTAGAGGCAAAACCCATTTCAAGTGCTTGCAGCAGTCAGGTGGTGATCATATTGAGGCCTGGCTCGGCAAGTCTAGTGCAGAAGGAGAAGCAGGGAACTCACAGTCACTGCACAGCAAACTGCATGCACCATGCCTTCTTCAAGAGGAGCAAATACACTCAAGTATTACTGCAGACAGTGAGAGGACACCATCAGTGGGGGTCCAGGTAATTATATTTAACATTTAACATGTCATTTTCCTTGTGCTTTGGGGTTATCTGTCTGCAGCATGGATTCACTACCCACTTCCACAAAGGACCTATCAGTAGAATGCCCTCGTCTGTTACTGAACTTTGTCCAGACTGTTGTGACCATGCACACAGGCACACATGTAGCATTGGGATGGTTTACTTTCTAATTCATGAAAGCATGATGCAGTACAAATACTCTTCCTAATTATCTAGGAAAAGCTAAGTTGGAAAACTTCCAATTTTACCCCCAGTTATGTACAAGTCTGCTCCTATTATGTTTGGACAGTTCTTTGAAGAAAAAGCAAGACCAAAGTTAGAAAGAGTGAAGTGGAGAAGCCAGAATCAACACTTAGGAGAGACACAAACCTCACAGCCCAGAAAGGCAGATTTATATCTCTATAATCAAGGTTTCACTGTGCTTGCTAGTGCTCTCTTTTTCTTTTGTCTCCAGCAAAGACTTTCCCATTGGATTCCATTTCTGGATGCCTGTACCACCCTAGAACTGTAACTGTGAGACACAATATAGCACTTAACTAATAGCACAGAGCCCAAAAGGTCAAGAGAGAGATTGATACTAGCTTAACTTCAATTTTTATGCTTTTACTAAGGACAAAGGTAATATGAGTTTAGCAGAGGGCAAAATCTCAAATCTGCAAGCAAGCTGGAGGGAGAAAAATCCCCAACAAATACTGCATTTTAAAATGTGAAATAATATGAATAATGGCACATACATTTTGTTGTTTACAGGAACAGGTAGGAGGAAATTAACCAAAGGCTACTGTGATCAACTGCTCTTCAGTAAAAACCTACCATGTGAATGTATGGGTCTAGATGCCCACCTATGTCTTCCATGAGGAGTTTTGTGCAGTGAAGGGGGAAAGAAAAGGAATAGGGGGAGGAAATGGAAGCAGAAATTGCATGATGGAAAGTTGTTTTTGCATGAAATGTGGAGGGCAAAACACCTGAATGATAAGCAGATCATCACCCCAGCAGTATAGAGAGATTTATGAGACTTTTAAATACAGCTTCACTCCAGGCCTTTAATTAACATACAGATCTGTCTGAAAGTAGAACTAAAATCTAATTAAACTTTGCATTTTAAAAAAGTTTACATTAAAAGCATTGAGAAACTGCAAGAGCAATTTGATATATTGCATTTGCAGCAAATACAGCAAGTACATGGTAAGGTAAGGAATGCAGATTCTGTTTTCTTTGTGTAATGCATCTTTCATTCAAATACACACACAAACAAAAGACTCATGTAGTTCCCTCAGTATGTCTGTATTCTTGAAATGGGTGAAGGATAGATTCACCTGATTTCTAATTTCAAACGTGTCTCCTTATACCCACCTACTGTTTTATAACATTTCCTTGTCATTATTTGTCTTACTTAATCTATCTGAAAGCTCACTTACTCTTATTCTACAGATAGGTTGCTCCATGCTCCAAGGTTTTCTACTTGAATACAAAAGAATCCTTTCCAATTCTCACTCAGAGATGGTGCTTGAGTTGTGAAGATCTGCATGGACAAATAGCATTTGGGTAGTAGGGTGAATGCAAATGAAGGGCTGTGGTTTGGGGTGCTGGAATAAAAGTCTAAGAGGGAAAGATAAAAACCAGCATGTCTGTATATAGATATATACCTGTGATTTTTGGTAATAAGTAGGTTTGAAATGTGTAGAATCGTGCATGAGGGCAGGACACAGCTTGGTTTCACCTGCTTAAAGGTGTTAAAAGCATGGAAATGAAGTGCAGCTTATTAGGATAATGAAAATGCACATGGCCCAACAGAAGAAGCACGATCCAGCTGTTCTCCCAAGCCTTCTAGATGCTGTTTTTGAGGTGATGTAAATATTCTCAATTATCTAATACTTCTTTAAAAACTGTCCTGAATTTACTTCATAAAAAAGGCTATGCACCTTAGCACCTATGTGTGAGAGAAACAAATAATTTTTCTCCTTCTGTTCTGCTTAGAGGGCAACACAAGGAAGAGCTGATGGGAAGACAAGCTGTATACTGTCAATCAGCATTGTTTTCATTTAAATCAGTGATGAAAACAGAAGAGACCTTTGAGTCCTTGCTTCTACTTGTAAGGTTTTTAGATCGGTTGCGTGTTTAAAAAGAAGTAAGAAATAAATTTCAAAAGGAGGTAATAATGATGTACGCTCTTACTCTTCCAAAGACAGGCAGACAGTAATATGAAATAATAGTTCTCTAAATACCTAAATATTTATTCTTTCAATGTAAAACTCTACCGAAACCAATTTTTCCAAGCTTTTGTGGAAACATATAAAGGCATTAACACAGAAAATTTTCCTTCCAAAGATAGTTTTACTTGTAATTGAGAAGTATTTCTTGGAATTAGATACTTGTTTGCAGCAGTCCGCTTTTTGTAATAATAATTTAACAACAAAAAAAAAAAAAGCTCCAGCAAAGAAATGGCATTTTAATTATATTAAGTGTATGCAGTGATCATGGGGGGGAGAGTCACATTAGGACAAGTTAATTCATCTGCCTGTGTTTAGATTTCTATAAGATATATGTCCAGTTTAAGCTAGTTTAGTCTCTTGCATTATTCCATTTAAGTTCTCTTACTCATCCATGCTCACTCTCTGTCCCTCTCTGTTGGCTGTGGAAATAGGTCATTTAAAGCTAGATATTTAACTTACAAGCAACTAAGGTACATGTAATACGTTTCTGGGTCTGTGTTTTTCTCTAGTCAACTGTAGACAAGCTCACAGCCTTAGAAATATCATCAATAAATAATGATAAACACATTAGCAAATAA
This sequence comes from Dendrocincla fuliginosa, assembly GCA_035047845.1. NCBI lineage: Eukaryota > Metazoa > Chordata > Aves > Passeriformes > Dendrocolaptidae > Dendrocincla > Dendrocincla fuliginosa. Next base: position 30,597,542 of record JAWWMO010000043.1, read on the forward strand.
CTGTTGTATCACTTTTCAGGACTTTGCATTTTTCTTTTTCCTCTGCATTTTTAAATCCTCCTAAATTCTCTACAGAGAGCATAGAAGTTATTATTTTATTATTTTAAAAGATATAATTATTTAGAAGTGCTATAAGAAAAGAACCTTGTTTTCCTATACATTTCAGGATACCTCGTTACGTTACATCTTATTCTTGAACAGAATCAAGAAATATCAGGCATTTTCATAAAATGTGATTGTCACAAAGACTACTTTTTCCATTATAAAAGTAGGTGTTTCTTTTTGTTGTTTACTAAGTTTTCAGTGAAAAATTATTAGATCATTCTGCCCTGCAAAAAAAAAAAAAAATCAGTGATGAATATGTTGAGGGTCATACATCCTTCCAAAATACATATGTTTTGCTGAAACAGACATTTTTATGTCATATTTAGAGTACATTTTTTTATTCCAACCAGATCTACATAGAAACAAGTGGGCATCTTTATCCAAATAGAATTTGACAAGAAAAAGAGAGGGTTGTGGCTGAAGGTAGCAACTAAAGATACGGATAATTTTAATTAAATTGCCAAAAGTAATAGAGGCTTGTGTATCTTTAGATGAATCCCTAATTCAGATCCACAACAGCATTCAGTTGGTATTCCATGGTGTTCTAGCCAGGACCCGTTTATCACTGTGTGGGTGTATCCAAAACTGTGTATTGTACACCCTTGATGTCATTTCTGTTGATCTGTTAATAATGGATCATTTGGAGCAGCTGTCCAGGGCACATCCGAACCCTCGGGCTGCAAGCTGGGTGTTAAAGGACCCTACAAGGCATGGGAATGTTTTCCATCTTCACTCAGCTGTGGTAACTCCCCTCCAGGGAGTCATTAGTACCTTCGCACCCAGCCTGAGGGGTCATATCTGCTAATGGGCTATTAGGGACTGGCACAAGAGGCAGTTGCAACAACCTGGACCATCAAAGATTCTCAAAATATCCCATGACTCACAGAGTTAAATCGCCCATTGTGAAACTCCCTGCCTTCTGTGGGAGGTCCTGGGCCTTCTCACCAGAACCTGAGCATATATAATCTTTGGGTTTTGGGACTTTGGGTCCCACTCATCAGATCCAGAGGAGGACCAGAACATCAACAGGACTATGACTGCAACTCTTGACAAGAGTGTGACCATCATCCTCACCAACAGGTTTTCCTTTTCTTTTACTTTGTACTCAGGAGGACCACATGGAGCTCAGCACAAGGGCTAATGAATACCATTCTGTTCATGCCTAAAGTTCCCAGGTTCTTTTGTGGGTTAAACCCACTTTGTGTGTGTGTGTGTGTGTGTATCATTGTATTTTAATGTTTTTAAGTAAGTTGTATCTATGACTTGTAATCTGTTGAGTTGGGTTCATTCCTCCTGCCAGTTTACCTTTAAACAAGTTCATATGGAATAGCTCAAAGTTCAAAATTTTAAGTTAAATTTTCTCTGACGTTTTAGATACTTTTGGAAATGCTTGTGAAACAACATGCTATAATGTTAGCATCCTTTTGTTAGTTACGAGAGATTAAAACTGATTGCTGTAAGAGAGCACAACCTTCAACACATGAAAACAATCTAAACACCTGTCCTAGCCCTGGAGACTGTGTGCTTTAATTATGAGCTCATTTAAAAACCGTGTTGTCCCAGCTCAACTCCTCTTGCTCTCTGACCCAATTAAATGAAACTTTCACTAAATAGCCACACGCCTTCATGGTAAACGTATCCCACATCATCAGCCTTAGGGAAACATTTCCTTGCTGTGCGTCTGAGAGCCTGCATCCACAGTGTGGTGCAGTGAGCCCAAAAGTGCTGACAGCAGTGGAGTTGGGGCTTTTGGGAAGACTGTGATTAGGGGAAGGTCTTGGATCTATAATCTGGAGGACACCATAGATAAAACCTGACCTTCCACTCTCCATCTTTGGGCTTACTGCTAGTTCAGATTGTGTTTTCCAGTGCTAATGCAGAAGCACAGTCCATGGTTTTGATCGGAGTGATATCTGCCTTTTCTCCCTTGATTTCCCTAGTGTGCACTGCCTTCCTCTAGGCAGCACTCATGTAATTTCTATCCAGGAGGACCAATTGATCATTAGCAGCCTAGGTCCCAGTTCTTCAGCCATGGGACTAAAACTCATCTGACCAAGGACCTTCATTTTGCAAGATGCATTACATGCCTCCAGTGGGTCCAGTCCTCCCCACCAGCATGGTGTCCAGGACACAAAGGCTCCCAGAATGGGATCATGGACTGCAGGGTAGTTGCCAGCTGAATAAAGCTGATCCATGGGTTTCAGAAGGCAGACTAGGAAATATTCTCTTTAGGAGGTGCTCCTGTAAATCAGGAAATGGTATCAGCAGCCTGAATGGAATAAAGTGTATGAAACTGTTTTTATGATTTTGGATAAAAGTCTCTGAATACTAGCTCATTTCTGAATATCAGGAATGTCTTTCATTGCCATTTACCTCAGACTTAGCACAGTGTCCAAGTATTCACAGAGGCAGTTACAGGGGCCATTTGATACCTGAACTTATCACACATTGTTACCTGTTCATTTTCCCTGTCTTTAGCATAACACCACGATGGAAATTTTTCTTGTTTCATGTGTTTAATATTTATGTTGGATAGCTGCAAGATATAATGAAAATTCATTTTCACAGCTGGTTCGAACCTACTTCTGCTTTTCTGAAAGGTGAGAAGAAAGAGAGATGAGATATCTCACACAGAGAGGTAAAAGAGGAGGGCAAACAGTTGGAGAGAAAATAATGGAAATGTTCTGCAGATAAAAACAATATGAGAGAAAAGATTGATTTTTTTTTTTCCCCTCTGAAATAAGACCTACCTAAAGCATGCTCATTTATTTATCTAACAGCAGGGTAGGTCCCTTGATACTGCTCCTCTATATGTCACCAGTACAACACTACAAGGACCTGTTAGCTTGATTAGAACTCATCAATTAGCTTCAAAAGGCTTTGAAATAACCCCTGCTCTGCTTATTGGCTCTATTTTTCCACCAGACCCGTGTAAAGAAGCCTCCTGCCAGCAGGGGGTGGATCTGGTCTGGAAACGGTGACAAAACAAAAATGCATCTTCATGCACCAGATACCCCCGTGTTTTAATCATTATATATATTTACAACAATAGAATAGGGAAAGTGCCAAGACATTATCTAATATATGGATAGTGCCACAACAGCTTTTAATCTTAGTCTGGGAACCATTAGGACATTTTGCTGCATAAATAACACAGTGAATTAAGTAGTCTTCTTGTATCAGCACCATATGTTGATAGCAAACATATTTATGACGTTTATTTGAATAACTTCAAGAGAGGATATTACAACAGATCAGCTGAACTGTAAACACTGCTAAAACACTTTTTAAATTTTGTCACTAATTCCTCTTAGTAGATGGAGAAAAATACTGGTGAGAAAAGTGCTGGAGAAAACATGATATTTCCACATATGGATTTTTAATTTCTAAGTACCTTTATTAGCTATGCAAATTCACTGGTCTCTGTAACCACTATGATTATAATTCTCTCTTACACAAATAACAGTGAACCCTGGGCTGTGTAACTAGTCTGTGGTCTTCCATCAGTAAAAACTTCTATTACAGGGAGCTGAAGTGCTGACATTTATAAGTTTCTGGGTGATGTATTAGAGTTACCATAAATACAGCTGATAGTAGCACTTGCTGTGGCTACAAATTAGGCTAGTAAATCAAATGTAAGTATTCACATGGTTTTTTGGTTTTGTTTTTTTTGGGGGTGTTTTTTTTGTTGTTGTTGTTGGTTGGTTGGTTGTTTTTGGGGGGTTTTTGAGAGAAAGCTGCAAATTAGCCAATTTTTCTATGCAAGTTCACACATCACAGGAAAAAGTTAGTCCAAATGACACTCTCATTTTTTTCATTATCCTTTGTTTGTTAACAATACTTCCACCAGCATTTTTGTGCCCTTTTCCAAAGACACCATTAATTTGTGAAGGCAATATAAAACAGTAGGTCAGCTGCTTTTTCTGTGTGCTGTTTCCTTTAAATGCATTCTTGAGTGAACCCAGGCAGCTGTTAAGACAATGATTGCACTACTCAGTGGGAAAGAATATTTAGCTTTCTGTAACACAAGGAGATGCTGATTTTTTGCATCTGTATCTAACCAGGTTAGTGACCAGAAAATCTCGCTTCACAATGAAAACATTTTCAAAGGTTTCCACAATGGATTAAAAATCAGTGACAGAGGTTCATGCATCCTGAGTTAGTCCTTTAAAATTAAAAATCAGTGATGTCAACATTTTGATTTAATTCAATAAACTAGTAAAATATTACGTTGTCTGGGATTTACTTGCCTAAACACAGGCATCTAAGATGTGAGACACAGCACTAAGATGTGAGGCAGTTTTCTGTGGTCCAGATGCATCATATAGTTTCTATATAGGACTCTTCATCTACAAAATCAGTCAGGAGCCTGACAGGGTACTGTGGTGCATCTGAAATGGTGTTACACTCCTGTGGATTGGCAAATGAATCCTATCCACACTGAGAAAACCCCCAGTGGCCAGTAAGTACATTTAAATGTCTGTGTAGATTCAACAATCCTTTCTGCTTACACTCTAGAGACTTACCTCTCTCCGTGACTATTTCCTGCAATTTCAGTCAGTTTGAAAAATTGGTGTTTTTCTAGATAGTGAAAATCTCCTCATGTATGTGACTGGTCTAATTATCTGTACCAAATTTGAGGGATTAATTTTTTTAATTGGGGCTCTTTCTGGCTACAGGACTGCCAGTCCCAACATGATAAAGGAGTCCAGGAATGGATGAATGGGTAAAGAGCTTGCTTCCTTGTAGAAACAAACTCAGTTAACACATTGTTTCACCATGCCTCACACAAGTTGTATATATGAAGCTCCTTAAAATAGTTGAGACCTTCTAGAGCTTCCAAGCCCCTGCAGTGAAGCTTGTGTACCAAAATGGAGAGCCAGCACTAAAACAGTACATCTGGACTTGGCAATTTTGAACGTAGTTGCACAAGTCTGGTATTTTCCATTCAAATCCCTGATATTTCATGACCTAGACAGAGATGCTGGCTAGTTCAGTCATTTCATGTGTGGATGGATCTTGGGCACTGTGTTGCATGGACCTGACTCTTAGTACCAATAATATGGGTTTGAAGCAAAACTTTTAGAGTAAATTTTAGATCAAACTCAGGGTAACAGAAGAGACATTTTGGCATATGAACATTAAAAGCAAACTGTCCAAAGAGCACTAAAAGAATATACTGTTGCAAATCCAAATATTCCAGAAGTTAGAAAATGCCAGAACTGGCTACATACAACCCTAATTTCTTTTACTTCAGGTGTATGTCTTATAGCATGATATGTAATTACATTAGAACCTGTCTCAGAGCATGACCTATTTCAGTGCGCAGAACAGCATATGTTCTGAATAAGAGTAAAAACTCCAGACACCTAATTGTGCAGTAAGCACTATCTCTCAGAGACTGAAAAGAAAAAGCAGCGTAAGGCTTTGTTTCAGGTTAACAGTTTGCTACATTCCCAGCAACAGAGGTATAGATTTTTAGTATATTACACGAGTTATGAAGGTGGGATGAAAATGATCACCAGCTGTAAACTGGATAAGGGGTCCCTAACCAATCCTTGTAACTTGACTGCTAACAACCCTATTAATATATTGTATGTGTGCTCTCTTTAAATACTCGTAAAATGTCAGCTTGTGTGCTCTTTGTCAAAGATGGTTTAAGATCTGTTGAGTGCTTTTCTTGGTATCGTAGTTTCAGCATGTGGCAAAAAAAGCTATTTCAAAATATTGTGATTACTGTTGCAGTTCCTGTGGGCTTTAACCATATATTTCTCTTGTGAATAGTTTGCTGCTTTAAGAATGGTTCATGTCTTGTTCGTGACATCCGGAAAGACCCAGATGAGTCTGGCCCATTTGAACCTCAAGTTGAACAAGGCCAAGCACAAAGTTCTGCACCTGGGTCAGAGCAATCTCCAGTATCAATTGATGCTGAAAAACCTCGGTATGAAAGGAACTGCTAAGAAAGTTTGTTCTTTTAGCAGCAAAGGTATTTATTCAAGCAGCACTGGAAAGCTAGCCATCTCATGCTGGACAAACTAGCTTCGAATCAACAGTGCAAAATGAGCCATTTTTTACATTTCTCTACATGATTACATCATACAATTTTGCATAGTAATAAGATTACAACATCTGATTATGCATATTAATGACTAGGCAGAGTCTGGGCAGAGCCTTCCAGAATCTTCTTTTGGCATCAGGATTAGGTGGTCATTTCCGGTCTTTGGCCTCACTCTAGGGGTCTTTAACTCCTCCTCTTCACCTTGACCTCTTCAGCCTTCACTGTTCATGACCTAGTCACTGAAGCTTACAGAAACTACTGGCTTAAGGCCATTTTGCTCTATTCAAATGTCTACATAGTCTTGATTAAC
>JAWWMO010000043.1:30610993-30680679 GCA_035047845.1 Dendrocincla fuliginosa
GTGGCCGGGAGGGGTCTTTAGGGCCTCTGTCCTGGGCCCTTCGGCTCTTGGCATTTGGCCAATTTCGACCGGTCACACATGGGAAGAATACAGAGACATTGTCCAGTCAATAAGGGATGACAGTTAAAATCCAAATGGAATTTAACCTGGGCATGAATGTCAAAGACAACCAGAAAGACTTCTGTGAGTACATAGATGACAAAAGGAAGAATGAGGAAAATGGGGGTGCATTGCTCAATCAGGATATCTCTTTACACAGGATATGGCTGAGGTACTGAAAGCCTTCTTTGCCTCCGTTTTTACTGGCAAGACTGGCTTTCAGGATCCTTCAGGTCTGATAGACCAGCAGGATAAGCTGAAGCAAGGAAGATGTACCCGTGGTAGCAGAGTATCAGGTCAAGGAATACTTAGGCAAACTGAACACATATAAGTTCATGGGCTCTTATGGCATGTACACACAAGTGCTGGCAGAGCTGGCAGGTGCCAGGGCAGACCTCCCTGAAGACGTGCAGAGGACAGGCAGGACATGGGCTCACAAGTGGTCCAAGCTTGGAAGGGCCCATGTCTGGGCAGGGGAGGTCCTGGGCAATGGGTTGGGTGAAGTTAGACCCCAGTGAAGGGGTCAGAGACAGTTAGGGCTGCCTGTGCATAAAAGTGATGAAGTTAAATGTCATGGCTAGTAAATGAGCTCACCAGTAATGCCCCAGACACACACACACACACTTCTACACTGCTAAAAAGCCTAGGTCAAGACCCATAAGTCATGCTCAGAACATATCAAAAGCTTCCACAATAGCAATACCATCCTCAGACTTCCAAATGACATTTGCAATGCTGCAGTCACTCTGGAGCAAACCGGGTTTGGGAGAGTAGATCCTTCATGCTGTCACGTGTGCATGAAATCAGCATGTTGTGCTTGTCAGAGCACTGCCATGACAGAGACCTCTTCCTCTGCTGCTGCCTCTGCAGATGCAGTAAATCATTTTCCCAGCTACAGTTTGTGAAAATGAAGCCAATGGAAAACTAAGCTGTTACAGGGGTGACAATTCCTGGAAAAGATGAGTTATAGTACAGTAAAAAGAGCCAAAGAGCTGGTTTATGTGCCCTTCTGAACAGTGATGGATACTCTGAACTGTTGTGTTTAAGAGCTGAAGAGAAAGAAGCATTTGCTATTTTCTACTCTTACTCTTTCTTCATTTGACAGTCTCTCCAAATTAAAATTCATATATATATGAATGATATGCATGAGGTATATACATTGCTGTACTGTCTTGTACTGTAGAGAAATTTTACTTTGTGCTGAAGTTTTTTCTACATTAGCATTTTTTATTTTCAGCTGGTTTCAAGGAAATAGTCATGCAAGTATTAAAAAAAAAAGGAATTTTCACATTTTACTAATGCATTAAATTTGAATCAGTAGAGGGATTCTGGAGACATAAAACAACAGCATACCTATCTTTACCAGACAGTTAAGAGCAGCCTGAAGTTCCCTTTTTTGTAGTTCTGACTGTTACGATTCTCCTTAATCCTGTAGCTGATTTTACCCATGCTAAGCACAACTGGCACATGTTTGCTCACTTAATTCTTAGTGGTACAAAGAAAGAAATGCTAGTTTTATCAAAAAAAATCACAAATTTCTCGAGAAAGGTACTCTATGCTCTTAAAGAAAAAAAGTACTGAAAAGTGAAAATAAGGCTACAGTAACAGTTATTCCCAAAAACACCTGTCAAAATTTGGGTTGCAAACATGGATTTGAATTTTATAACATGACACCATTTTCCATTTTAAATATTTTTTTCCTTTTGAGGCTGTTTTAAATTTTCCTGCTCACATTCTGTATTGTGTGATTTGGTACACTACTTCTTCAGAATTTATCACAACTGTCTTAGCATTAGTCGCTAAATTTGCTGAAACCTTGGACCACCAGGTCTACCTTTCACCTGGGTATGAACTTTTCCCTAGTCACTTAAAAGTAGGATCCAGAGCCCATTCAAGCCAGAAAATAAGAAAGTTACATTTAGGATAGTCCTATTCAGGGCCAGGAGCTGGACTCGATGATCCTTGTGAGCTTCTTCCAACTCAGCATATTCTGCACCTCTATGATTAACAGAAGTGCAGCCTTAAAGAACAGAAAGGAAATTGCTTGTGCCTAGAGACCATGAAAGGATACAGTGATGGGAAGATCCCAAACCCTGCTATGACAACTGGTCTGAACTGTTGCATGAGGGATAGGAAATTTAGTTTGTAATGCTACAGTTGCCCAGGGCTTTCTATATTCAAAGGCATCCAGATCAAGCAGTGCAGTGGTGTTAATAAAAATGGCTCTATAGAAGAATCCCTTTTTGGCTTATTGGTTCAGCAGAAATCTAGAGCTGAACTCTGTTATGGTAGAAGCAATACATCCTTTCCAAAACATCTCTAAGTTAGGGCATTGGCTGTTGGTTTTCTTTACCAAGTTGCACTAATTTTAAAGTGCATTAATTTCTAGCTTTCCAACTTATTTTAATTGAACTCTTCCTAAATTTACAACTGTGGAGTCACTGAAAGAAAGGAAGTGGATGATTTTATGTATGTTTTTTTGTTTGTTTGTTGTTTTTTTTGTTTTAATTCCACTTTCTTGATATTCTGATGCAACTGCCATCTTTTGGGTATTTGCCTCACAAATATCATAAAAATAATATACCTTTTTCTTTCCCCTCAGGCTCTCAGGAAATTGAATCAGCAAGCCCCAAATAGTTAATAACTTTTTGATATCTCTTTCAATCATTTTTTAAAACTCTCACTTGTCACTGACAGTTTTGCAGCTCCTGTCAAAGAAGGCAGACTTGACAATTATTTTTTTACTCTATACAAAGATAAATTTTACTTTCTATTTCTTTCTTATCTGGGTTGAACACCAGTTGGGTAGTGAACGCTTCCAGATGATTATTCGAGTATTTCCTAACCTCTAGTAAAATATCTTTACATGTCTTTATATTTGTATCATCAGTAAGATTATTTTCAGAACATGAAATTACAGGAATGACAAGAAGTCATGGAACAGAGAAGATTTTGTGACCAAAATTGTCTTCTCAATCAATAAAAAAACATTAGCAGCAACAAGAACAGTACCACTTTCAATTATTATTTTAATATTTAGGTGTTTTCCTTAAATTAGTCACCTAGAAAAAAAAAATAAATAAACCAGTAAATAAATAAACCAGTCAAAGGGGAGAACTAGGCACTTTCAGAATTTAATTAATTTAATTTGTTTCAAATGTATTTATTTTTGTTTGATGAATCATGCTGTAGAGGTGTTTATATGAGAGAAAGGCAGACTTTCACACAAGTCTAGTCAAGCAGACACATTGTTTTCAGATGATTAAGTGTAGATGACATGAACTCAACCTGACTGATTTGAGCAACTCATCGAAGTTTTCCCCTCGCATCCAGAATCACTATAGGACCAAGAATTATATGCAGAGGAGGGTGGACAGGTCAGTCTTTCCTTTCTCTGTAGCAAGTAACATTTTCAACTGTTTTCACCTGTTGCATTTTCTCTCACAGCAGTGACTGGAATCAAGTTTACATCAAGTCCCTCTTGTTGACTAGAATTTGAAAATTTTGTTATGACATTATTTCTAAATGTCTAGAAATGCAGGGCCCTGACCATGAATTGTCACTTCAAGTTTAAATTTTTTTAAATTTAGGGAATTTGGGGGGGGGGGGTAGTTACTGAGTGTTGCAAAAGGGAAAATGTTACAGATCAGTCCTTAGAGGCCAAATAAGCACCAAATCATGGTATAGGCAGAAAATGTCAAATTAAGCCTATGATAGCATTATCTTACCAAAATTTTGTTTTCATGGATTTTTTTTTTTTTTTTCCCTACGGAGGAAGTAAAAAAGGAAAGGAAAGACACAACAAGGAAGATAAAGATATCAATGCTATGACACATTATGACCACTGTAAGTGATCAGAGTGAGATAACAGAGTCAAGAATCATAACTTCTAGGAACCTGAAAAGTGAGATTTAAAAAGGCACTAGAGGTTGCTTAAGGTGAGAGAAAATGTTGAGAAATAATCAAAGTAGAAAAAAACCCCAACATCTAGATATGACAAACAATATAAAACCATATGCATGTTCTTTAGAAATTAGTTGTCTGTTAGAAAGTCCAGGACTGAACAAGCAGTAGAAATGGACTTGTGAAGAAAGTAGAAAACACTGAACTTAGATATTTTATGTGTGGTGAGTCAGAAGAATTTAGCAACAGTCAGAATGGGGAAATGCTCAACTCAATTACTGGCTTGAACAAACCTAGTACAATTGCTGAGGATTGCAGGATTGCACTCATAATCACAGGTTTCACCATCAGAATTACAGTCTAGAAACTGCTTCTCCAAATTAGTCCTGCATTTATGTGGTCATGTTTGTTTTGGCACTGCAATAGGCAAACAGGGTGCTATATATTGCTTCCTTTAAGTCTTTATAACAAATACATTATTTGTGGCTTTTCTGAAACATTATTCTAATTGAGTTCAATTCTTTGTTAAACTTCACACTTCTTTATTATGAGCATATCTAGATCTGTGAATTATCTATGCTGTAATTGTGCTGATGAGTTGTAAAGGAGAATAAAATCTCTTTAGGTTTATTTCTATTTGCATAGTTCATGCATTTCATATTGATATTCTGATATGGGTCAAATTATAATGGTTTAGAATTCTTACTATTTTAAATCATATTTCTTGTTTTATTGTAATTTGCAATTAAAAATAAGTAGTATTGGTCATTCTACTTATAGTTAATGACAAAAAAAAAAAAAAAAGAGATGTTAAAAATGTATGTTTAGTACACAACCAGGAGTTCATCTTTAGTCTAAGGCCAAACTGTAGTTAATAAGTGATGATACATGTGCTATTAGAAAAGTGAAGTATGTAGTCAAAACCAGTAAACATATCCTTATTTTGTTGAATTTTTTTTTTTTTAACGTCTAAACACTCATTCCCAAGTAGTTCTCATTTGTTCCGCTTTTCCGTATCTTCACCTTTTTTCCTCTCTTCGGCTCAGACCTTTCTCCTTCCCTGCCTTTGTTCATCACCTTGGAATCTTGTTCTGGTCAATGTTTTGCTCTTTCATTTAGCTGAATTGCCCCCAGCGAAACCAGTGGAAAAGCAAAAAAAGCTCATGAATCCAACTTATGAAATTCAAGTAGAGAGAATAGGAGTAGGTAATAGAAACCATTTAGTCAAAGTTTGACCAATTTTGCTCCAGCTGAAGTGTGAAAACATGGCGAGACTGCCTTCACTGCCTTGTTCCTGGTTGCATAGTGAATATTCCTCATGATCTTCTGAGCCAATAATCAAATATTTTAAAAACTGGCATATATATAGCCAAGGCATCCTTTGGCCGGGGGAGATCTCATAAAGGGTAGATGGATTCAGACAGTATTAACTCATGTATTCAAAACTATTTAGGCAAGCATTTACACTGAGAGACTGCCAGCTGAGACTATAAATAATGCTAGAACCAGGAACTGACTGAAAGAATCTTTAAGCTGCTACTGCTATTTTCAATAACTAAAAATACTGGAATAATTTCAGAAACTGGAAGAAATTTAATGATGTGCCAGTATTTAAAAGGGATAAACAGTTCAACCTGCTTGAAGATATTCTCTCAGACTGACCTTGACCCTATACAAAATAGTAGAACAGATACATTAAATAATAAAATATTATTAATGTAATTCAAATTAGTCATCTGGAAAATAGGTTCTGTCAAGCCAACATGATTTCTTTTTCTGATGAGATTGACAAAGATAGGAATATTAGTGTATGTAACCAAAGCTCAGTCAAATTTTGACTGTGTATTCCAGGACAATTTGATTGAAAATCTAGAATAATACAAATTTAACACAATGAATGCTACATATATTACCCATTAACTAAGTGATGAATGCCAGAGAAATCATCATCAAACAGGTGTGCTTCTAATGTGATCCCATAGGTAATGCTGTCATTATATATTTTAATGAGTTTTAATAAATGACCTGGAAGACAGCATAAGAATATCATTAAAAAAGTTTGCAGTTATGAGGAGGAATTAGAGATTGGCAAATAATAAAGAAGAAATGTTATAGGCAAAGGGCAGTCTTGATTGCTTGAAAAGCAATAAGCTTGCAAACAGTATGTGTTTTGATTTGAATAAGCAAAAAAAAGAGAGAAAGATTAAAAGAATAAAGGACATAAATGATACTAACAGGAGAGGAGATGCTAACATAGGAAAGAGTAGTTCTGGGAAGATCCATGAGATTCTGTGTTTTGAAAGGCTAACAACACCTTGAATTTAGTAAAAAGGAAGTACTGAGCAAGCATAGTCAATAACACTTATGCATTTCTCCCAAAGTCAACATTACTAGAATACTCAAATAAATTCCTTTGCCTACAGTTCAAGAAGGACTGATATTTGGAAAGAGTTCAGAGAAGATTTGTGAGAATAGCTAGATTATAAGAAAACATGACTCATAGCAAAAAAATTCCAGGCACTTTATCCTTTGAAGTTATGAGGTGATTTTGGCGTACTTATACCTGTGTGAGGAAAAAAAAAAATTAAAAGGGTTATTCCAAAGGCTAATGTAATGTCCTGTCTCACAGATCAAGGTAGTTAGCCACATTAGTCCATTTTTGAATGTAACCTATGACCCCATACAGCACTACTGAGAATCAGAATCATAGAATCAGCTGGGTTGTAAGAGACCTCTGAAATCATCAAGTCCTTGATCCAACACCATTGTGATTACTAGATCATGGCACTAAGTACCACATCTTAAAAACCTCCAGGGATGTTGAATCCACCACTTCTCTGGGCAGGCCATTCCAATGCCTGATTACTCTCTCTCTGCAAAAAATTTCATCTTAATATCTAACCTAAACCTCCCCTGGCAGAGCTTAAGCCCGTGTCCTCCTGTCCTATTGCTGGTTGCCTGGGAGAAGAGACCAGCCCCCATCTGGCTACAACCTCCTTTCAGATAGTTGTAGAGAGTGGTCATCCCTGAACCCCCTAAACTGGACACAATACTCAAGGTGTGGCCTCACCAGTGCTGAGTACAGGGGACAAATCTCTTTGCTTGTCCTGCTGGCCACACTATTCCTGATACAGGCCAGGATGCCATGGGCCTTTTTGGCCACCTGGGCACACTGCTGGCTCAGGTTCAGGTCCTGTCAATTCAAACTTCCAGGTCCGTTTCTGTGTGGCTGCTCTCCAGTCATTCTGTCCCCAGCCTGTAGTGCTCCATGGCGTTGTTGTAGCAAAAGTGCAGGGCCTGGCACTTGGCCTTGTTGAACTTCATCCTATTGGATTCAGCCCATCTCTTCTGCATGTCCAGGTCCCTCTGCAGAGCCCTCCTGCCTTCCAGCAAACTGACACTGCCCCCCAACTTGGTGACATCTGCAAATTTGCTAATGATGGACTCAATCCCCTCATCTAAATTGTCTATAAATATATTAAACAGAACTGGGCCCAACATTGATCCCTCGGGGACACCACTAATGTCTGGCTGTCAGCTTATTTCAAACCAAACAGGATTACAAGCTGAATTTGAATAATTTGAAGAAAGGTTATATTTTTGACACAGACTTCTGTAAGAGATCATATCTTAAAAGGTTTGTCTTGACTGGATAAGACCTATCTAGCAGGAATAAAAAACAAAAGTTTTTTTAGACTATAAGAATAATGAGGCTTAGTTAAGATGACATACCTCAAACATATATAGAGCAAAAGACTAACTTTGCTTTAGGAAGCAGAATATCTCTAAAAAAAGATAGTAGTTTGTTTCTGCTTTTTTTTTTTTTTAATTCTTAATAAAACTGACTTTTTTTTCCCAGTTGAGTTTCAATGCTTAGTTCTTTGAGGTAATTAGGGATGAGAAAAGTAGTTCAGTTAGAATATGAAAAAAATCACCTCTGCCCCAGATTCCAATCAAACATGGATGACCATGTGAAGAATGAGGTCAGGACAAAGGGTCACTTAGTCTAAAGAGAACAAATAATTCATATTCTTAGCTTTGTTCTGAAAAAATGAATTAAAAATAACAGTCACATCTGCTGTCTGAAATGCAAGTGCAGCTGCATGCAGATACACAGAGGCAGCTTCAGAGAGAAATGAAGCATCACATCTGCAATAAGAGACAATTGGTTAGTCATATTACTCAATAAGCTGCAATTGTTAACCCAAAGAGGATATCTATTAATGTCCAAAATATTTCAGTGCACAAAAGGGAACACAGAAGGAAGGACAATATCACCATCAACTCTTGCTCAGTTATAGGATGTTGCTTAATAACTTGCCTGTCTTAGTATGCTTTGCTTTATGGTTAGAAAAGCTAAATTCACTTCTTTCAATTTTCTGACCTGTATGGGTGGAGAACCAGAGATGTCTGCAGAAGGAAGTGACACCCCCATGAAGAGGTGATGATGAGTCTTGGCTCCAGTTCAGGTGGGGAGAGGAAAAAGGAAGAAGTAACTGATAAATGTTCAAACATTTGGATGTCTTATCCAAGCCTCTCTGGTCTGGAAGCAAGACTGGAAACAACTCAAACAGGATTTCTTGAAGGATTTCCAGAAGCACTTGGTTTTGGCTGAGTCAGTAGTACAGTAAGAATAGACTTTCTGGGATATTTCAGTATTGCTATTTCCCATCTCAGACACAAACAGAAAATCTGGCATCGCCTCGCCTCCCCTCCCTTCCCCACCCCTCCCCTCCTCTTCCCTCCTCTCCTTACTTTTAAAATTTCCGAACCATTCAAGCTGTGATTCAGCTAGAGGTCAGGACAAAAGCTTTACTTTGGTTGAAACACCAAATCACCTTCATGTTTTCCCAAAGAAGATTGATGCACATCAAAGCCCAGGACTTTGCAGGGAAATATGAATATTTAGTACAGAAAGGAAATGGGAAGCTAATGAATATTATCATTCAGGAAAATATATTTCTCTTCTCCTTAAAATTTTGTATATACAGAAGCACAAATGTGTACACACAGAACCAGATTCTTTCCCGAGCTATGCACACACTGTTCTGACTGAAGCATGGAAGCCACACACATTCATTTCAGGGCAAAATTGGGACCCCACAGCTGGATGTTTTAATATAGACACATTAATTACAGAGCTCAATGACCACTGCTACAACTGAAATTCTGACCAGACTGAGGAGATCAGCCTTGCAGTGCCATTCCCAGCTCCTGGACAACAGACAGTGATGTTTGAGGGAAAAGAAACACCACATTTTTGAAAATTCTCACGTGTTCATTCTCTCCTTGAACACTAGCATTGGTACCCATCCTTCCTTCACCAAGGACTGTTACACACATGGCCACACACAAAGCTTGCCTGGCAGACAAATGGCTCATAAAGTAAGCATTGTAATCTACTTTGCTGGCAGTACTCAGTGCTATGGATGCAACTGGGATAATGGTGTTGCTGACTTGGAGAGAGTTTCTTTATCTGCTTCTGTTAACATTTCAAGATTTGGCTGCCACAAGCCTTCCCAGATGCCTTCTTTCACTGGCTTGGTTCAAAGGCATGAGTGAATTGAGTGTATATAGACAGGTTTTACTTTGTTCTGGTATGTACATGAATTGAAAGTGGTCTGCTATTGACAATTCAGAAAATGAAAATAAATTTCAAACTTGTGTTAATAAAAAAGAAACCTTAAAATATAAAATATAAGTGATATTAAATACTGGGTAAAAAGGAGTTAATGAAAAATCAAATACATAAAAATGAATACATAGGAGGAGTTTTCTATTTCTGTGTGTTGTACGAGGCCTTAAGAAATGCTCACCTGAAAAAAGGAGCAGGTTTTTTTCTCATAGGAAAGAATCTGACATCATATATTGAATTCTATCCTCATTTCTAGTGCCTTTGACAAAAAACATGCATCTTGGCCTGAAATTTCCATGAAATTCCAGCAGGTTGAATTTTACTCTTTGTGATTCATTAACTTCTTGTTTACCTTTTCCTTTGTTTTAATGCATGACAACAAAAATAAAGGTTCAGTCTTCAGGGGAATCTCCTTCTTAAAAAATAGAGGAAGTGCTAATTACTTTTCCCGAGAACCTACACAGCAGCAAAACAGTTACTTTCTAACAGTAGGTCATTAATTTTGTTTTGTTTGCCCAATGTTGAACACACCTTGAAAAGTGTAAGACGAGGTGAAAGTGCCTTTAGAATACAAATAATTAGCTTGGCTCCTTTTTTTACAGGCACAATTCAAACTCAGAAAGACTGATTACATTTTACATTTAGGCTGGAAATCCTACTGCAAAAAGGGGTAGTACCACTATTAGCATCAAGAGGAATGACACAACATGAGAAAGCATTGCCACCACAAAAGCATGTGACAGCAGGGGACACCTGGGGAGGTGGGGGGGAAAGAGCAGTTAATTCAACTGTACACTACTTAATTTTGATTCTTTTTTTTCTCTTCCTGAAACTATTTTTCAAGTATTTGTATTTTATGTTTTTTTTCTCCTGCATGAGAGATTTGCAACATTTTTGATTTACTGACTCCAAGAAATACCCAGTGAATTCACATTTTCCACTACAGGAGATTCTGTGGCCCCAGGTTGAAAATCTTGCTCTATTTTTTAAAATAATTTTTAAAAAAATAGTCTTATAATGTGCTGCAAAATTAATAAAATCACAACACAAAAACCGGTATTTCTTTAAGGCAAAGTGTTCTTCACAGCAAGCAGCAATACCCAGTGCAATTAAAGTAACAAAGAAAATAATAAAAGAATGAAGAATGACTACAAACTACTTGCAGCTGAGGTATTGTCATTTGCTTGATGTAGACCTTGTTTTCAAGACGCTCATTTAGTCCTTACCCTCAGTCTGTTCTTCTATGAGTGAGATTCATTCATTCCATCTTCTGTTAATGGAAGTGTCATCCCTTGAACTTGTCTTTGCTTAAGCAAGGTTCTGTATTTTCTTTTGCCCTCTTAATAGAGCATTCAGCCAGTGACGAGTACACCTAGATTTTTCATTTCTTCACACCTCCTTCACTGTTCTTCAGACAAGGTATTTGTACTTGTTGCTTTGAAAAGAGCATGAAAAGAAAAAAGAGAAAAAAGGGAAGAGAATCTGCTGACAATGGATTTCCTAAATCACCTTCCTTTTATTGATAAATTTAATTATAAATATAATATAGATTGCTAATACATATTCATATATAAATAACTATAATACAGATTTGCTCAAATAATATTCCTTTTAAAGATACATTTTCTAAATGTTTTCTCAGGTATGACACAGGACAGACTCATTAAGTAAACATTCATCAAAATTATATTTTCCAGGATATGGAAACCTTTGTTCTGAGGCTGTAATCTTGAGCAATAATGAAGTATTGTGTGGTCCTTGACATAGGTCTGTAAAAAAAAAAAAAAGATCAGTTTCCAGCATTTTAGTAAACATTTGTAAATATTTAAATTATAGGGTTTTTTAAGAAAATGGTATTTTGAAGTAATATGCAAAGATAAATTGAATGTCCGTAGAAATACTGAGAAAATTAAGTTTAAAAGGAACATCATCAAGTTTTTTATTTTGGTAGAGGAAGTCAGGTTAAAAATAACCAAAGTATTTACAGTTAAATTTTTTTGTTTGCCTGTTTACCTTACTTTTCTACATGGAATTTGTTTGTGTGGCACTGATTTCACATGTATAAAAACATCCTCTGCTGTGGTTGGGTAAGTCTGCTGAAGACTTGGTTAGGCATGAGGAGGGCAAAGTCATGTAGAAATACCCATGTTTACTTTAAATGAACTATCATAGAGACGGGTCAAGAGAGTTTTAGTGGGATCCAACACTAAGGGAAAAAATCTGCATCTCTATCTTCCAGTACACATTTTAGCTCATTTAGGACTGGTTCTTATAGCTTAGTTATGCACTGCCTCCTCTGAGTTTACATTTAGTGAGTTTAATGCTTCAATGGACAACTCTTGAAGGATAATGTCCTATGGCTCGTTCCAAGTCTGCTCTGCTGAATTTCAAGTCGGAATGTGTGAAGTTTGAACTGCATCAAATACCAACGCGGAAGACAGCACAAGCCACTTTTAATAGTACACAAGGGAGGATACTGCCTGCCTTGCAGCCTGGTCAAGGAGCTGAAGGAGCAGATGGCAAAGAGATTTGCTGCACTGACTATCTGCTCTAATCGCACCCCCCAACACTGATGGGCTCATATTATACTGCTTTATGATTTCACTGTTTCTCTTTCTATGATTTCACTACCTCAATTGCTCCCTTTAACGAGAAATTCTGCAGCTAGACAGACATTAGGGATTTTCAGTTCAAGATTTTTAATATCTTTTTTTAAAGTAAGTGATTTTTAATTCAGCCATTGAGATGTTCAGGAGCAGTGAAGCCAACTCCTTGATATTTTTGAGCAATTGCCAAAGTTCTCACCACCTGCTGAGTCACAGATGCCAGTCTCTGTCTAACACATATACACAGGTGTAGATAGATACATTCACTAATAATTTTAACTTCATAAGAAAAAATATATTTTTTCTTTTAAACAACTTTTGTGTATACCATGCTAACTTTATTCTTAATTACTGATCCCCTTGCATAACTATTTGATGATCAGAGTCAGGCATACGATTAAATCTCATATCTGTATTGAAGAATACTGGTCAATATTAGATTCTCATTCACTGCAGAGTTGCAAAGGATCCTGAATACACAATATATAAGCCATTTTCATAATGAGGTATGCCATGTTTTGGAACACAATTCTGTCTTAATATCAAAAAATAGTTCAAGACTTCAAATTCTATAAAATTTTAAGTGGCATTCATCTCAGGGAATTTTTATGCATTGATGCAGCAGCAGGTAC
Organism: Dendrocincla fuliginosa; assembly: GCA_035047845.1. NCBI lineage: Eukaryota > Metazoa > Chordata > Aves > Passeriformes > Dendrocolaptidae > Dendrocincla > Dendrocincla fuliginosa. Next base: position 30,623,869 of record JAWWMO010000043.1, read on the forward strand.
ATCCAGGTTACTCAGCCAGATTCTTTTTACTGTTTTTGGGGTGAAAATGGCATTATTAAATCTTACATTTATTATGACATTTTAAGTCTGTTAATGAAGATAAGATGAGGTGTTTTCTAGGAATACTTTTTTCCCAAAGAAAACTGCAAAAGGAGATTGAAATACCCTGCTAGGTTTAGATTTCTACAGGACAGATACCTACACTAGACACATTTTGAAAGCTACCACTGTTGTCTGGCTGTAAAAGTATCTTCTGAAACACAGCCATTCAGTGAGAGTTATACTAGGGTCTTACACATATTAGATTGATAAATTCAGTTACTGGTTTACCCTGTGATTTCCTTCAATTTGCCAGGCCTACCTCTTGGCCTTATTTTGTTCCCTGTGCATAATGCAAATCATGTTCCTCTTTCCTCTTCCTATGATAAAAAAAAATCAAAACCCAGAACAAAAACAAAAACCAAAACCAACCAACCAAACAAACAAAACACACACACACACAAAAAGAAACACCCCCCCACACACACACACAGTGCAGGTATATTCCTATATGCAAGAACTAAAGGAGAGAAAACTAAATATAGTGAATTTTGCATAGCAGACATGTTCTATTAAAATTAGAATAAATAACAAGATACACAGATGAATGAACTTTTTGTATCCATTACCCTTCTATGGTTGTAATATGTTGCTAATGTAGCATTAACTTGTGATAAGAATGTCTGCTGGCCCAAGTAAGATAGGAGTTGAAAAAGAAAATAAATTAATATGATTTGTATTCTCAAGGACAATTGCCAGCCTCAAATGTATTATACCAATAGCCAATGGTATCTAAAATGACTCATGTTAATTCAACAGAAACTCAGTCCAAAGACCTTTGCCTGTATCTTTTCCAAGCTGCACTACTAAACCATTCAGAACAAAATAAATAGGAAAATAGATCATAAAGGAATTACAGTCCCAAAGGTAGTTGACTGAGGCTCAGATGCTCTTGGCAGCAGGACAAATTATGTGCATATGATCAGCAAAAGGCATGCAAAAGATGCAAAGGATAATGACATATTTTGCTATTGTGTTTGTTTTTCTTCTATTTTGTTCATTATGCACAAAATTAGAGGTAGAAGCCACAGCCAGAAAGCAACAGCTCAATAAAAAGTAAAAGAGAAAGCATATCCAAATATCTGACTTAAATAAACTGGAAAAAAATATGAGGAGCCGAAACAACACAGAAAAGAGTTTCAGTCAGGAGAGAAAAAAACCCAGACCCAACAAAAACAACAAACCAAAACAAAGAAAGCCTTAATCTTTACATCTTCTTAGTGATGAAAAGATTGAGAAAATAATAATAATAAAACAAAAATTAAATCATAGTTGATGTTTAATTCTCTCATTCTCTTCAAGATAAACTCCTATAAGAAATCTCTGGGAGAATACTGCAGCTTCCCTGGGGACCTACACTTCACTGCCTGGCCACCCTTGTGTCATCATCCTCATCACTACCTGCTGAACACAATGAAATTGTTGTGAAAAAGGAATTATCTTCCTTAACAACAAACCCAATATGATTCCTACAAAATTCCTTTCTATTCTTATGGAAAATATATTTATAAAAGTGGAAAAAATATGAAAAAGTCAGTATTTCTGACAAAAAAATCTGAAGTTTGTTAAAAGGTGTTCTATGCAAAAAAAAAAAAAATTAAATAAAAATATTCCACCAGTTCCAACTTACTGATTTCATGATCATTTAAACTTATCTTTACAAGAACATTTTGTAGTCTTTAAATTCACCCCACTTTTTCTGTGCTTGTGCAGGAAGATTTAGGAAGTGCAGGAGCTTCATGAAGATATGTTCATGGCAGTAAGCTTTTGTGTTTTGATTCCAAGGAGATATCTTGGTAGCTGTACTTGTGAGTGAGTGTCCCTGAAAACTCCCTTTTGCAAAAATTGATTAATAAAGAGAAAAACATACAGTATATTTTGCCTTGTTCTTGTGAATCCTTGTAATCTGACAGTTTCAAGAGCTGTTGAGCTCTTTGCTCACTATTCAGGTGAGCCTGTGAAAGAGACAGCAGGGTAAGCACCTCAAGTACCTTTCACTAGCTACCCTTCCATTTTGTCTTCTGAGTATCTTTCAAAGCTTCCCTGTGAGAGCCATACAGCAGATTAACAGAGTCTGAAAACAGTGCAATCATGTTATATTTTTTTTCCTTTGGCATTTTAAAGGATTGAGTTTTATCCATTTTTGTATTCTTCATTCCCTTAACTGAACTAGGTGCCTCTAAAATTTTGTGTTCCCCTCTGGATTCAAGTCCAGCCTGGCTACACACACACACACACACACACACACACACACACACACATATTTATATATTATTTTGGGGGGGTTTGTCTCTGAATTTCCACATGACCTTGAGACCTTGAACAAACAATACAGTTGTCTGATTCAGATTCCTCAGCAGCATAATTTTTAAGGACTATTTTTCTTTCTCTGATGCATTGACATTAGAAGCTGAAATTACACTATTGCCGAAAAGCCTACCATAGGAGCTTGAGAAGCAACCAGAAATGGATGGGAGATGGAATCCCAATAAAAATACCTTAAAATAACATTGGTGGCTACTCCAGTTTAGGAAAGCTTACCCTGCTACTGATGATGACATCCCTGTTGTACATGTAAGGGGGGAAAATTGCTCTCTAGAAATGACAAAGCCACAAGCTATAAATTCACTACATAAACAGATAAAATATTAAAACATGTTTCACCTTGCTCCGTGTGGGTTGCACTTGTAACTTTCATTTATCAGATCATCACTCCATACACACATGCAAAATTAAGGTGATTGTTGAAGACATAGGTTAAAGCCATAAATAAACTATAGTCCATCAATAGTTATAATGTACCCCATCATTTTCTTTTATCAGCCAAGTGTGAAACACAGGCACAGACATTGAACACTGATTTAATTGAATCACAGTTGCTTAAGTGCTCTCAAGAGGTGATAAATTAAAAAGTGTTTTATCGATGAAAGAAATAGTTTTCTGCAAGTTGAAGAAGCAATATGGCATGAATCTAGTAATAAATTGTTGGTTATCCACTAACATCAAATTGCTACCAATAAACATTTTCTGTGAGCTTTTTAACACAAGAGAAAGAAAAACAGAAGATTCCAACTCAGATATGGCTTTGTTTTGCTTTGTTTTTTGGTCAAATTAGTGTCAAGTTAAATGAAGAGCTGGTCAAATTATTTCTTGAAGGCCAATATTTCAGATAATCTGATTTATTTTGACTTGAAGAAATGTACCCCAGATAATTGCCTGTTAGCTAATTTTATGGGTGTTTTCCAAATTTTGAAACTATGACCTTTTCTTTTCTGCGAACTCCTTTCTTCCTGAAAAAAAATTCTTGTCAATTGTTTTGCAATTCCAAATAATATTGCATTGGCTATGCCATGGAATAAGGTAAAATATTTACAGGTTTATCTGCAAAAATCTCTTGTATATTTAATGAAATTACTTTTTCCTTAAAAGTTCCTAGATAAAATCCTGACCTGTCTAAATATAGTTGAATTTAGCAAGGGCAAGACGCCATATTCTATGTCTTGTAGTAACATGCAATGGAATAAAATAGGAAAGGTGCTTAAAAATGTTATGATTTCAGCCTTTCCTCCTGTACTGCTTTTGACTGGACCACAGTTAACTTTCTTCGCAGTAGTTTGAATGGGGCAATATGTTTGGTATTTGTAACTGAAACAGTGTTGGTAAAACACTGATGTTTTAACTATTGCTGAGCAGTGCTTTCACACCATCCAGGGGACACAGCTTGGACAGTCTGTCTTTTTTTCCCCTAGAATCTTTCACAACTCTCTCCTTCCCTTTTCTCATTTCACATTTGAATAGAAGTCTTTGCTATGGAAACAAAGATCACAACCACAACTTTATTAAAAATAAAGTGCATTCATATACTTTCTTCAGTGGCCTTATTGAATAAGTGGAAACAGATAAAAACACACCCCAAATAATCCCAAACTGATAGATGCTTAGAGCTATTCCTCCTTCTTCCCTGCCTGCACATGGAGACTGACAGTGCTATACCTCCTAACAGGGCTCAGGCTCTTTGCAGCCAAGGACCTAAATTGCCTTTGCGAGATGCCAGGCCCTGGCAGAAGCTCTTCAGAGTAGGTGTAAACCTGGGTCACCTTCATGCTCTATTTGACACCTCCATGAGTTTAAGACATCATTATTTCTAGAGCTTTTTCATATCAACCTTCCTTCCCTCTTTCCTTCCTTCTTTCCTTCCTTCTTCTTTCACTCTTCGTGGGCATCTGTTGCAAGCCCTGGACCTTGATTTGAAGGCATATGAAAAGGCACTGCAGGGGGGCCACTGCTAATCCTTCCCCACTTGACCACTGGGAACAGCCTTGAACAGAATTGTTCCCAGAAACCCATCTGAATTTAATCACAGAAGAAACTGGTTGATTCACTCCAAAGGAAAAAAAAAAAAAAGGACCGAACAGGGAAACTGAGATGTTAAGACAACAAAGGTATTCTCATCCTTCTGCAGGGTAGCAATGTGGAAATCTCATTTTGCTGTGAAAGTTTATGGAATGAAATCTTTCTGATATGTGAAAGACAGGCTTTTGATTTATCAGAATATCAGATATTTCTGGTCCATCAAGCACACTGATGATGTTTGGACATTTCTGAAAACTTGACTACACTGCTTGGTAAGCACCTTAAAATTTCACTATGAGAAACTAAAATGGAAAGATTTAAGCTAGAACAAAGAAAACAAAATTACTTTTTTTCAGTCTGCAGCTATATCAGAAAGTCAACAATTTTTTCAGGATTTTATCAATATGGAACAATATTTTTGTTGGAAAAAGAATTATTAATCTCCTTTTCCATTCTGTATCTTAAAAAACCACCTTTTGTTTATTTATCTGTCTGGCAGTGTAAAGTTTTACGGCAACAAAATATAATCTTTCCATTCAAATTTACAAAATTAATATCTACGTAGTGGACCAATTCATAACAAAACAGTGAATTAAATACAATACTTCTTCATGTTCTTTGTCCTCATCTCTCAGGATTCATATTGAGATGTAATACATTAGGTGTCTGGGCGGTGTGTGATAAAAATTGTGCCTGTTTTCACATTTGGGTGCTTAAACAGTCTTCATTGTTCCACCCAGTTTAATAGTGAAATCCTAGCTGTTAAAACCTCATGAATGCATTTTTGAATACATGTTAGTGATAATGTAGTCTCTTCATCACGTGTGAGAAGAGCAATGCAAAGCAAAAGCCTGGAAGTGATCCTTCCTACCCAAGATGTTTCCCTAGGTCTCTGCCACAAGTACATTGCACTGTCATTAGGTAAACACAGGCACTTCCAAAGGCCTGTCTAGACCATGAGTTCAGCTGGTCTCTGCAAGGCATGGATGATGATGCTACCCTTAAAACACTCTTACCGAGTGTTTCAGAAATGATAGGATATCTTAAAAAAACAATCTTAAATTTTCTTTTCAATTTGTACATTTTCTTCTCTCTCTAGGTGGTTTTGTGCTCAGCTGATAAGGGGTTTGAGCAACCTTTTCCATTAAGGAAGTGTTAATGGAGAACTAAGCATTCTATTGTGTGAAAACTAATTCCCTTTAGATCATGTTGGCTTCACAGTATGTAAGGGCAAAACCCTTCAGTAAATATACAAAAGCAGAAGTCAAAAAAGCAAAAAGTCAAAGTTAGAAGTAAGCACCTATTGAGCTAAGGCAGATTCATCCTGCAGCTTCAGAGCAAAGTCAACTGCTCTCTTTGTGAAATTGTGAGAAGTGTGAGAAATCACAGAGAAAAAATAAAAAAGCAGCATCTGCTGTCCAAAGATGGGCTTGAGGGGTGAAATAACTTGTAACTGGGGAATGCTCAGAAGACAGCTGTGAGGCTGTGTCTGCTTCCTGAAGGAATGGCCCTTTCAAAGATTAACCTGCTTTGACTACTTGGCCTTAGCATCATGTCAGGACACAGACATTTCATAAATATCTGAGTATAGCAGCATGGCAATCATTCCCACATAAAGTTTATAATTCAGGCAATTGTAGATTTATAAAAGGCTATGTTTCTTTCACAGTTTATCTCCGTTGAAAACAAAAGGGAGATAAGCAAGAAAAACAAGACCATTAAGTTCTGAAGGGACCATCAACAGCATTGGACATGTAGGTGGTCTGAATGTGACTTCATTTGCTTAGTTACTTTCTCAGGAAAGTTGAGGCTTTGCTTTTTTCCTTTCACTGCTTCCTTTTGTCTATTTATTTCAGGTTTAAACTGAAAATGATAAATTGGTACAGTGTAGTTAAAATTATTCAAGTGCTTCAAACAACTAACATTCAGTGCGATCTGAATGGAGATCAGACAAACTAAAGTGTCAGAATATGTTCTTGCTTTTCATTAAAATACAGGTTTCTGAGAAGTGACACATTTGAATGTTGATTTATTTCAATTAGTTGTATGTGCCAATCGATTGCTTGCTGCATTAATGAAAGATTAGATCGTTTTAATAGAAAGATCCAAGCTCAGTGTTCCCTTTCACTGGAAACAGCCCCTTCAATAGTCCTATACTTAACTGCTAGAGCACCAATAAAATCCTAGTTTAAATAGGAATATTACCACTGACTTCAAACATGGCCAACTTGCACTCAGTGTAACTTGACTTGTTTTAGAACAAGACAGAATCTGCTCAACAGAAATTGATTTCTTCCTTCCTGTAGCACCATTAACTGTTGTAGGTCTGCAGAATTTGCTGTGGCTGTGTTATAGGTTTAGTGGACCCCATAAGGGAGCTGTAATTAAATATGAAGGATATATTTTGATTCACTTTTTTTCCCTTCTCTTAGGGAGGAGCCAATATTTAACTAAAAGTTTTGAATAAAGTTAATTTTTCAGTGATTGCCATTGTTGATTGATAGTTGATAGTAATCTTTGACTAGATTTATAAATTTAGAAGAGATGCCCAAAATGGGTACAACTGATTAAGGAAAAGACAAGTGATACTCAAAGGAAAGTACAGAAACTTGGTTTCTCCAGCTCAGCAAGAGAAGGGCTGAGAAGGAATAGGCTTGATCTTTCTAAAAACAATAGAATCTACATACCGGATACTGTTACATCCACTTTCAGCAACTGAAAGCTGTTATTCCAAAAAGCAAATACCTATACTAAACTTGGGCTGAAAATAGGGAAAAGGTTCCTACCTTTGTGAGCAAGCAGGTTTTAGCAGACATTTCTAAGTAGACTGAAGGAGGAAACCCAGACGACTTTTACATAGAACATTTTCTGCAATAATTTATTTATACTATTAACTATGATTATTATTAATTTATATTGGCAAATAGACCAAACTCTGACTATGTCTAGTTCTCCTATCTTCAATTCTTATTATGAGCATTTAAAGTCAGCAGAAAAGGGTATCAGGTTAAAGACCTCAATTTAGTATCAGATGCGCCATAGGCTTTTTTTTTTTCTTTTGCAGCTTTTATAAACATTTTGAGGTTTTATAGTCACTTTGGGGCTTTCTGAAGTCAGCTGAACTGTGCTTTTTTTCCTCATGCCTAGTGAGGAATGTTTATTGTTATAGCAAAAGGTTTACTGACCTACCCCTACCTGATGACAAGTTAGGCTTTTAATTTAATCTGGTTGTCTGAGGCTGTCAACAGGGGTGTGGGCAGCCTTGAACAGCAGTGCAGCTCTTCCTCAGGTGGGTTTCTAAGCTGGGAGAAGCATCTCCATCTCTTGAGATGCTTATCACATATCCAGTGAGCCCAGAGGAAACCAAGACAGTTACTGGAGGCTAGAGGCCCAGTCTGCCATCAGCTAAAAGGAATCAGGAAGAAAGCTAACCCTAACTACCACCTGTATGTACTTGTATGAGTTAAAGCCTCCTCTGAAGTTACAAGACTGCAGAGCACGGGCTTTCATGGTGCACCTGAAGATGTGTTTTTCAGGGGTGTGGGTTGAGTGGTGCTAATACAAGAAAACAAAAGTATTTTTTGTGATGATCTCTGATAGAACAGACTGATTTAACTTTGCTCCAAATAGCTCAAAATGTGCAGAGCGTACCCTCTGTGTGGCAGCAGGACAAATGTCCAACTTTTTCTTCTCTTTCCTCCCTACCCAACCTCCATTCTACAGTGACAGATGAAGGGAGGAGCCAGTCAGACCCTTTCAGCTGATTTGTTTGGACTTAGGGTTTTTATGTAGTTGATTATCCATGTTCCTCCCAGTCCATGAGTACCTACATGGTCCACTCCCACACATACCTCTCCCTAGTCTCTCTTTTTCTATATTTGTTCCCCCTAAGCTCCTGACAAAACAAAACAAGCGTCACATCCATACTTTAGCCCTTGCCTTTTTTGTGAAAGCTTGAGGTCCAAGGCAGGAGTCTCACCAAGTGGGAGCTAGTCTTGTGTGGCTTCTCAGCACTAACACAAAAGAGGGTCCAGGACCAGCAGCAGTAACAAAAAGCCACCAATTCACCATCTAAGGGAAATTACACTGTTTTTGATCACTTTTTGCATGATTTTGTTTTAAGTTATACAGGACCTAGTTTTTTGAAAACATTGACAAGGCCAAATACTCACCTTTACCTTTAGAAACACCTGATTTTAAAGTCTGTAACTCTGAAAATAAACATTCTTTTAACACTGGTCTTGTGTGCAGCTCGTTAGTCACTGTACCTCCACTCTATAAATATTATTATGTAGTGTAAGTTGGTATTAAAATCATGTTTCTGTAGTGATTAGTAAAATAATAGCTTAAGAAAGAGGTTTCTATGGTGAGCTTATTATTTGATTGCTAAGCAGTTACACTTCTTAACATTCATTGTAAGAAGAGGCAATATTACTAAAATCATAATTCTCAGATTTTCTTCCTGGTATTCCTGACATGTGGTTCTGCAGGAGTAGGTCTTTAAATTCTAGAATTCCTCCAAATGTTTTGCCCTCAGCTATTGTGTGACAACTTCTGAGCAGTCTCACACTCATGGATTCAAAGGGAACAGTCAGAAACTACTTATTTTGGGGGAAAGGATGGTCTAACTCCTTGCCAGGCTCAGCATGTGTTCAGGTGAAAAGCTGTTCCCACCAGGGAGGAAGCATGATTGGCACAGACAGGCAGGCTAGACGGGGGCTGCCTTGTCAGCATGGACCATTCAGTAGGATTAGCTGTATTCCTAAACATATCTAAACATCTTGCCTCTCGGAACTGATCACACAAAGAAACAGAAAAGCAAAATATCACAGAAACAGAGAATCACAGAATATGCTGAGTTGGAAGGGAAGCACAATGATCATGGAGTTCAACCCTTAGCCTTACCGCAAGAATCATATCACGTGCCTGACAGTATCATCCAAAGGCTTCTTGAACTCTGTCAGGCTTGGTGCTGTGACCACTTCTCTGGTGAGCCTGTTCCAGTGCCCAACCACCCTCTGGGTGAAGAACCTCTTCCTAATATGCAACCTAAACATCCCCTAACACAACCTCAGGCCATTCCCTCAGGTCCTGTCACTGGTCACCACAGAGAAGAGATCAGTGTCTGCCCCTCCTCTTCCCCCCATGCAGAAGTTGTAACTGCAGTGAGGTCTCCCCTCAGTCTCCTCTTCTCCGGACTGAACAGAACAAGTGACCTCAGCTGCTCCTCATAGGGCTTTCTCTCAAGGCCCTTCATCATCTTTGTTGCCCTCCTTTGGATACTCTCTAAGATCTGAATATCTTTCTTATATTGCAGTGCCCAAAACTGCACACAATGTCCAAGGTAAGGTCGTCCCAGTGCAGAGCAGAGTGGGACAATCCCCTCCCTTGATCGGCTGGTGATGCTTTGCTTGAGACGTCCTCAGGACGCTGTTTGCCCTCCTGGCTGCCAGGGCACTGCTGACTCATATTCAACTTGCCATCAACCAGGATTCCCAGGTCCCTTTCCATGGCACTGCTTTCCAACATCTTATTCCCCAGTCTGTACGTACATCAAGGATTGTCCCATTTCAGGTGCGGAATCCAGCACTTCCCCTTGCTGAACTTCATATGGTTGGTGATTGCCCAGTCCTCTGATTTGTCGATGTCTCTAATTTATCAAGATCCTGGGACAATGCACATTCCCGTCCCTGCCCAGCACTGCAAACTATCAGCACAGCGCTTCAGCTCACTGCTGATTTCTCTTGAAGACAAAAAGCAGCTCAGCTCTCTCAGAAGCGAAAGCTCATGGTAGGTTCCTGAGATGGCTCTTTCATCGTTACCTAATGGGCTGCTGTGAAGCTTGTCATGGCTTACTAGGGCTGGCTCCTACCTACAGCCACCACAGCCTCCTTGTTTCAGTTTGTGCGCACACGTTCTCTCTCTCTCAAACTTTGTTAGCAAGATTATTTTGATTTTAACGAGAGTATTTTTTTTTTTTCAAAATTTGCCTCAGGTAGGTGGATTCAATCATGGAAATGGTGAACCACCTAGGGGACTCTATAGAAAGAATAAGTACATACATCCCCACCCTCCACACACATATGCACATGCATTATTTATGGCTGTGTTTCCACCTGTGCTGACACAGATGGAAATTTACAACTGCAATGAGAAAGTTACAAGCAGTACCTCAGAAATTCCACATTTTACTGAGCTGCGTTGTTATGGTACATTTGTCAGGCAGCCAAACACTATGTCAGCCCCAGAATTGATTTATAGCAACATCTGCAAGAATATTTGAGGAAGAGGAGAAAACCAATGTCCACTTTTGAGTTCAGTGTTCCAAATGCACTAATGGTAGTAGCGGATTCACAAACAGAAAACACAGAAATAAACAGCATGTTTAAATGGTTATGTGTTAAATGTTACAAATGGAGAGGGGAAAATAAGAAACAAGTGCAGTACTTTTCAGACAGGAGAATAACCACAGCCTTTCCAGGCATGTTTTAATTTAGTTATATAAAACACCTGGCCCTAAAAAAAATCAGATCCTTTTTTTTTATTTTTTTCTGAGGAATATATGAATCTTGAGCAGGAAGCCCACATATGCTTAAAACTCCTTTGTGAAAGACCTCATTAAAAAAAAAATCCACTAAATTTATATAATAGTTACTTTGTAATTGCTATGAACTATATGAACAAATCTCTACTTCTCCATTCAAGAATGTTTTGTGAGGAGAAAAGAGGTCCAACACTAGTAAAAATCTGGAAAGGTTTGGGCAAAGAAAAGAGGTAAGAATGCCTTTCCCAGATCCCTCTCCTCAGCCTCTGCATCTACAATAACTTGCTTTGCTGTTAGCTTATGAAATATTTTCTCTGCAAGACAGCAAGATATTGAAAAAAAACCAGGGAAGGTAGCTGATGACATTTGGGAATACTGGATATGACTTCCATTATCCTGCAACACAGTGCTGTTTAAGTTGTTTTTTTAAAAAGTAAATGAAGTTGATCAAACAGAGACTCCTGGAAGTTTCCTCAGCTGCCTTGTTTGAGAGATAACTCTGTGATGTAGCCTTTTATTTGCACTTCAGTTTAACAGGAGAGATGATTTGGGCGTTGTTCACACAGCTGCTTAATCCGAGGTGCTGTTGGAGACCTGATGGAGCAAGGCACCCCTGGGGTGGGTGGGAGTCACCTGGAGAGCAAGGCTGCCAATTGCGGCTCCCCCAACAGCTGCACAGAAGCAATGCTGAGAGGCCACCCGGTGCTTGCTCAGAACCCACCTTGGGTTACACAGAAAGTGCAGGGACCAGCTTCCTAAAGCTCTCAAAGTGTACAGAGAACGGAACATTTCTAATCACAGAAAAAAATACAGAGCCTGACTCTTTATGATTATAGAAACTTGTTGAGTCAGTACTTCTCAGAAGAAATCAGGAAGAGAAACATGCTCTCGCAGCAGTGAGAATCAATCCACAGGGACACGTCAAAGTCAGATCAAATGGATTTGGGAAGAAGGATGTACAGCAGGGAGAGAACAAGCAACAGTTCTACCCACTCCCACTCCAGTTGTGTGCCTGGTCTGTATTGCCCTGATAACCCAAAGGGCTCTGCACTCTGTATTCCAGCTCTGAATGGAAAAGGGAAAATTCAAAAACAAAAATAATTTTGAGACAAGTAATTTCAAAGTGAAAATTCAAAACATTTCTATTTTTCTGAATTTTTTCATGTTCTGATATAAGCCATTTAGTAAAACAAATTCAGTGACTCAGTGTTAGAGAGTTGCCTTTTGACTTCATCTTCCCTCTTTTTTAAAAAAGAAAAAAACCCTACTTTGAATGAAAATGCTGTTTCTGACAAAACTGCCAGTGTTGGTAGATGAAATAACATAGTTGTTACAAGCTACAGAGCAATAAATAAACACATTTTTAAAATAAGGCATTTAAGAACCTCTGTTTATGTTAAAGGATAATTTTATTCATTGTTAATGCAGCTTTCTGATTAGTCATATTTTCCATCATCACCACCATTTTACTACTTTACCTACTGTGTGGTCACAGTTCTGTGAAATTTAATTCATTCTAAGTACATTTTTAGATGTAGGTTTTTGTGCTCTTGCCAAAGTCTGAGAGCAGATTAACTTTTTCCTGCTAACAGCAAATACCTGTGACGCCGCTGTGAGCACCCCTGACACTTTCCATTCTTTAGCTTACATGGAAGGCTGTGTAAGCTAATTACAATGGAGGCCGTGTTTCCCCTTTCCTAAGGGAAGGTTAATAGAGAAAGAACTTTACACTAATACAGAATCTGATCAGTCTGTGGCAGAAGCCAGGCTACAGGCAGCTGGCTGCTGTAGTACTGATGCTTTCTTAATGCTGCTGGCGTACTGACCCGCAGCAGGTAGCAGTACAAATACAGTTTATTTTAAGCTAGGAGAGTGGCTAGTTTCAGCTGCAAAAGCTGGCTTATTATATATGTCTTCTACCACTTATTCAAATAGTAACTTCTTCATTGCTGTGCTAGTCAGCCACGGCTATTAAAAATCCATAGAACAAAAGCCTCATTCAGAGAAGTGTTAACAATTATTATGCGGTACAAGTGGATCAAATACTTTTTTGTGTGAGTTCCCTGGTTAGTCAATAGTCTGCAAAATTTTTCTGTATGCTGTAATGCAGGTCACGAGGGACCCCCAGATGTCAAATGAAAGACCAAGTCTTTCTGGTTACTTCTAAGAGTCTAGAATCACAGTGATACTGAAAAGCAATTCCAAAACCCCCAATATACTCTGCAACCTGCAGAAAATGCACAGCTGCCCCATTCAAGGGCTAATAGCGTGGCAGCTCTAGTTCCTTGATAAGCTTATTGAACTGTGTTATGAGGAGTAAATGTTAAAATCTGCACAAATTATTCCCTTGGAATAAGGGGATTATTCAAAACCTCTCTATGATATAACAGGAGCTCCAGCCTTCCTCCTCTTCATTCACTTTACAGTATCTCTGTAGGCCTGCCTTACAGTAGCTCTGCCTTCTTCCCTAACATATGGCTTTCCAGCCTATTAGCAGCAGGACAAAACTAGATATGGCTGTCCAGTACTGGCACATCTATGAAAATCAGGATGAAACCCCACCATCTGATGAACAGAGACTGAAGCCCTGAATTCTCCACGATATAGCAAAGCAAAATAGAAGCATAAAAAAACCTCAAGGACATCAATGTCAATCCCTTCATTACAGTCTTTTTTTTTTTCAGTAATTTCTAAAATAAATAGGCTGAATACCAGGAAGAGTGCTAAAAGTAGCTTCTTTAACTGGTTAGTAACGGATGTGGTTTTGCATCATTTTGCCATAAAAGAAGCTGAAGCCTCACTGATAAAGATGTTACATCAAATGGCTCTATAATCAATACCTGAATTTCGATAATCCAGCAGCAAACCCAAATTATAAATCATAGCTTAGCCATGCACGTCTCAATTATGCATTCACTGCACATTCATGCGAAGATCTTCCTAAATCTGTGGCTAGCCCATGTCCCCACAATTCCCCTCCTCTCTTCTAGCACCCAAAGGCTGCTTTACTGCCTGCAACTGCACTGTGCTCTGTAAAGTGAATCCCTTTGTCCTAGCCTGACACCACAGTGACAGGGCAAGGAGAGAAACGAGGCAGAGTAGTGGTGGTCCCCTGAGGACACGGGAGCAGTACTGAGCTGAGAAAAAGAGCAGCATGGGAAACAAGAGAGGCCACATATGCCTTTTGGTAAGTTATAGGGTGTGCACATGTTATTTCAGAGGAACTACTGACCCCTAAGTACAACCATGAGAAGCAGCTTTTGCCAAAAATTAGTGAACAGATATACTATTGCTTTTATTCCCTGCTGGAACACTTCCCTGAAATATATATTAAAGGAAGGTATCTGGTAAGTTCTTCATCGGAGTAAATGGATTACGTACAAGAACTGCATCTGCTCTCCTCTCGCCTTGTTTTCTTAATAAAATAAAATACTGGTAAACTGGCATCCAACTAGTCAGACACGTTCTTTATGACAAAGTAACATGCAAAGTGAGAAAAAGCAGAAGACCTAAGAAAGTTTAATTCCCTGAGACACATCACATCTGCAACAAGACGTCTTGCAAGTTGCTAGTAAAATTTCTGCTTATATTTATATTCAAAAAGCAACACAAACCCCAGTTATGGTCCTGGTTTGTAAGGCTGTCAGAACACAAATGTTTGCAGTGCAAATCTATGTCTCAATTTCAAGCTTCTACGAAGCAGCTCAAGGAATAAGGCTTAAGTCTTCAAGGATCCCCAAGACTGAAATAAGTAATGTTTGGTGACACTACTAAGTCCTCAGTTGGAAAACTGGCAATATTCTTCAGCAGAAACTTTGGACCTAGCTCTTTGCCATTTGTCAAGATCCATTTATAGTTCAGCAAAGACCTGTAAATTAAAGCGTTTGGTGGTGAAATACTGTAGCACTACATAAGGTTCTTTTGCATTTCAAATAGTAGCAGCCTTCTGTATGCAGGTATCCCCCCAGTGTTATCTCATGCACACAATTTAGGTTACTCAGGAAATGCTTGCTCCAGATTCTAGTAAATGAGTAACTCCATTTATCTGCCTAAAATTATTAAAATTTATTATTCTTATTTAATTATTAATATTTTCAGGGCTTCCAGAAAATATACCTCAGCAATTGCTTGTATGAGTTCAATGGGCAAAACATTTTGTTGTGTAAAGCATTAAGAGGATACTGCCTTTAAGAACATTCTACAAGTTTTAAGGGACCCCATGACAAGATTCCATTTGCTGCTGGTCATGAAACTGCAAAATGTCTGTCATTCAGCAAGACTTGTATCTCATTCTGTGACTCCAAGATGCAGTGTAAGCTTTACTTAATGTTGGCTGCAATTTATTTTCCCACCACATCAACCGACAATTTAGCTTTCAGCTGTGTAAATATCCAACTACCAGCTCCCTAACATCTGGATCTTCAGATGGGAAAAGGAAAGGGGGGGGGGGCAAAAAAAAAAAAAAAAAGGGAGAAGGAAGGCAAGTGAACTTGCAAGCCTTTAAAACAAACGTTTGATACCATCAGTCGTCTTTAAAAGAACTACTAAGATATTGCAACAATCTTGAAATTTAGATTGCCCCTGTATTTAATCACAATCACAAAAATTCATGCTGGCAGAAAAAAGGATTTGGGAACTTTCACTTCCATTTCTGGGTCTTTAAGGCATCAAAGTTTAAGTAATTCGTATCTTTAGGTTGCTAAATGAAACTTGATGGAAAGCATTTAAAATTCAGTTGTTGACCCTGAACATTTATTTAGGTACAGAGATCCAAGCCTTTGGAAGATTAGGATCTTTGCAAGGAAGATGAAAAAGGAATAAAATGACATTGCTGCTGTTCTCAACTTTCCCCCACTACAGAAAATAAATTTAAGGCTTGTTTTTCATGATGGACCTTTAACATGGAGCTCCTAAGGATAAACATGAAATCTGGAATGAAAGATGTACTTACTGTTTATAAATTTGGTATTTTTTAATATGCCAAAAAGCAATGTCTGGTTACAAACAGGAGTTATCACAGCCCCCAGCTTCTCACTCCCTAAAGAAGGGGTCACAGGGGAGGAGGGTGTGAGGGAGAGAAAGGAGACCTATTGAGTGAATCAAATTTAAGATTTCTTGCCTTACTGACTTAAAGGTTTTTGCTCAACTCATGAAAAATTAATCTCTTTCAAATGTACTTAATTATAATCAAATACCCATATCAATGTCTGTCAGCACATCAGCACATCTGGCAGTAATGAAGACAAATTAACAGTAAGTCAAAAAATCTGGCAATATGATCAACTAAAGAATGCAAAATCCATTCTGTACTCTTAGACCACCAGTGACTAGCGATGGATTAACTTCCTGTCTTTAATACCAGTGCCTAAATTAAAGGGAAATTGCATTGCAATCTGGGTACCAGGTTTCTGGCTACAAACAAGAAGAAGTCCTTAGCTCAGCTACACTAGGCAACAAAATCTTTGCCCTAGCTTTAGCCATGATGCCTGTGATGGCCTACTCTAACAGCTGCTTTGAATTTAGTTTAAAAGAAGCTATTTGGCAATCATGTAAGGTTGCACCTTCAAAGCAGGCAGATTTAAAAAGCCAATGTCCTGCAGTATTAACTGTTTTGGAATCTCACTGTTTTAATGCATTGATGACAACAGGAGTCACAGCTTTTTAAAACAGTAGCCATCTGTATATAGAAAAACAAGAGTTTTAATCACTATGTTATAGCATGCAATCTTCTTTTTCTGATGTTGTATAGTTAAAGATATTGTGTTCATTACTGCAAATATAATCCAGCAAGAATTTACAATTGCTCAACTTGACTGAGCAATTAAATAAAGAAGAGATCTCATCTATACTCAGAGAAGGGCAGACAATTAAGGAACAGAATCGTAAATTAAACCAAAGAAAACATTATCTTGCACTTGAATTACTTTCTCATGTTGGGCATGGAGCAGTTGCAGAAGCAAAAGAGGAAGAAAGAGTATAGGAAAGTAAAGACTCAGTGTTAGGTGTTTGCCAAATATGCAGTTGCATGCCTGAGTCACTCAGAAAAGAGTGATGTTACCAGGCAGATATCTAGTGCCTTTTTTCTTCTTCTACTAAATAGTTTGATATGAATTTATCCATCTGTTGTGTACATCCTCCACCAGATGCAGGCACACTACACAGGTGTGGAAAACCTGTTGATACTATAGCCTTGTGTGCCTGAAAACTGGGAGCATGTGGGCACATATATGACAGTGGAGATTAACAAAGTGGAACATTTGCATACTTATTTTGGTTCAAGTCGCTTCAAACCACCTTTTCAGCAGCTGGTAGGACACTAACATATTTTACACAGTAAATCTAAAGGTACAAGTTTAAGTCCAACAAAGGTGCAAGCATGCATCAGAAAACACCCACATATGCAACACTGTCTACAAACATAATTCACACTTTCCATTCTTCATACACTAATGTGGGTCAGAGACCACACAGCAGCATATTTTATTAAAAATAATGTGCAAATAAGATGCATGATACCTGCAAAGAGCATGGAGTTTCCATTTGTAAAAAGGTACAAGTAACAGTACAAAATTAGAATGCTTACTACTCATTTCAATAAAATGAAGTCTGACATAGAAATACATATATTGTATTATTTACACCATTAATTTACAAAAGACACTTGCATTTTTAAAAGCTATAAAATAATTACAAATACAGTATTTTTATAAGGAATGTTTTCCCTGTATAACAAACATAGAGCACTTTGGCAATTATGCTTTATTGGAACAAAAATACATTTTTTTCTTCTGAATTCATAACATTATGTGGTTTCTTTCTTTCCTTCTTCCCCTCCTTATTCCCTTTTTAAATAGAATTCCATACTGAGGTAGTAGCATGTCAAAGTATTTTTTTAGTTCCAGGAATCAATGGAAAGTCCAAAAGGAGCTATGTATCCAAATCACAGGATTGGAAAGTAGAAGTCCTAAAGTTTTCAAAGGACTGTTTGCAAGTATAAAAGCTATTTTCTCCTCTAGAAACTGTCCTTTCCTTTCCCTCTTCATCTGCCTCTATGTCAAAGTCCAGTGAGGCATGATGATTATTATGGGACATTTTTGGTTGGCAATTTGCTGGCTGTCTACAACTTGAAAAAGAGTCCAGATGAGGCCTCCATAAAGGCTTTCCAAATGTTCCTGAAAGACAGTAAAAGAGACAATACAGAAATACTGATGCTAACAGCTTTGTGTCTCACCAAGGGCTGCATGTTGGAATGCAAGCCAAAAACTGACAGCATAAAAAGTTCACCCAAGCAAAATTTTACTTAACTGTTGTTTTACCCCTTAAAAGAAAACATTCACGTGATCAAAAGTGTAGGGCAAGATTCTGCCACCTGAGACATTAAAAACATTTCAGAAGTAGTTGCAGTCACCCACAACTTCATTTCTTTTGTTTTTATGACTACTTCCATACGCATTTTTATTTGGGGAGGGTGGTGAGGAACACAGACCAAACTGCAAACACAAAACAAGACACTTTCTAACACAAAAGTCTCAGCAGTCTCCCTGTTTTGTTCTTCAGTAAACAAACAGCATGTGCAATCTGCCATAGAGTTTGGAAAAAAATCCACAGAAATTTAAAAGAATTTCAACCCCTGACCTGTTGATATACAACATATTGGGACATACAACATCATCTCACAGTACTAAAGAAATTTTTCTCTGACTAGCATCTCATTAATAATAAAGGTCCAGCTACCTACATGCTCCATTAACAACTGATCACCTAGCCAGTTGTGGGTAAAGAGAATTCAGCATTTTAGTTCAATCTTTATTCATAATTATCTGGATTCACTAGTCAGAAAATAAGTAGTGTGTCTGTCACTCTTCACCACTAGGAAGGTGTTAGCACCAACACCTCTGCAAAAAGAGCATCCTCTTTTTTCACTGACGATACAGCCATCACAAGTTGGTGTCTGTAACCGTCACACAAAGGACTTATTTTTAAAGGACAAGGTGCCACAGGCTGATTGTTTTTATTAATGACTTAACACTATAATCTTTAATAAATTTTGAACCCAAAACCTCATACCTCCCCTTTCTGCTTCGTTAATAGAAGCAAGGGTTTCAAGTAAAACTGTCATCTAAGAAGTTACTAAAAATAGAACTGGACAAGATCTACATTTGCACCAATGACTTGTAGAGCAATTCTAAATACAACATGAAAGGATGTTCCTCACAGCACCAAAGATACAAATGAGTCTTATCTAAAAAACAAAAATCCAAGCTATGAACTTTCTGGCTCATGCATCAACAGTAATGTTAATGCCAGCTGTCTTCCTCATTGTGATTGTACATGCAAAAGGAGAGTTGAATTTGAAGATAATGCTGAAAAAGTGAATCCACAACTAAAGACAAGACATCTACTAACAACTTCGTCCACAGCCACCACCTTCAAGATCTAGCCACAGGTTCTTTGAGGAAAGAGTGCTAACAATAAGAAAGCATACAAGGCAGTGATGATGCAACTTAAGTGCGGTAGTAGGCTAAGAGAACTGACGAAAAGAGTAACTCTGCATAGATTTCTAGGGCAGAAAGAGGACCACGTGCCCTTGAGGGCCGGGTATACCAACATACAGCTGAACTACTCGCTGCAGGAGATGTGCTAAAGCCCTATCTGCACAGTCCCACCACAGTAATAGTGGCAGTCAGCCAGGAGGCTAGCCATTTACAGTCATGGGGCCTCTGCCAGATGTTCTGGCATCTGCAACATTTTACAGTTCAAACATCTGGCTTTTGAAGGGGGAAAACTTCAGAGGTTGTGCCTCCCCTCCCTCTCCACCCCCTGAGAACAAAGAGCGCAGTGATACTCATTCCCCCAGGTCCCCTTGCAGAGCCATCTGACCCAGGCCTTGATCAGCCAGTGCTCATACGGCAGCTGGGAGACAATCCACAGTACCAGGACTGTGCTTGGTGCTAAGATATCACAAGGATAAAAGCAGTATGTGGTTTTATAAGCATTTTAAACCAACTAGCCAAATCAACATCCAAAGTTTAGGGAGCTTCAAAGATCAAGCAATGCTTTTCTCCTTCCCCCCACCTCTCCCTGCAATCTGGATTAAAATTGTAAACCTCAACTAAGCTTTGGGAACAATTTGTGTCGTACAAACGATGAGGAAAGTACAAACGACGGGTAGAGAGAGCATTTTTACATTGTGCCTTACTCTGAAGGGTAAATAGGTCTGGCTCACCATGTTATACAATATAAACTCGTACAAGATCAAGTCTCCCCACCTGCCTTGAGCCCTCCTGGAATCCTGTGTACCTTCTGCCTGTCAGGCAAAACGTCAAGTTATGTATCCTAACATTTATGTAAATCTGCCAGCTATATTAAGACAGAAGATAAGAATCATATCACTGATATGACTTTCATGTAAGCATGAGCTATTAAGATCCCCTGGTAATTGAAATATTCATCATGCAGTTTTACATGAAAACACAGA
This sequence comes from Dendrocincla fuliginosa, assembly GCA_035047845.1. NCBI lineage: Eukaryota > Metazoa > Chordata > Aves > Passeriformes > Dendrocolaptidae > Dendrocincla > Dendrocincla fuliginosa. The sequence goes on from JAWWMO010000043.1 coordinate 30,644,343, forward strand.
AAATCACTTTTCTGTTCCTCGGCTTAACATTTGCAAAAGAAAGCTCAGAAATCAGTTTTGTTTAGTGTTGTAAGTAGGAAACAAGACAGCAAGGATAACAGCGGCTCGAATCAAAAAACAACAGCTAGAACATACCCATGAAAGTGCTGTTACTCATAATAGATGAGGGTTCCAAACTTCTGTTTAAATCAAATGTGTCTGAGTTCAGACTTTTGCTTTTTAGTCCAGTTCCTTCACTCTGAGTATAAATAGAATTTATCCATCTGCTACTTGTGGCCTGTGTCCCAATAATGCCAACACACTGGTCAAAGGGATCATCCAGTGGAGGTGAGTATTGATAGCATTCTTTTTTCCTTAAATATCCAGACTCATAAGGGTCCAAGCATGTTGTTCTTTGGTCAGGGCTGCAACCTGAAGGAAAAAATACTTTTATATAGATTCATCATAACACAACATTGAATTAGGACTAAAATTTCCCCCCACTCCAACTTACTTGTATTGTATGCTTCAAAAGCATCAGAACCATATGTGTTTCCCTTTAAATACAAAGTCCCTGAAGTCCCCAGATAGTGGCATAGGAATGGATCAGCAACACCCTCCAAGTCTGTTTCACTGCTGTTATCTAGATGGCAAATGCCTTAAAAATAAAATTGACATGTCAGTATACAGTCTTTTCTGAATCTTCAGCTTACAGTTTCTTAAATTTCAAGAACCCCACACACTCAACTACATTTCATAGTGTATTTTAGAGCTTGAGTAGGTTTAACCTCACCTTTTGATGAGAATTGTAATTCTAGCAAGTGTTTGATTTGTTAGCTTGACAGACAATGTGTCACACTTTGCTGATGATACAACTCCTTAATAACAAAAGAAACCCAATCACACAGGCATCAGACCCAGGTACTTCCTTCTTCTAAAGCACTGGATGCCAGGTTCATGCTCTGTCTCAAAGCCACCTTTTGGAGCATAGAGCATCAATGAAAAAGTCACTGGGTGCTTGAACAACTGTACAGATTTTTCAGTTCAAATGTTCTTGAAAGCTGTGGACATGATCTGTGGTTCTTGATCCATCTTCACTACCATACTCACACAGTGAGAACTTCTCCTCACCACCACTCCATTCCCATCTGTCCCAGTTCCTGATTGTATTTAAGTCCCAAATCCCTCCCAGAAAGGTGCCTTTTCCTGTCTAATGCAGGTATGTACACTGTATTCTCAGGGGCCAGATGTACAAATATCAAGTACTGCAGCTTTTAACTTGCAGTCACCTTAAACCCTTTATTTAGCTCTTCTAACTGGAAAGTTTACACACTTATACTAAAGTTACACTGGTACACATGCCTACATTCCATTAAAGGATCCTTTTCAAGCTATGAGAGAGGAAGGCATGCTGTTGTTTTGGACACCCTTGCTTTGGAAATGTCACCATCAGTTTAAATTTACCCCAGAGACTGGCGAAAAACTTCATGATTTAATAAAAGTTGCAATGTCATTTGGATGAACTTGGATGAACCAAGTTCCTGTTATCCTCTTGAAGCAATCCCAAGCAATAAATTTCACATCTTCTATTAAACTTTAGTAGAGATGCTTTTTAGTGTTATTTCTACAAGTCAGAAAGGCAATAGCCAAACTGCAGCTACTCAAGGAACATGGAAAATCTTAGCATTTTATACCTACCGTTACTTTCTCTCTGTTGTAAGAAATACCCTCCCACAGAAGACGTGAGGAACTGATGATGACTGCCATTTTCAGATGAACCATATCCATCCTGCCTTTCAGCCAGTGTCCCCTGGGATGACAGGTAACTTGGAATGTCAGCAGGCAAATTTGTTTCATCTGTGGGGATGCAAAACCCATCAGCATGCTTCAGTTTGTAGAAGCATTTTTAAACTTGTCAGCAAAGCACTGAAAGTAACAAGTAATTCACTCTTCTGAGTCAAAGCATACATATTCCTACAACAGTCACTGAGAAACAACCACAAACAATTTTTTTTTCCTTTACAAGGCAAACCTTCAGTTTACACACCTGTATTTGTGATGCTGCAATCTTCATTTCTCCTTCTGGTGTGGTAGATGATGACCACCCACACCAAGGAAGTGCCCACCACACAGCAAACCACAGCTATGATCACAATGCCAACTGTGGCCCATCCATCATCATCAAGTGATGGGGCAATGTTTTGAGGAGAATCACAGGTGGGAGTAGGAATTACATTAAGACGGATGTTGCCTCGTTCTGTTCCAAGCGTATTAGACATTTCACAGGTGTATTTCCCAGCATCTTCTACATCTGTATCCACAATAATTAGTAACTGATTGCCTGCAGCAAAGAAATGCCTTTCTGTTACCACGAGAGGGCTGTCATCCTTAGTCCAGTTCAGTCGGGGTGGAGGGCTGCCACCAGCAATACACTGCAAGACTGCAGTTTCCCCTTTTGTTACAGTTCGATCCAGCAAAGGCCGCAAAAATGATGGTGTTTCTGGAAAGAAAGCACAGGACTTTTATCCTAAATGACCTTACAAAGATGAGACCATGTCCCTTTCCTTCAGAGTTCAAGAGGAAAAGCTAAATTACATGCATCAGTAAGGCCTAATGAAGTAAGGCCTTCTGATTCTCAGAAAAATCTCAAGGACTTTGAGCCTACAATTTAATTTACTTGTCAATGGATCAGACCTAGATGCTTGATTAGCTCACAAGGCAAAAAGGCCAGATCATGCATGCTTACGGCCACAGAGAATTAGAATAAAATTGGTTAACAAAATGTCACAAAATCAAAAGTTAAACAAAATGCACTGTCTCTAAAAAAAATAAAAGCCTCTTTTCCCTGCCCCCCACATATCTGAGAAACATAACTAAACTTTTATTTTGCATCACAATAGTGATTATGCCATTAAGGACTGCTAATATCTTACCTAGTACTGTTAATGTTGCGTTAGCTGAAATGCTTCCAGCAGTGTTTTGAGCTGTACAGCTATAAACACCTGTGTCCTCAATCTTTACATCAACAATAAAGAATACATCATCTTCAGGCATGACATGCATGCGCCTCTTGCGCGCAGCAGGAAAATCTGTTCCACCATCTTTCTGCCAAGCAATCTGTGGGACAGGATGCCCAACTGCAGCACATTCCAAACGTGCCATTGCCCCAGCTCGAATGGTTAAGTCCATGGGGATCTTTGTAAATGAAGGCAGCACTAAAGAAAAGTTAGTGATATCAAAATGAATACATGAAACTTACTTTTTTTGCACAGCATTTTCTTAACACCCTTTGTTGGCCTAAAAAAGCCAGGGAAGCATACAACCTAAATTTATCAGTCTCCAGCAGAGGGCAAGGGAGGAGTCTGTGAAGTACATGAGACCCTCTAGGTCAAAATCTCATTTCTGCAAACAGCTTCCTATGTGACCTTTCCACAGCACCTTGAAACAAAGCATACACTTACCTTCTGTGAAGAAAAGATTAATGTTTTTTTTTCACCTTGTAACACAGATTTTGTCAGTTTTACTATGAATCAGCTATGTCACTGCTTTTACCTCTACTGTGCTTCAGCACAATGGAACCAGAACTAAAACTGAATGGTTTGATCTTGGAAGCAGATATATTTTTAAGAAATACTCTCAGCATATTAAGGGATCTTCTAAAACATGCAGATGATAAGGGAAAAATGACATTTATATATCATCATTAAAATCATTCTACTTTTAAGTCCACAAAAAAAAAGTAACATACTTACTGTTTACTGTAAGTTTGGCTTTGACAGAGTAGGATGAACCAAAATGATTTGAAATAACACATTGGTATTTCCCTTCATTACTGAATTCAACATTGCGCAGTCGAAGGATGGTAGTGTACTCCATCACTTCACCGCCCTGTGCCCGGAGGTGTGCATAATTCTCCATTTCAGCATCTTGCAGTAATTCATTGTCCTTCTTCCATGCAAAAGTCATTGGGGAATCACTGCTGCTGGCTGCCGAACACACAAAACTCAAATTGGAGCCTTTGATTGCTGACTGGGTTTCTGGCTGGACAGTGATCTGTGGCTTAGGAAAATCATCTACACAGAAGAGAGAAAAAGTAACACAGAGGGAGAGGAAAAAAAAAAAAAAAGTGAGGCCTGAGGACTTTTCAGAAAGAGTTTGTAAGTCTTGTTTTATAGGTTTGAGAGACGAGTCAGATAAGTATTTATAAAATGGATACACAATGCTTACATTTCATTAGCCTTAGGGTATTTAAAGATGCCATATTTATGAGTTTATTGTGCCAAGTCATCCCTTATTGAAGAAAAGCACATTTAAAAGCAGACTGTGTGCATAGTTTAACAGCAGCATTAAAGATGGAAGCACTAGCCCCTGACACCTGCAAGAACTATTCTGAATATCAATCATGAAGCGTACCCTTCATCTTTACAACACCTGAGGCTGCTGTGAGTTTATCTTTACTGAAAGCACAGTTCTTCTGCCATCAGAAACCGTAAGTTATAGTGGAGGGTTTTACCCAAACTCACAAACAAAAAATCACGTTTGGTTCAAAGGGGATGAAGATCTCCTAAGCAGGGCAGCACAGGAGAACTTCAGGAGATTAGTTTCTGAAGGTCCCTTTACTACTGGAAAGTTACCTTCAAAGTGCTATGTTGTGGGTTTACAGAATTAGTTGCTTTCTGAATTATTTACTCAATTTCTTGTACAAAAGGAGTGGGCAATTAAATGCTGGTCTCTCAAAAGCAAAAGCCTTAGCATATCCCCAATTTTCACGATGTCTCCAATCTCCTGAAGAACTTCACAGGAACTGCAGGAAAAGTCCTGTATCCCAAATATTCCTCTCTGCACAGAGTCCATTTTTATCTAGCCGCTTTGTCTCCTTACATCTCATTTGTTTGGTAACAACATATCAAGGTCAAAATGCTATTTCCTTGAAGAACCTTCACGCTGTGTGTTACAAAATAAAGTAAGATGTGCAGATACTCTCACCTTGAGCTGCCTGCAGAACACTTGCAGGTCTGAAGCTGCACTCCAGTGACAGGGCAACATGGATCTGGGACTCTAAGTATAGGCCTTAGGCATCTCCTAGGTCATTAATTTTTCATGCCTCATACCCATGCGTTAAGTCCTCCATAACAAACTATATCATTTGCAAATTAAGTTGATATTTTCACTGACTTTGCACAGGGATAAGTAAGGAAAACAGTGTAAATACTTAAATTGGTCTTGTGAAAGGACAGGAGAACATATTTCAATCTTAATTATTTGACAGGAAGAGGGGATAAAAAGATCACTTATGCATATAGTAGAAAATAGCGAAAAACACACTAGGATAAGACTGCCATTGTGTTTTGTCAGAACAGAATAATTTGAGAGCATATTTGAATTAATGTATCACAGACACACACATATATATAAAAATATAATTTCAGACAAGAATCAACACACTTCCCTTAAAAATTCTATAAAAGCAAAAGCAGCCATTGTAAACTCATAAGGCAAGATGTGGACACCCAAATGTCTAGTGATGACACACACTTCAAAGATTTAAGTGAAACACTTGATTGCATTAAGAGATTTTAGTTACTTCTACACAACAATTACGTTAATTACAACAATTACGTAAATATAACAACTGACTCTTTAGTACACTCCTTTTTTCTATTACATCTTAAGGGGTTTGAAATGAGTTAATTAAAAACAGCATTCAGCAGTTAAAAGCAAGATCACAGTTTGTGAAACTCAAGGATATATACTTCATACATACTCCTTTAGCCACAAAGTAATTTTTAATTTCCTGCACTGCCAACTTCTCCTTTTCAGCAGTAGCTAGCATCCATTCATTATTTACTAAATATTTGACTGCTAATAGAAGGGAGAAAACAACATTTTTATACCGTTTTATACTCTGTACCTGTTTTCTCATTGAAAATAAGGTATAGGTAGCAACAGTAAAAATTAAGCAATTATATTTGCTATGAGAGGAAAATTATTGAGAAGACAAGTTACTGTTTTGCCTCCAAACAATACAAAATTTGAATTTTCTTTAAGAAAAACAGAATATATTCAAAAAAATACATGAAATCCAGTTAGCTTTTAATTTTCTGATATTTTTTAAGTTCCCACTTTACATATCAGAGTACTTAAACACAAATCTTTACTCTGAATGCTTACCTTCACTTTTCTTTAAATAGAGAACACAACATATAGCGGATAATGAATGTGACTAAACACAGAGAAATTTCATTAAGGCAGATGCTGTCACCTCAAATTCTCACATCCTAAACTAAAAATATTTTACTAGCCTATCTGGCAAACTGAAATACAAAGTATCAATAGTGTAACTGTGGTAATCAGATATTTTTTAAATTAGTTTACATACAGGCAGTAACTTACTTAGTCCAAATAGTTTTTGAAGTAGACAACAAGCACACTAAAGGTCAGAACTGAGGCCAATTTAGCTTTTTTACTTTCAAATATTCTCAGCTCTGGGATAACCTCAAGACTAATGGAATGTGAAAATAATTTACAAAAAAAAAATGAAACCCAAAAATTGCATCTTAATTTTGCCAAATTACAACACTCTTATAAATCATAATTATCTATACAATATCTGTCTTTTAAATCTACAGGCACATATATTTACCACCACAAACTATTGAGCTTTCACTTGCATGCTTATGGAAAGTACTACGTAAGCAAGCTGTACATGAAATAAAAGCCCAAAGACCACCACTCCCCATCTTGTATAAAGCCACAAGCTTCACACATCTACATCACAGTCTGGGACAGAAGAAAACATTAATAAATACCAAATCCTCTCCATTTTATTATAGAAATCAAAACATCAAAGAAACTACAAAAAAAACTAAGCATACAGCAAAGTCTGTTCTATGGAACAAGAAATAAGAGGCTATACTCACCACAGACAAACCCATCCAGGCTGACAGCAAAAATACTTCTCCCTTTTAGCAGCTGAGGATGGGCACAACTGGCATTTACAAAGCTCTGGAAGCTGTTCTCTGACATCCACTGTGGTAGCCATTTTAATTGGCAGTCACACAAGAGACTTGATGTGTTGAAGTGCCTAGGAAAAAGCAATTACATTCAAACCCAGGCTGCTTGTTTTTTGTATTTGTAATACAGATCTGTATGAGCACACATTAGTAAAAAATCTAGAGTTTTAGAGAAAGACAGCCTTATAATTTAGCTCAGATGTTGTGACACCATTGTCATGAGTCTCACAATCTACAAAGCAAACATGTCATCCTGAACTCCCAGCTTCTGCTACAATTATGAGTTCAGACAAACACGCATGTTTGTAGACTCTCAGGAACAAAACTACAATGAGCAGTAGGAAACAACTGGCATGCAGAAGAAGAGTCGAGAAAGCAGGCACTCTGGAAGTCAGCATCTGAGACAGTTTCAGTCTCTCATTTATCTTGGCAAAGATATTTAAAAAGTGGAGTGGGGGTACAAAGAATAGTAACGTGTTGAAATAACAAGCGCAGAACTTGTTATTAGTATTAGTTTACCTAACCTATGGGAATGGCTACATTTAAAGAGGGTAAAAAACAAAAAAGCAAAGGAATATTCTGGTAAGCATCTAGAATCAGGAGTTTAAGCAAGAGAAGTTCTCAGTTTGGGCTGAAAACTCAAAATTGCCCTTAAAAAACATACTAAAAACCCCACATTCAGTAATAAAATGCCTTTCTTCAAATCTCACCCACTCTTGAAAGTAAAAATAATTTATGGGTCCAAGGAGATAAATAGCTTTAAAGATGAATGAAGATATAGCAATTCTTGAATTATTTTTTTCTTGAAGAAAGTAGAGTCTCCTTGACCTCTTTTCTCACACTAGCACTGTGTAGATACCTAGGGATGCCAGCTCACCAGTTTACATTGAGATGAAACAGGTTCTAGGATTATTCTTGTTATTTTTATGAGGCAGAGAAACCACACATTTTTTATATCCTGATATAGTGGGTATCTGTCATATTTTCATATTTATTCTCTAGGGACCTCAGAATAAAATTACTAGATATTAATTTACACTAAATAATCTTGTGGGAAAGTACTTTCTACCATCTGTCTGTTTCTTCCTCAGACATAATGGATGTCTACCAGGTGTTTCAAGAAAAGTACAGGAAAAACAATGACAACTCTTGAATAGTTATTTCATTGAAGTAGTCACAGTCTAGTATCTTGCAGCATCTTACAGTCCCTGGAGCAGTGTTAGCCTGTCTTTCTATCACATTTGGTAACTCTTCAAATCATCTATATCAATCTCTAATTGTCAGTGCTGCACTCCCAATTCTCTTGTGCCAAACTAACAACTGTCCTGAATCTGGCTGAGAGAGTTCAGCAAACTAATCAAGCAATACAACCAGATCCAACTTTAGGAAGAGGAAAGGCAAAAAAACCCTGGCTATGGGTAGAAACATAGCTGCTGTTTTCCAGAGCAGCTGAAGTTACACCACAACACAGGTAACATCAAACTGAACTTCAGATGGCCTGAATATTGTCTAGATGCAAGAAAGAAATATTTTACAGTTAGAACAATCATACACTGCAATAACATGTGGCATGGTGGAGTGTCCAGCACTAGAGGCTTTCAAGACACAATTGGATATAGTGCCAGATAACCCCATCTAGTATCCCTTTTCAAGGAAATGTTGGACCAGGTGAACTTTTGAGGTAACTTCTCACCTTCACTGTTCTCTGAGTCTATGAAATATGCAAGGCTATTTGCTACCTTCTCTACAGCACTCAACATGGAGTAATTCTGGAAGATGAAAGAGAGAGCCAGTTGCCAGAAAGAGACTTGACAGGAGTCTGGAGAACACAAATGAAAAGCTTCAGACAAGCTTTAAGCAGTTCCTACTCATAATGAATGCACATCATTTTGTTATTCTTTAATTTGCTGACAGGTTATCTACAGACCAGCTCAGGGCAACAGGTTTGAGTAGAGAAGGCTGATAATAATAGGAAACACAAGATATATGCAAAAGGAAGAATTAGCTGTGCTCAAGACAAAGGGAAGAGCGAGCGTGTTGCTCTGCACCAATCGATGAAAAAAAAAAAGGGGTAAGAGGACCAAAAGGAAATCCTCACTAGAAGAATACATTTTTCCCAGTGACTGCTTCACAGCTTCTCTGAAGACCTGTCTCTTTGCTTCTACGCGACAGAAGGACCCAATTACAAGCACTGACAACCAGGTCTTTACAAAAGAATTACAGCATTGCTTTTCCCTGGTCCAATAAGCTTTAGCTAGTGATAGCACTGCTGATCTTATACCACATTACATCACAGTCTTCCTTATTTAAAACCTATCAGGGACCAGTCAATTTAAAATAAGGACTTTATAGACACCAAATGTAGCAGAAAACAAATGCCTCCTATCCTATGCTTTCTTACTTAAATACAATGTTTTCTTACTCAAAACACTGACATAACCTTTTTACATTACTTCAGAGAGATTACAGGAATTTATCACTGTGTCAGGCAACATCTTACAAGGCTTTTATTTATATCTAAGCTAAATATAAATATAACGTGTATCTGCATATATATATTTAAGTGAAGTGATGCCTTTTGATAGACACTTACAATTCTTTGAGTTTCTTCATTTGTGAAAATGCGTTTCCTTGAACTGACATAATTGCATTGTTACTTAGATCTCTATAAAAAAAAAGGAAAAATAACATCAGAGGAAAATAGCAATTTATTAAACTGAATATACTTAAGACTCAGGGAATAGTTTGCTATTTCAGTGATACACAAAGGGATCCTCAAGCCCGGAAGTGAACGAGAAACAATTAAGGAGTTTTATAGCATGCTTAATATATAACACTTTTTTAATTAATTCCAAAATACTCAGCAAAACTCCAAACCTAAAGAATTTTCTGAAGATCACAATAGCAACCATGGTAAGTGTATTTCATTCCAAGTCACAAGTAAAGCTTATTAGTCCCACTTTTATTTCAACCTAGTCTCAAAATTAATTTTTTCCAATTTTTGGTTAAATGTGAATTTCTACCACTTACAAGTGTTCAAGTGCATCCAAACCAGAAAATGCTTTCTTTGTAATGGATCTAATCCTGTTTCCTTGGAGCATCCTGAAAAATTTAAGCACATGATGCAAAAAAGACGCAATTAAATCAGAGTATTTCAGAGCTGAATAACTGCATTTTTGCCATTTGTTTCTACACTGTAACTAATACTCAGCATACAGCCTTCTCCAAGGTACCAAAATGTCTCATATATAAAAGATATTTATTCCCTTGAATATATACCTAGATTTTACAATTACTTTGGAATACATTTAAGGTGTACAGTTGAGTGATATGGATTATTGTAAAAGTATACAGATAAACATCTTTTATTTCATAGATCTGCTTTTGAAAATTTCAATGCAATGAAGCCACTTCCATTGGATGCTGCATTACTTTGTCAAAGACTATCCCGTCACTATGCCTTTGTCATAGGATATACTTATTACTTTTTATTAGGAGAAAACCTCATTCTTTGATAAAGATTTCCGTAAGCAGTAATAATAATTATAATAGACTAGTTTGACTTGAAAAATCTGGAATTTCTTTTATAGAAAAGGAACACCTTGTAGAGAATAAAATGATAAGAAAAGAAAATCATCTCAGCTGTGGAAAATATAGCATCATTAACACCATTAAGTGTTGGGCTTGTCCCATGAAACACACATAATCTAAGCTAATTTTTTTAAGGAATGATGAGATACAAATGTAACAACACTCACAGCTTCCTAAGTTTATCTAGTCCAGAGAAAGCACCATTCATATCTTCAATAGTCCATGATATTTCATTGTTTTTCAGATCCCTGTTTAAAAGGGGAGGAAAAAATCAAACCACAAAAACTATTAAAAAGAACAACATATATACTTTTTCAGCAGCACATTTTATTTGGAAAAAAGATTCTAAAATAGCTTTCTGGTAGGTTGCATTTTTGTTTAGTTGTTTTTTGCGGGTTTTTTAAGAGAAACGTTTCCTGATTAACTATATGATTTCAATTTTTACTGAGAGACTGAGTCTTTGTACTTTTATGACTGATACTTAAAAAGATCACAAACTCAACATTTTTCAGAATCATTAGCAAACAAACTCCCAGTCCCCTCCAAGACTATTCAGATACAGAACTGTCGTAAGAGAAGGAGTGTCACAGTAAGGGAAGGGATCAACTATTGTCCCCTTGAAACAAAACACACTCATTTCTTTTGAAGTTCATAATATTAACATATAGAGAATGCCCAGAGAATCATTTTTACATCTCAAAACATCCACCACACTCACTCAATTATCTGTGAAGTATAAAGAGATTAGTGTACAGAGTGGTGTGTCAGCAAAGAATCAAACAGGTAGGACTAGAGGAGAAAGAAAAATCTACGAGGAAAAGCCTAATGCTTAATTCCTAGACAACTCGCAGTTGTCTGATTTCCTCTCTTTATGATCTACAACTGCTTGAACTTTTTTTTTTTAAAAAAAAGGCATACACCTCCCTGAACCGCATCTGTGTTAGATGCCCAAAATGTGAGTATGTAAGCAAACCCCTGAAAGTAAAGTGTCAGCACCTTTTCAAAACCTAGAGGGAAAGGCAACCATTTCGCTCATCTGGCCAACAGATGGGTCAATGGCACACAATGGGACAATTTTAATGAAGTGGAATGTATTTAGATTAGTTTACTTTGCTCTTCCCCTTCCTTTAAGAAAAGCCATTTCAAAACATGCTCAAATGCTTAGAGCAATTGTCCAGTTCAGCCATCTCCATCAGCACCCACAGCAATACACAGTTTTAAGTTTTGTCTTACTCCTACCACAAGGGAAAATGTTGATTCAGACACAACTATGATCCAGATCCCTAAAGCTGTGGATAGCTGCCTTTGAATGGAGACGTGCCTTTCCCATAATAATGTTACTGAAAGTTTGTGTAATAATTACCACCATCCATCGTGCACAGCCTTAACAAAAGAGGAACTCCTCATTTTCCCAACTATTCTGAAGAGAAATCTTACTGTAAGAAAAACATATGCTAATCAGGGGAAGGTAACAAAAGGTTCTTGTATATTTCATAAGGAAAAGAACTAAACTATAAACACTGAAGGTTTTTCCTGAAGGTTTTTGACCTTACAAATTGAGTTTGTCAACTTACAAAATCTGTAGACTGGAAAGTCCCCTGAAGGCACAATCAGCAATGTAATTTACTTTGTTGTTTCCAATATACAATCCAACCAGCACGCTTAAACCAACGAAGCTTGAATCATCTAACCTTGCTAATTGATTGAATGTCAAATCTCTGCAAATTTAAGAGGAAAAAAGCATTTTAATGTTCATGCTGCAGTGCTTATTTAACTCAGTTCAACCCAGGTGAATTTTCAGGGGGAGCACGTTTTTTCCCCCTTACAATTATCATAAAACTTACTACACTATTTTTGACCACACAGTTTGTGCATTGTTTCAAACAATTCACAAATTACTGCAGAATGAATTTCTTTCATTTGAAAATGACTGTGTTACAGCTTTAATACAATTGGCACAGTGAAATGAAATAGTCACAGCTGACTTCAACTTCTTTCAACAAAATTTAACTCTCTCATACAGAAAAGTTGTTGTCACCTTGGAAACTTTTTTTTTTTTTAAATTCACAGATCAGTGGTAAGAAGCTCATGCTTTGGCATGTACCTCACTTTCAAAACTGGAAGAGAATAAAGTTACTCACAGCTCACTGAGTTTTTGGCAAAATTCCCAGGCATCAGGACTGATCCTGCTGATGGCATTTTGACTGAGATGTAGTTGCTGCAGCATCAGCAAGCCATAAAGCCAGCCTTTGGTTACCTCTGTTAAATTGTTATGGTCCAGCTGCCTACAAACACACATAAACAGAAAAAAGACATAAGGCTCATAACTCAGCAGCATGCATGCTTTGCTGCATGTCCACATCTGACTTTGTGACATTGGCTAGATAGTTACCGTCTCTATTTACATCAAGAATTGTATTCGTGCATTCCGAAGGTGCTGCCCTGCACATTCAATATTGACTGCTTGCTGCTTTTCAAAACACACCAGAACAATTTAATCCAAAAACACCTGCAAATTTTACCAAGTAATTCTATTAATTTCGTGCAATTCAACTTAATATGTTATCAGCAGAACCTCCGAGCAAAAGTCTGACTTACAAGACTTCCATGTTTGTCAATCCCCAGAAAGCACCATCCATGAGCCTCGTAACTCCATTTCTCTGAAGCTTTAGTGATTTCAAAGCTGGAAGTCCTTGGAAAGTAAGCCCATCTATTTTTTTGATTTTGTTGCGATTCAGCTCCCTGCATCAATAAAATTTACAGTTACAGCACAGTAATTTTACCTGCATGTCAACAACCTTTCTTCCCTCCCTGGAAACAGTCTTTATGATTTTCTTGCACATAAAACAGAGACAAGAAGGAATAAAATTCCAACATTTTATTGTAATATGTTTAACCATGTTAATACTATTCTGCCCTTCTGATACTGAGGACAAGTACTCAGTAGTTCCTTGATTTTCAGACTTCAAGAATCCCTGTAGACCCAGAATGTCACAGTTAAGCCTGTTCACAAATTCAAAAGTGAAAGCAAATTCCTGATGTTATTCAGCAGTAGAGCTGTTAAGGTTAGCTTGTAACTGCAACAAATAATTGGTCAGAAGGAAAAAGTTAATATTTTAGTTGTGATAACTAGGCAAAAATCAATACCCTGGGTGACCCCTCTCTTTCTCAAGCTGGAGCCAAGCATTCGTCACACATTTCTCCTTCCTGCTCCACAAGTAGTTACACAAAGCACCTTTCCTCTTCCTCAAGAGGTCTAGGCCCTCAGCCTTCTGCCACTACACACAGCCTTTGCAGGTCAGAAACTGGGACCAATCCTGTGAGGGTGATATAAGGCATAACTAGCTGTAGGGCAAGCTGCAATGATAGTAGTACTCAATATTTGCTATTTTCCTGCTGGTCCTTCTTAACTCCAAACCCCACAACAACCTTCAAGCAGCCTCCTGACATGTGAAAAGGGAACTCTAGCATCACACAGGCAAAAAGAATTATTTTAACTAGTTTTGTAACAGGGAATTGTGTAATAACCATAATTTGCTAAACTAACAGTTTGTCTGTTAGTAACAACCAATACATAGTATAAAGAGACAAGATCAGACAATACTCAGAAAAGGCCCTCATATAACGTCATCATTTGCTCCTTCAAGAAAGCCTTAGACCTATCAAACCAAGAAGAATCCTCTCCTTCCAAAACTTACTTCCCCATGCACAGTAAAGGCCTAAATAATTCCCTTCCCATAGTTATACCACCATTATTTTTCAGAGTCTCAGCCCTGTAAGATTTCAGCTCTCCTCTATGGCAGCCTGACACAAAACTGACCTGGTTACAGAGACCTGCTAGGTAACCCTCCTCCTCCTCTTCTGTTTAAATATGAATAGGCAGTGAAGAACATTCAGTAAGAACAGGCTTCAGTTCTTTCCCACTCTTCTCTGAATACTTCTTTCAGGTGATAACACAAGTTTTTAGCCTTCTTTACAGTTAGCTGCCTAACATAACTAGGTGAGCATACCAATTATGGATGAGTGGAACGTTTTTAGGCAAGAATATCACCAAAATCCAAAATTTCAGTTGAATCTGAAGACCAAGATCATCAAAAAAGCCTGAGCTTTGAGGATTGTTCTCATACTCTTCTACTGATGTTTGAGTCAAATTTTTCCTGCACTTGTATACAGATGACACACTGTTTCCAGATGTGTCAAGCATCCTGACACTTCAATGTTTATGACCTTTCACTTTCAAGGTTAACATAAGAGAGTTTGACGTTTTTAACCCTTGACTATCTGATATGGAAAATAATTATCCAGGATTTGATAAAGTGTTGCCCATCCTTATGTCCACTTCCTGGACACTTTATAAGCTTTTCAATTAAAAAAAAAAGAAATCCCAAATCTCATATTAAACAACTTTACTATTTATTCAGTAAAACATTTATGGACAGCATTGTATCAGTGAAGCCAATGGTCTATTTACTCAAGCATATCATTTATTGCCATACCTTCTGAAAGCAAATTAATTCATTTCACCACGAAAGCACAAAATAAGTAAATGACTGCTGCAGAGAACTATATAAGTTTACTTCACTTACTATTTTCCCCATGCTTTTTAACAGGAATATTGCTATTACCCCTTCTTTTTTTTTTTTTTCTTTTCTTTTAATATGCAAACAATTTTAAACATAAAGACTATTCGCATCTCACCAACATATAAAACTAGTTTTGTTTAGTCCAACACTACAGTTAGTAAGGATTGCAGTAATATGTTTTCTGTGTCTGTCTCACTCTGCCTCTGATTAAATTAAAGGCTAAAGTTCAAGCACTGCCAGTGCTTTGGAAAACCTGAAAACAATTAGTCAATTGTACGTCCCACTTACAGGTGCTGCAGATGGGAAAGTTTAAACATCTTTTGAGGAATTGCTGAAATTTTGTTCCTGTTCAGTTTCAATACTTGAAGTGTGGTAGACAAATTGTCAAAGGTACCAGGCTCCATGGAGGTTATTCGATTATTGTTAATATACCTGTTGAAACAATGTCTAGAAGGTTAAATTTACAGTTCTTTTTAAAATTCTTAATATCAAGTAGCAAAAAACAAAGCTCTTGTGGTTCTTACTCATTTATAAATGGAATTAATTTATCATATCAATAAGAGCTCTTGATAGCTTATTCCATAGTCAAATACTATTTCACCACCAACATTTTGCTCTAGCCTGCAAAGGTGTCATAATGGAGGAAGATAACATGTTTCAATCCCATTACTTTACTCTTAACTCAGTATAGCTCTGGCATTGCAATATTCCTGACTAAGGAATGAAAGTGGGTTCACAAAAAGTCTACTGAACTCCATGTAGCTTCAAACTAGCCTATACATGGGGAACTTAAATTCATTTTGTTATACAATTATTTCTCTCAGGATAATAGCCTTAGACTATTTTATGAACTAAAACATCTCAGTGCAACCAGTCATATTCAAGTTAGCATCTTATGTTAAGCTGAACAGGTGAAAGTAGAAATATTTAATGTTGGTCTAATTAAAAAAAAAAGATTTTAGTACCTTAACAAACAGCTGCCAATCTAAGTTTCCCAAAAAGTTTTTTGAAAGTAACCAGAAAAAGAAAAAAATAATAGGAAGTTTTACTTACAGATACTTGAGCTGTAATGATGGAAATGATGAAATTTTTAGCTCCGATATGCTGTTGTTGCTCAAGTCCAAAGTTTCTAAACTTTGAAATGGCTTCAGATGTTCAGACAAAATGTTGGCAATCTTGTTACTGCTCCTGAAATTTAATGGCAGTAGACAAAAGACAGTCATTTCCAGAGTAAACACCTGTGAACTGTACAACTCTGCCAAGAGTTAATTCTTCATTCCCCTACTTGAAAATAATTTCTCATTATAGAAAACTAATAAAGTATGTTCTCTATACATAACACTAATTTCTAGCCATCTGAAATCACAAATTGGAATACTCCAAATAATTGCTCATTAATATTTCTTAAAACATAATCCCAGGAAACAATAAAAAAATTGCAATATAATCCAATAATTGCAATTCATTGCTTTTAAAATAAGATGTAAAACTCTCCGATCATTGCTTCTGAACTGTAGAAATACCTGGTATTTGTATGGAACAGTATGTCACAGTATTGTAATGAAATGAGATTAGAGTTGTTTTCTATTTAAAGCAAATTAATATCCTAGAAGACAGACATAGTTGCTTCTAGTTTTTTGAAAACTCCCTTGGCATGAAAGTCAGACAATTTCAAAAAAAAAGAGCTAGGTTAGGAATGATGGATGACAGCGCACCCCTTCTGAGAAACATTCTATAATTATGCAATTAGACCTAGTATTTCATCCGACAGATTTTTCTAGTGAGTTGGCAAAGAAGAAAATTTTCACATATTAGATCTCATTACAGGAGTTTTGGACTGCATGTCAGGTCAAACCTCAGCTAGGCAACACACCCAATTCAACAGCAAGTAGTCTGCAACTGTTTAAAGATGTGGGTATTGAAGTCTGCTATAAGGAACACCCCTCTTTCATTTCCAATGGCATGTACTTTTTCCAGTGATCCAGCAACCTACCAGTTTTTCCATCTCAGTTGCATAATGTACAGAATCCTACACGCACATCAGCAACATGAACTGGGATATTTGTTTGGGGCTAACTGTACATAGGTGAAAGCAGATCATGACCGTGACCCTTGTTACCTTGGGAAGTTCAAGTCAGCTCTAGCTATGGTATATCCTGTGCCTTGTATGATGTACTATCAAAATTTAGGAGCCTTCCCTAGCTCCTAGAAATTGCAGGCAAAAGCACTTTCAGTAAAACTATCAACAAGAATGTTGATTCTAGGTGTTCGCCTTTAGTGGAAATACTTGCTCTGGATCAAATAGTAAGCCACACATGAGGGTAGCATGGACAACCCTCATGTATTCTAGGGGTGTGGGGGGACTACTGCTCAAGACAAAAAAGTCTGAACTCAGAAAGTGAACCAGAAGTTAGATTAATGGGCTTTCTGACCACATGTGGGAACGAGTAAGTGATCTTGCAGCCACTCCAACACTGAGCCTGTATCATGTTTCATTCCTCAGGCTGTCTGCAAAGGTACACTGTATTTTTTAACTCTTAGCTGAAAGTATTTATTATAAATGGAAACAAATTACTTTAATAAAAACCAACAAACACCACCACCATGTGTCCAGTTCCACTGGCCAAATAAGACTGTGAGTTAGATAACAGGTCATAGAGCCTTGCCTTTATGCATTAGTTTGTTTATAAGGTAATTACTATCAAGGTATTAAAACTGCCAATGACTTGAGTGACGAATAAAATTTTCCTTGCAGTAAAAGTGTGCTCCAGCAGAAGCCAGCAATTTCCTGAACTGCACGCCTCCTAAATTGCAGTGTGAAAGTGTTCAGTTATAAGAGAGCTTGCACAGTGCTGTCTTTGTGTCAGCACTGTTCCATAAAACAGAAATTCCTCACAACTGGCAGGATAATAGCTCCTGTATTACAAAGTTTAGTTGTACCTAATGGAACCAAATAAAACTCTTACACACAGCCTTCAGATTAGCACTTACACTAACTGGCAAATTACCTGACACAGACCAGGTTACGACAAAAACAACCAAACAACAAAAAAAATCCACCTTGTTTGTGTCAGGGAACATTTTTCTTTCTCAGAGATGGTAAGGCCATATTGTGCAAAGAAAAACAACTTCTTTTGTTCACTAAAGTTGCACTACACATTAAAGTCCTAGTCCATTTCACAACAAAAATCAAACCAGCCTTCACTGCGCCTTCCTGCTTACTCATATTTGTAGAAGTTACTCAATTGCAAAGTAACTCAATGGTTTACTCCCTATTGCTCCAACAGCCTCGTCCAGTTTCTCTTCAAAAAAACTTAAGCGTTTTAACTCACACCTGGAAGGAGGTTATTCAGTGCCAATGACATCCAAGTAGTTCTACTTTAAGGCCCAACTTGAGTTAAAATTGGAAACTTCAACTCTAAAGTGATTTGTCTTCATCACTTAAGCAAATCGAATAAAAACAACATATCTATCATGTAACTGCCAAATCACCATCAAAATTAGTCAAGAAGGACATGTTTGAAAACACTGGCCTATCTAATTGTCCATACAGAAACAAACAGTAGGTTGGCAAAAAAATATAAAAGTTTGTTGACTTACAGGAGGTTAGGGGGAAGAAACCCTAAAAGAAAATATTTCTAGAGAAATGCTGTTATTGCTGTGCTCAGACAAAAGGAGCCGCACACACCCAACTGGCTTCATTTCACAGACACTAAAGGAAATCAGAGAAACAGAGAGCCCTTGCAACAAGAGAACCAGCACATCAAGTTCTCCCAGAAGCAGACCTGCAGCAATTTGATAACAATTTCTTCATATGCAAGGAACAACATGCTGCAGCTTCCTTACAACTTTTCCTGTTACAGCTAAAGCAGCAGGAGCACCAAGCAAACCAGACAAACCTACCAAAAATATCTGCATGAATGTGAACATGCCTTTAGCTATTTGAGTGCCTATACCCTGACTTGCAGCAAAAAAAACCCAGAAGCCAATGACCCATGAGTGCATACAGCCTGATTTAATTTCTCTTACATAAGCCTTTGTGAATACCAGCCTAAGACAGAATATCAGTTTTTCATTATGGATATGAGAAACTTTAGATTTCCCTCTCAGAATCCATGACTTTAACCACACCACCGAGCCAAAACATCTGTAAGAGCCCTATCAATCATGATCTCAAGATTCACTCTATATAAACAACAGCTACAACATATCTGACATATCGACTTGTACTTTCCTTGTCTCTTGGGAAATACAAAGCAGGACAGAAACTTCTGCATCCATTTTGTTGAGGATGCAGTTAGCACAGTTTTTAAAGATCTAAGATAGTATGACTGAGTATCTCTTGATCAAGGTTGTCAGTATGTAATGTTTTCTACCTAAGAGCAATATCCTTGCAAGCTTCATGACACTGATCTTGCAACATGGAAAACCCAACTCATTAACAGATTAAGACCTAAAGCCCTACCTTTTAATTCTATTTGAAATTCCAGTATAAAAAACACTCTTGCACTTTCACCTCAAGCATAAGTCTTTCTTCCAGACAGATCCTGATCTGCTGTGTTTTGAAAACCTCTTAGTAATAGCCTACCCTATTATCCTGACAAGGAGCTTCTATAGGAGCCTCGAGGTGGAGCAATCTGCTAAAATCAATTTGTCTAGAAAGGTGGTTTTGGAGAACTGTCTTCATTGCAGCCTGTTCTCCAAGGCTAGATGTTAGATGCAAAGTAAATGTTTTAACACCTGTGTGATTCTGGACTAATACAGGATCTCCTGTCCCTGAACTAAGCTTTGAAAGGTAGAATATATTAAATCTGAGTCACAAACAAACGAAATCACAGTAGTCTCCTGCTGCTAAGAGGTTACGTAGAGAAAAAACCTGTTATCTTACCTGTTAGGGCTAGATTTAACTTTCTGTGCAGTGCTGAAGCCAAGACACTGGGGTTCACAGATGTTTAGTTTGACCATCTTGTGTTTGTATGGCTTCCAGATTAGAGCTGTTTTGGAGGCAGCCTTATCAGAGCCCAGGCAAAGCAGACATGACTGTCCATATCTAAGCATGCTCTGAGTGGTCTTCATTACATGCCACTACAACTCACAGACTGCCTTTAAATTTTTCTGGTTGTTTCACCTCTTCTTCCCTCCACTCTCTCACTGACATCATATGCCTCCTGGCATATCATCTATTGTTTCTTGTACTTCCACTCCTGCCCTCTCAAACTCCTTTGGACTTTGGGCGCTCTGGTAAGAAACAATGATGCCAACACACCAAGTGGAAGCAAATTAAAGCAAAAAGAAAAAAAAATGGTACTAAAGGTGAAAGATGAACACTGTAAAGTGCTGGAAGATATATGCTTTGTGGTTTTTGCATAAGACTGGACAATGTAAGGAGCACGTATCAGAAGAGTTTCAGTAACTACTACAAGAAGAAACAGCAAAAGATTCTTTTTTTCTTCAATTTCTACTCACTGACAACTGAAATCAGTCAGATTGTAATGAGCAATGACATAATTTAAAATACTGAAATTATGGTTTCAAGCTGAACCTTATCCTTAAAAAGACCCTGATATCAAAGAATATTCTGAGTTGGAAGAGACCCACAAGGGTCATCAAGTCCAACTTCTAAGTGAATGTCCCATACAGGGGATTGAACTGATGACCTTGGTGTTATTAGCAACAAGTTTTAACCAACTGAGCTAATCTCAAATACCTAACAAGACTGCATGTTCTTCTCACCATTGAGACACCTAACCACATTGTATTAAGAAAATCTGGCGGTTTTAATCTTTTCAGCTATGAGACAGAAATATTTCAAGTGATACTGTTTTTCTCCAAGACAAAGCCACAAGAAACAGATCCAGGATTCTGGCTCACTTCCAGTCCTACTGGTAGATCTACAATTCTGACGCCTCTTTCACACACAAGCGTCTTGCGTTCCTTGCATCAAGCAGTTTTCTTCCTTTTGAAGGTCTCCTTCGTTCCATGATCCATGTCTCTCCTTGCTCTTTCAAGGCAGTTGTCAACAAGTCTCTGCTTTTATATTTTGTGGGGTTTATAGTATAGAGGCATAAGGTAGAAAGTGAAAACTCAGAACTCTGTAGGCTAATACCTTGTCCAAACCTTGAAACCAAAGGTTTACTGATTCTGAAATCAAACATAAACTGGGAAAAGGGAAAGAGAAGGATGCAGACTGAAACAGCTCTATGATCAGAGATAGTTTCATCATCAAAAATAAGACAGAAGCAAATCCAAACTTTCAAACACATGGTACTTCTATAGTACTTCTGATTCCACAGTACCAATATGCAACTAATTAAGCTTTTCTTCCAAACTCTCTTAATACCCTGAAGTCTGTTTCCCATTCAGTTTTCTGGCTTTTCCAAAATAATCACAATTTTCTTAGCATGGGATAGGCAAGTGAATGTGTAAGTTCATCTCTTTATTTCAACAACTGTAAATAAGAGCAATGCAGGCATAACTATTTTGGCATGAGCTGACAACAGGAATGACAGCCCACTGCAGTCTTGGTGTGCTCTGGGACTGTTAGTTAATGCTAAAATCTTTGAGAATTTTAAGTACGCCCTAGATTAAACACAGCATAGTGTCCTCTGGTATCATAAACCCTCTTTCTAACCTGCTGTAAAAACATTAAGTAAAAACACCTATCCTTTACTGCTACAGAGCTAACCTTCCCTTTTGGAGGATGAAGACCATAGTCTAGGCACTTTAGACTGCACACTCATCTCAATCTACCCCTAACCTCAACTGTTAACACCAGCTGAGGAATGTTCTCCTATCCACTTCTCTTTCACTCAAGGCACAAGTCATTTCACTGCTCTATTGTAATCACCACATACCAGTTCTCTAAAATATAATCCAAATATTTATGCTTGACCTCTCAGCTTCATTCTCACTTCCCTTACTTTCCATACTGTATGCCCTGCAACTCATACCTCCTCCTTGGTAAAATTCCTACCACTCTTCTATTTTGTCACACCAGAACAAATGTTCCCTATTTTTCTAGTCCATTATTATTTTTTAATTAATTTTTTCTTTAACACTGTGATCAGAAAGTCATGACAGATTTTTCCACTGCAAATAGCTCATAAAATCTGGATTCTTTTCCATTTTCACTGCAAAAGTATTCATCAAGACTCTCACTCACTACTTTATATTTTTGTTATCACAAACTCTGGGTTTCTACATACTTCTTCCCTTTCCCATCATTTGGCCTAAAATGCTGGCATAAAAATCAAGTTTCCATGTCTATAACTCTGACTAAGTCAGGTTTCTTTTCAAATTCTTTCATTTATTTCCTTTTTAAATCTCCACACCAAATGTCCAAGACTAGAAGAACTAATTCCAGTAAGTTTCTTTGCTCTAGCTTTTTGCTCACAACTTCAGCCGAAGTCGCACATGGTTTACCACCACTCTCATTTTTGGGACATTCTCCAAGGAGCCTTATGCCTGAAGCCCAGTCTGGCATTCCTCTATCCTTTCTTTCAATCCTTCTTCAAAACAAACTCGTCTAGGCAGCATCCAAATCTTAATCCTTCCCATAATAAAGTGGTAGCTGAAGAGATGACAAGGATGTAAAATATTTGACCAACGTTTTCTTAATATTGGGAGCCAGACTTCAGTTTAGCATGCTAGCTTTATAAACACACAATACCACTTTCTCTGGCAAGCATAGAAGGGAAAGGCATTCACTCCTACTGAATGTAAGCTTTCATTTTGAGGAGTTTCATCTAAACATCTCTCTTGCAACTGTAGCTTTCTAAATGCAAACTGAGACAGCGTTCTCCCAGATTTTACACACAGCTTCCATTCCCAGACTACCGCGAGATGACAAAGAGGCAGATTTCTCATACCTACCCCTATTCCAAACACCTTTGCATACGTGGATTATGAAAAAAACTTCTGTCTTTACAGAAGGCCCTTCACAGGAGTTTGATTTACTCCCACACAGTGGAAAGTATTACTCATATTTCCAAATTGCCAGCTGGGACAAATGTATAATCTATTTTACATGTTCGCTTCAATTAGTTGAATTTTACTTCTCAAAATGACTATCTGAAGCCTGATCTATGATATCCATTATCACGTAACATACATAAATACACTTTTCTGCACTTTAAACAGAAATTTATGCACAATACTAAAAAAAAATCCTTTCTAAATAGGATAAGGGATTAAGTTAAGGGATTAAGTTAGATAAACAATCAGACTAGTTTTGTAGTGGCTGATCAGAAAGCTACATCAGAAAGCTAGAGCTGAAACAATTTTACTTACTATGAAAGCTTGTAACTCCTGCAGTCATCTAGGACTGGCTACTTTATGGGCCTTTTGCCCTGGTTTTTTTGCCCCTACCTATCTTTTTTGTTAATAGTTTTTGTTCCTTTACCCTTTTAAACATCCAGGACACAAGACACGTCTTCACATGATGAATTTAAACTCAGCACATATCAACAGCAAGATATTGCAAAACAAAGGCTTGTGGATTCAGTTCATTACCTAACAAACACATGGATGCATTTTGAGAAACTGCCTCAATTTTGGTAGCACTTTTCACTATCTCAGAACTCAAAAGTGAATGGCCACTGCCTTAAAGGTGTCCTCTACAGATGGAGTTACAGGGTTCCCTCAGCAGAGCAGACAAAAACCTCTGCCATGTTGCAAATCCTCTACTTCTCGTATGATCAAAAGATTTCATATTCTGAAAAAAGTGAAGTGGGAACATAATACAAATCACACATTAATGTAAAACTTGAAAAACATTCCAGAACTGTGAATCATCCATTCTCTCTTTTAACTTCTGCACCATGAGTTTTGCATTTTCCACTCTGGCTTTATTAACCAAATATTTGTTTGTGTTCTAGACTAAAATAATTGGCCTTTACAACATAAGCCACAAGGGTATTTTCATTTAAATCACCTTCACCATATGTACTAGTGCCTTTAGATAAAATATTTTCTATTCAATAAAATGTAAAATCACAAGTTTATTTAGAACATCTCATTGGTGAAAACTAGTTTAATGTTAGAATTTCCCTATGCACACCGAAGACTTGGCTGTGAACAGCTTTTCTAGTCCTTACAGAAAGCAAGATGATTACTGCATAACATATCCTGGACATGGGTAATAAGAAATGTGGGTTTTTTAATATTAGTTCTACACATACATTTTGATTAGAATAGTAAAATCTAGTTAGAGAGGGAGTATACTCCAATACTCAGGACTGCTCTGCCCCTTCAAAGTCACGGCTGCCTTCCATTTACCCCAGTACTTAAGGATATAGAGCACTGATGATGATGGATGATACCTATAATTATATATATTTATAAAGATTCTGCAAGTAAAAGTAGCATGGGTTTCTTATTTAAACTGTATATCCTTTAAATATAAAACTTTAAACAGCATTGCAGCATTTGCAAATCAACGTCCTTCTCCTTACAAAGCACTAATAACACTAAAAGTTGTTAACGTTGTCAGAAAAACTTTAATGTAAAACACCTATGCAAATGGTAGTTGTTAGTTAAACACAAGAAGGCCTTCCATACAAGGCTATTGTATCTATATTACTTGGTTTCAATCTATTTCTGGATTCAACCTAGTACAAACCTACAACTGTGACAGACCTATAAGACAATATTAGTTTTCTTCTCAGTATCAACATCACTAATTCAAGCACATTTTCAGGATAAATACAACAAGACTGGGGTATCTTGGATAAGGAATGTCATTAGAATGGAAACTAAATTCAGAACCTTTGATTGTTCTCCTGTAATGAGGGCATTAGTGCCCATTTTTATACCTAAAAAACCCCCCAATCCATCTATCTTGAAATGGTAAAAAATAAATTGCTTTTTCTCCCAGAAATGAAGAATTTTCTACTACAACCATTTAAAGTAATTCTAGATTAATTTGTTTTCACATGCACTTCAGGAATGCAAATTAGACAACAACTAACATGTTTTCCTTCTAGGGATAGATAAATATATCTACTTTATTGTGTTTGGTGTCTGCTCATCTGTGGTAATCAGTTGTTAAATCCAGTATTCTCCCCAAAAGCTTATGTTGTGCAGGACTTGGAGGACCTGGCCTTCTGGCCAGAGCTACTGTGCTGACTGGAGAGATGACAACCTCTGGCAAGTAGCTGAACTTCCCTCTTTCTGCCTTAATATCTCTCCCTGCCTTCTCTCAAGAAAGATAGTGGCTGAGCAATTTAATTTTCAAATAACTGACTTAAATGGCTAAACATGCTGCATGTAACATCACCGTAAGTCACAAATGCCCGAGTAAATTGGCTAGACATTTAAAAAATAATCTAAATTTAGACACCTAAAAGTTAGTATAAAATCTAGATGGGATTATGGTAGGAAGTCATCTGAACTATCTTAGGAGAGAAAAATCACTTCAGAGAAAGCCTTTTCTTCTCCATTTATCCTAAAGAGGTTTCTTACAGATAGTAATTCATACTTACAATGCCAAATTTTCATGCAATTAGAATAGGGAATACTAATCCTACCCTTTGCTCTGTCTGGAACATTTTATATCTGTTCATGTCAGGCAGGCCAACACAGCTTAACAACTTACTGCCTCCTGATGAGATTTAGCCTGAAGTACCAGTCATATAACTCACAGTAGTTTCCAGATTCCCAGGAGGCTCATAAGCTCTCCTATGCCATGTGACAAGATACATACTCATCACATTAATAAAATCATAGATGCATCTCCAGCCATGTAATGAGAGTGTGTCTGAATATGCTTGTATACTCCCTTGCACTGACTTAGGGTCTTCCCAGGGTGGTGGGGGGTGTGTGCCCGCCTGATACTTTTCTCTCCCATGATGTTCAACTCTCAGTTGGCATTCATAAAAACAAAATGCCGGCATTGTTGTTTCCTTTTACAGACAGCCTGGGACCATGAGACTGGGAACATCTGCTTCTCTGGGTATGTTTATCCTGAATAATTCATTACTATGTAAATATCTCCATTAGATAAATATGAATTAGATAACTAGAAATGGAGTAGCTCTAGAAATGGAAACTACACTAACATGATAATCCACCCATGCTTTTTTATACTGCTCCAAGAATATAGATATACACTGTTGTGTGGACATAGCTGCACTATTATGTAGACATACCAGCAGTGCATTTGCCTCTGCAGGGCAAGAATATTCTTGCAGAACAGGTAAAATTCTAAGGCTCCACAGCAGAATGACAATTATTAGGAAGTGAAAAAAACCCTCTTGCAAGAAACCTTCAAAAATAAAAATACTGGCAAAAATAGAGGGCACCCCTTCCACAGCATTCCTTGAAGGCTCCTCAAAAAAAACAACTGGTTTTTCAACTGACAGTAACATACCAACGTATATGTATCTCATAAGAAATGTAATCAAATCAAGTTTCAGAAGACTAGCACTTTCTCTTCTGCTATTATTTGAAAGTCAGAACAAAGATACAACAAGGAAGCAGTGGTTTGTTTTGGAAAGGCTCCACAAGCTTCTTTCATATAGAAGTTTAAAATCCTGGAGAAAGTCATTAGATGTTTCTTTGAAGAGTGGTTCTAAAAACTATATTCTAATTGTTCCATTTGTGTTCTCTTCACATGACTTAGATATATTAACTCAGTTTGATTCAGCCCCCTTCAAACAACATTCACCACAGGAAAAATAAATGAATGTATTTTTCACTTCAAAAACAAAGGTATTAGATTGAATATTTGTCCATCTATGCTACCATTATCTTCTGTGAAATGAGGTTAAATATTTTTACATAAATAACATAAAACCAAGTAAGAAAAGGAGGCTCACAGGAGATCTTACCACTCTCTACAACTACCTGAAAGGAGGCTGTAGCACGGTGAGGGTTGGTTTCTTCTCTGAAGTAACAAGTGATAGGACCAGAGGAAATGGCATCAAGTTGTGCCCAGGAAGGTTTAGACTGATATTAGGAAAAATTTCACCATGGTAAGGGTTGTCAAGCATTGTAACAGGCTGCCTAGGGAAGGCATTAAGTCACCATCCCTAGAGGTACTCAGAAGATGCGAAGATGTGGCATTTACGGGCATGGTTTAATGATGGACTTGGCTGCGCTGGATTAATAGTGGGACTCAGTGATCTTAAAGGCCTTTTTCAACTTAAATGATTCTACGATTCTACTCCATATTTCAAAGAAAACCTTTGTGAAACAAACAAAATGCTTTATATATGAACAATACCACTCTATGTTTTATGTTCATCTGTTTTGATACAGAAATAATTATCTTAACTATTGTACACATTAACATAAAACATTTAAATTCTTAATTATTTCTACCACACGAATCTCAAGGAACCTCTGCTGTAGTCATAGAATAGGTATTAAATCTCAGCTGTAGCACAGCTATATTCAGCAATCTCTTTCTCCACACACAGAATTAAAATGAAGACAAGGTAACACCCAACCAGACCAACTTTAACTGCATTGGTAGTATGGTAACACTTTTAGAAATAGTTTTTTTCCCCTTTTAAGTGTCAGCATATACAGTAGAGAGCAGAACTAATGAAGATTTCTCATTTATTCTGTCAGAGGAATACAAAAATTTTTGCAGAGCTGCAGAAAGATGATTTTAGGTTCATCTAAACTGGGTAAATTTCCATGAGAAGTATGAAAGGAGATGTTAAGACAAATTTTCAACTTTGTATTCATCACAAGTAAAACAGAAGAATACAAACCACTTTATTATGTTAATATTCCTAGTGTTGTGGCAAAAAGAACCTTAGCAAGGTGGTAAAAAAAGAAGTATATATATTCTTTAGATCAATTAGATGCTTAAACTACAGAATTCTATGCCAGTGTAAAAATAACATCAATGGTACTGCAAAATAAAAGATGTCCTTAAATGCAACAGTTATTTGTCAGACACTGTCCACTTTTTCTTTCATTCTTTACTGAATTTGATCTGTAAGAAGCAACATCAGTATCAAATGTCACTTAGTTCTTATTCAAACAGAGCAGTCCAGACAGAGCGGCTGCACCAGCTGACTTAGCTGACCTGGGCCTAGAGTAAAAACAAACCCCTATAAATCACCAGATGTAAGCAATTGAATAGTGATCAATTTAATTAACTGAACAGCTTTCCAAAATTTACTGTATTGTTTTAACCCTTCAGGCTTCTTCAAGAAAGGTAACTTGCAATTTGTATTCAAGGACAGGATTTGGCCAGAGGCTACATACTAATAGCTTCAGACATTTTAGATTTCCATTGATAAAACACAAATCACACACATGAAAAACACGTCTTTTTTTTTCTAATTAACAGTCTGATAGTAAGCATTTTTCTACTTGTTCATTCAACAGTTTATTGAAACTAGTCCACAGGCATAAAACCCCAACTTGTTTCAAATGAAAACTTAAGGATTCAGATTTCCTTTAAAATCAACTATTTTGTTTATGGGCCCTTTATACCTTTTGCAATTTTATACTCATATTACAAATGTTACTACATCAAGTAACCTACTAATTTCTTTCAAACAAAAGAATGAACATGGACACAATCGTGTGTCACAATTACATGTATTAATTGCAGCCATAAAAAAATATGCCACCCATTACAATGGGCTCAGAAAGACATTTTCAAGACATTGGCACAACATCTTCTAGCTTAGATACTTATCCTGAAGCTGTGTCTTGAGGGGATTTACCCATGTTGCCCACTGAACTTAATGGAATTCTGCCATGATTTAACACATCAGGATCTCAGCCAAGATGCATAATGATAGAGGGAAACTCTTGTTTTAACGACTGCATTGTAAAAGTTTGTATAATGATTACTGATGCTTGTGCAGTGCCTAGTGCAACAGGACTGAGGCTTCTGGGCACTACCACAACATTAATTAATTCTAATGCAGTGTTTGTATGCGAGGGAAGCACAAAAACTACAAGGATTAAGCTCAATTATACACATTTTAAACAACCTGCTAAATAATATGACAATCAGCTTCCTAACCACAAGCTGCTCTATTTCCAATTATTTCACTTTAATCTCTGTAATGCACACATTTTCATGAACCCTGCAGAGTTACTTCCACTAACCAGGAACAAAGGTAAGATCTACTTACAAAGACAGAAGAGTTATATTCACAGAGACTGGTCCCAGATCTGGAATGATCTCCAGTTCATTGTTGTTCAACTTCCTATTAATATTACAAAAGGAAGAGTTAGCTTTGATGTTAATCAGAAAATTACACTGGACTTGCTAAATTGCTGAACTGTGTCATGTCAAAATTAAAAATAATTCCAGTTTCACTTAATGTAAAATAACAGAAGAGCAAACATCTTTGTTGTTCAACCAACTATCCTGAGAGCAATAGCTATACAATTAGCATACACAAACACAGGTTTGGTATTTTGGTTGGGGTTTTTTGTTTTAGTTTGGTCTTTAATTAAGACAAATTGACTTACACTTCCTGAAGACTATGAAGGTGATCCAAGAGACTGGACTCTATTGAAGATAATTTGTTGTGACTTAAGTCCCTGTGAGGTTACAAAAATAAACAGTCTGTCAGTTTTGCCATACAGTATCGGGTGAAGTAATACAATTTCAATCCAAATTATGTTATCACTTGTCTACAAGTACATAATAAGATTTTTTTTTATTAGTAAAATTAGAATAGAAACTCATTTGAGTATACACGGTATAAGTGCAAATACCCTGATCACTGCCAGCACTGTCGAAGAAATTTCTCTATCTCTGAACAATTTAGAACTGTTCACTGGAACATGTGTAAGACCCACGAAAAACATAGTAAGATTTTGACTCATATACACACCAACAATCCCTGTCCTGTGTCCCTTCACAACAAGAGATCTGGATAAAACAACGTCTTGGTGGTTTTAAACAAGGAAAATTCATAAAGCAATAGTCACTGCAGTTTCATTCCTTGGGTTAATCGTAACATTTGTACCATTTACTCTTCTCACTCCCTTCTCTACAGCAACAGACAGATCACAAATACATAATGACTGTCCATAAATCTCAATTGTATTTTCATGCTTTCACACAATTCAGGACACCATTCCCACATAACCAAATTTAATGGAGATCTTCAGTAGTATTAGAAGCAAACAGACATAGGAAGGGCTAATTCTATTAGGAGTTTTAAGATGTCTGTATACTAGTGATATTAATACCACACTTAACGACACTTGAAGAAGTAGCTTGATCACTCAGCTTGCACCACTTTATACTGAAGACCCCAAATATCTATTGATGCAGTTTCTAAGAAATCTTGTTAGCACTTCTGTAGTGTTTGCTACAAAACAGATCAGGTACTAGAATTGCAATACATTTTGTTTGACCACTATCAAGAAATGTTTTTCCTTACATTACCATGCGTCTTTGCCATATGTCCTCTCAAACATTTGATACCATACAATAGAGACCTAAGAAATTTTTCCTGCAGCCTCAGAAGCACTGGAAACATCAAGAAATAAGACTGACCATACAGTAAAAGGCAGAGAAGCTAACTACAGAAACTCAAACTTGCACATCTATAAACACCTGCACAAGCAGTACAGATTCACAACTGACCTTGTAACCATGACTAGCTCTGTTGAAGGCCTTCCCTTTCTTAGTCACTTACCCACCAAAACATACGCTTTCCTGCTCCCCTACTACAGCCTGTTACTACCTCACCTCCATCAATCTAGCCATTTGCAAGCATTTTGTTGCATGTAAAAATACTGCATTTATCCAAGCTGACAAAAAAAACCCAAAACATTATTTTTAATGAGTTCTTCAACTCACTCCATTAAGTGTTGTAATGCAGACATATACAGAAATGAATCAGCACACCTCAGAATTGAGCAGCTCTAGTACAAGGTAAAAGGTGCTTTAAAAAAACACCCTTTTTCAAAAGAAAATTCTCACACTTTGTGATACTTTTCCCCATGATAATTAAGCACTAAAACAGTCATCCAACATGCCTGGGGTCCTCATCAAGCCACACAGGCATGAACATATTTCAAGCTGAATCTATGAGTAAACTACAGGCTTCCTTACTTTTCCTGGGTAAGATGACTCAGTACAGTCATCCATACTGAGCATGCCAAATGCAGGCCTGACTGCCATGGATGTGTCTACTCTTCATCTGCAGTTCTGGAAATGAAGAAACCTGATGAACAGCATATCCTTGCTGCACACAGACCTGGCCTTAAATGAAGCCAAGTGTAGCATCTGTGCTAGGTGTTCTGCTGTGACTAAGCCCTGAAAAACTACAGACCCAGGGAACTCCAGTTCTCTGCACCCACTACTGCATACTCTTGGACACAGGTGTGATGCAACCCAGCCAGGCACCTAGGTTTCCTCAGCAGCACACATGGATGGTAAGATTGTGTTTCAGTCTCCCTAAACTGACTGTTTCATCCCTTTTGTTCTCTCCTGCAGTTGGTGGCTAAAGAAAAATGATAGTAACAAAATTCAAATATAAAAAATAATTTCAGGCACATATGAGTATTACAAGGGGTACCACAAGTACTCAGTTATGAGATGTGCTGTGAGCCAGCCAACTGGACCAGGCCCAGTGGGCTGCTCAGTGTGGCACCAGCACCTGGCTCAGGGCCATGGACAGAGAGAAAAATCATGCTACATTTCCCAAGCGAGGTCTGCACATGAGTGTGCCCAGGGCAGACCCACAGATGTCAATGGCACTTTGCAATACAAAAAAAATGGGTTGAGGACTGGTGGAGAGTCACCTAGAGAAAGGGAACACCTGCCACCACCTTCAGGTGGTCACACAGTGGATGTTTATTGAGACTCAGATCTGGACTCAAGCACCTATTAACACAAATCTTTGCCTTCTTCCAGGTGTCTAAACACCTACAGACCTTCCTCTTAATGATGGAAAACCAATACACTGTCAACATTTGCAAAACCCACAAATGTTAGCTTCACCATTATGATTTTGAGTTCTCCCATAAATTAGGTTAACCACACTTAAGTTAGAGGACTGCATCTTTCACTGCTTAAAAATCTAGTGTAAACATTCTCCTGACCATTGACTAGAGAAAAATCCCTTTGTTTAACATCTGAAGGCATTAGCTACACAGATTGGAAATTCTCATACTGTATTCTTAAGCATAAATACTGAAAAAATATGCTGTTATAGAGATCTAGATGGGACTCTAACTTGGTCCTTTAAGGCAGAGTAGAGACAATTTTTACCCTTAATGCAGTATTTGGCTTTAATCTGTAGGGATTATAAGAGCTATGCAAATAAACAGCCAAAGTTCAGTTAAGTTACGGTTGTTAATGCCTAATATGTTACTGTTCTTCATGTTTCAGACAAGACTTAGAAATCAGTAATTATTTCAACAAAGAGCTTTCAACATTAGTGCTAAAACCCTGCATTTCTTCATTTAATCTAAAAACCCTGCAAAAGCTTTATTTAAAGCATGTTTGCCTAAATGACCTACCAGACAGTAACAGACGTGAGTAGATTTGTTCTGCTGGAGTTATAACATGTTAAAAAAAAAAAATCTGGCAGAGTCCTGAAACTATAAAAATCCTGCAATTACAACCACTGCTGTGCATGATCACCACACTGGAGCCAGACACTTTCACTCACAGCTTAAGCTCACATACATCTGGAGTCTATCAAGGCAACCATGAGCATAACTTACATTAAGTTTCAAACTACTTTTTTGGTGTTTGTTTTTTAACACTAAAGATACATTCACATTTTCCAAGTAGCACCTACTTTAAAAAATACATACATACAAATTCCTTATATTTGGGTTACTTAACAGCAGATTGTCAAATACAAGTTGCAAAAAAACCCCAAAGCAAAAGAACAACAAAAAAAATCCCCAACCCTCCAGACAATATTGAATTGCCTGTTTCATACAGCTGTATACATGCTTGTCTACCAATATTTGGACAGAATATGAACTATAAATATTTCATTAAACATTATTTCAGTACTACTGGCACGCGACACTTCAGAAAAAAAAAAAAGCCTTGCAAGTTACATTTTAAGTTAAATCAGAGTGGTTGGAAGTGAACCCAGAGTTAAAATATTTGCCTTTTACTAACATTCTAAGTGAAGCATAAGCCTGTAGAAGGTTCTCAAAAACTTATAAGCACTGGATTGGAGAAATTTTTAAATATAAAAATCTATCATCTCTGTTGCAAAACTACAAGTATATTTTAGTCTAATGCATTTCTCAACATATCTTAAAACAAGTATGAAGAAAAAATTGGAAAACTAAGCAGTATTCTTCCTCCACAGAAATGGAACTGACAATGTTGAAACATTATTACTATGTGTTTTCCATTTCTGAATTTTCCTTGTCTGTTAAAACCACAATGTAAGTGGGGAGAGAATTTCCTCTGTGATTACTTTTGCTACAAGAATTTCAGAAGTCATTAATGATAGAACAGAATGCACTCTAAAACTTAAAAAAACAGATTTATATTAAGAAATTCTTTATAACAATAGTAAGCATAAATACCTGTTCTTTACCTTGGATTTCTAATAAAAGTGATTGGGCATTTAAGCAAAATTGCCTCTACTTGGAAAGCAGAGTCATAGTTTTTGAGGCCCTAAGAACCTGTTCTATGAACGAGACTACTTTCTGGGTTCTATTACATTTGTATGACCATCTTTCCTAATTCATAAGTCTCAGCATTAGCTGAAACTTAACTTTGAACCACAACTTTTGTGTGATGAAAAACTGAAAGGCCTAATGTAAAAAGGGAGAGAGCAAGTGCTTCTTCACACGTTTTATAGATATAACTTTTAGACTCTAACTTAATTTACAACACTTAGCCACAATTATCATCTTCTTCCTTAGAGAACTCAGAAACCTGAGCCCCAAGTCAAATTTTAAAATGCAAATCCAGCAACAGCTCCTTAATCAGTCCCACTGGGGCCTACAGAGCTGCTAATTCAGCAGAAATCAGTAGAGCTGAAAAACAAAAAGCCAGGCTGTAGCTGTTTTAAGACACTGATCCAAAGTGACTCATAAATCAGCCTGCTATGTTCAAGTTTTAGTCTGGAAAATATTGAAAAACAGCTGTGAAAACTATACGGCCTTTTTTTCTGGCAATTCTGGTAGAGAACTAGAGGATTTATAAAATGTAAATACTAAAGATGTAATACAAACACAAGTGAAAACCATCTTTGAGACTTTACCTCCTGCCCCACCAACAGTTCTAGCATTCCTCAGTGAACCTGGCAAAGGCTACAGCAACGCCAGCTGTTTGCACACACAGAGGACACTAGCTAATGCTCAACACTCTTCCTCCCTCCACCCCTCCTCCTCCAGCTCTGCTATACCAGCTCTATCAAACAAAACCACATTCTTACAATCCTGGGACAAAATCCTGGAATTAAACAGAAATCTAACTTCAAAACTATTTGCACACAAAGCCATTCCAAATGTTTATCAGTTTTCAGCAGACCTATCTCCCATGAAAGTAGGGTAACAGAAGATGGTATGAAACAAGAGTTTCAAACACCTGCTCACCATCTGGGCAAGTAGGCAGATGGGCCTAGGAAGGTGTAAAGCCCAACGAAGGCCTAGACCTTCTCATGCACATTTCACTCTAGTGCTTGAGAGATCCCGCCTACCTATGTTGAGATCGTGGGGTAATGGTGTTTTCTCAAGAGGATTGGAAAGCCTGCAATTAAACTACTAGCCTCTGGCTATACCTACTATGGACTTCCATGGAAAATACACTAAACCTATAGCAATAAAATTCATAAACAGGCTTTTACAATTTGTAATGTGCAGCTTGCTGCAACAATAATGCAGGCTAGTCAAACCATTTTTGCGTATGTAAAGCTGAATGCATTAATAACCTTACAGATTGCACCATCCCAGCTTGAAGAACTGGAGTAGCTGGAGGTAACAGACAACGGCACACTCTTCCTTGTTCTCCAATTAAGAGGGGAAAGAGGAAAGAGCTGGGCACTTCTAAGGCATTTGACACAAACAAAAGAAATATTTACACAAAAGCGGTCAGACCACATGGTTTGGTGACACCTACAAAGATCTACTCCTGTGAGTTTAAAAGCAAGTGACACAGCTGTCCAATGAGTAATCACAGCAGGGTTTCTTACAACAGACCAAAGCTTATTTATACAAGCGGAACTTATTTTCTCACACTTTTAAAGGAATGTGAACTTACATAAGGACAATTTACACTACCAAGGGAATTCTAATTAGAAAAATCTCCCTTGTGCTAACAAAAAAGCCCTGCAATGTGTTTTATTGTCTTTCTGGAACATAAGTGGAAAAGACATGTTTGGATTACTGCTAATGCAAAACGTTTTTTCAAGGCAACTCTAAAAAATGAAAGTTCTGCTATTCTTCCCCTTGTTTTTTTGTTTACCACACTTGAATTTTAACTTAAGAGCACTAAAGTAAGCTAAGAAACTAAACTGTTAAGTTTAGCTTAGTATCAAAAAAAAAAGCCTTAGGTTTTATCAGAAAACTTGAGAGCATACCGAAATAGTTCAAAAGAAGAGGAGGGATGAAATATAATAGGAAGCAGTTGTTGAACGTAAAGCAGTGTTTGATCCATATATTTCAATCATATAAGGAAAAGAGGAAAAAAAAAAAGTTTCTTTCCCCTCACACTTTCCTATACCGGCCCTGGAAACATTCAACTCCCAGAGCTATGCCTGTGTTCAGTTCCATATGGTGTCAATACAGCCATCCACATTTCATGAGTAAAGCAGCATGACCTCCAGACGAGGCAATTGAACAGAATTAGCCACAACTAATTGAAAGTCTTCCTGTTTACTTTAAAGCCCTTATCTCAATCTGCTTTGAAAACGTAATCGAAAATTAATATGACTAATACAGAAGATCTTTCAGTGACAAGCGATTAAAAACAAATGTGAGAAGTCCCCCAGCTATTTTCAGGCTTTTAGAAAGCTGACATAATTTATGCTTTTCCCATAAAAGTTAGTCACCGAAGTACCCTTCGCGCCGCGGGCACCTGGGCCGGCGCTCCCGCGGTTCGCGCCCCGCTGGAGCCAGAACCGGCCGCGCACAGAGCGCCGCCGACACACAGCTCAGCCCCAGCCCGCTCATCGCTGGACGTTCCCCGACAAAGTCAACAGAGCTTTCTTCCTCGCCCTCTCCGGCCCTGAGCAGAGCTCCCGGGCCCGATTT
>JAWWMO010000043.1:30680971-30724708 GCA_035047845.1 Dendrocincla fuliginosa
GCTTCCAGCGGGGTGGACGAGGGTGTGGGGGGACAGCTGGGGCCGTGCGGGGAAGCCGCCCGGCTCTGTGCCCCTGCTGCGGGGGCTGTCGCTGCCGCCACTGCCTCCATGCCCTGATCCCCGTGCCGCTGTGTCCCCGGCTGCCGGCTGCGTCGCCAGAGCACAGCCGCCACCCTGCTGAGGATGGCACGGGAGCCGCGGCGCAGCGAGCGCAGCAGAGCCCGGCCGCGGGCCCTGCGGCTGTGCGGGGCCGCTGCCCGCGCTCCCGTCCCTGGCGTTCCCCCACTGACAGAGCCGGGCGCGGCGCGACCTCCTGCTTCTCAGCGCGGGTGGCGGCTCCCGCTCATGCCCCGGAGCGGCCACCGAGAGGGGAAGGCGGCGGGAGGGGGTGGGGGGGGATGCGTGTAGAAAAAAGTAAAGACAGAAAGCGGGAGGGGACCGCAGCACCGCCACCGCCGCCAGCCACTCCGCAAACTTTCCACAGCCTCAGCCCGCCTCCGCACGGCCGGGGGAGCCCCGAGCGCCGCCCGCCCCGACACAGCCCCCTCCCCCGGCCATGTGACAGGCGCAGCCCCCGCCCGCCCCGCCATGCCCGGGCTGTGCGGGCGAGGGACCCGCGGGCGAGGGACCCGCGGGCCGGGTGCGGGGTCGGGGGTGCGGGGTCGGGGCCGGCGTCACGGCCCGCTGCTCTCCAGGCCCGGCCCGGGCGGCAGCGCAAGGCGGGCGGTGCTGCGGGACCTTTCCGCGGGCTCCCCGTGAGAGGGCGGTGGGCCGTGCGTGCCCAGGGCGGCACCCACCGCGCTCGGGTCCGGTGAGAAGGACACGGGCACCGTGGCCTTGCTCGTGCGGGATTTCCCTTCGCCGTCGCACCACTTAGCGCTTGTCATGGCTATCCAGAAGCTGGTCCAGAGGCCCCAAAGGGTTCCCAGCCAAGCCTGGGGTCACTGGCATGTAAAAGGTGAGGTGAGGTTAACTCCTGCCTTCCGGGTCCTACATGGCTAGGCCAGACACCGTAATTAAGCCCATTATGTTCCCCACAGGATCCCAGCTCCAAAGGTTCAGGGGAGTGGGCAGGGCATACAGATTCCACATCTCTGAGGTAATCTATGTAATTTAAGTAAATACCTATTGTTCAAGTTCCATATGTAAGGCCCGGGACCCTGCAATGGATTCAATTATTGTAGTATTCAAACACCCTTACTCCCTAACAGCTGCCATCAAACTCCTCAGGAACACTGTGCTTTCCATCCCACCTTAATGCTTCGCCTGAAAGATTGTGGGCATCTTAGGCACTGAACCTCGAACCTCCAAAGTCTGCCAGCTCCAGTATCAAGATCTGTAAGGCTGAAACTTTATACCTGTTTTTGTTTCCTTGTGTATCTCAGAACACGGGGATTTTGTTAAAGAAAACTGCTTTTTAGTCAAGAATCATGAATTTGCAAGCCAAGCAGGTGTTTTTGGCATCACAGGTGAATCCTGGGTAACCGAACATTCACATGCCCCCGTCAGTATGACTGTTCAGGTGCACAGGGTGTGCAGAGCTGTGTAGTGTTTTGTCAGTTTGTCCTCCATTGACCACTGGTGCTCCTTAAGGAAATTACTGTGGGAAAACAAACACTGCAGGAGTGCACATTTTTTTCCCCCTATAAAAGCAAGCAAATAAAGAAAATGTTTTGTTGTGAATGAAGACTGTCCTGGCAGTATTGGCATGTCAATATTTCAGCTCCTTTTCCAGCCTTCTTCCTTTGGAATATGTTAGGGTGACATTAAATCAACAAAGCCTGTGAAACACCGAACTGTTCTAAACAGCCAGTGGGACAATGCCAAGATGCCAAATACCTGTTCCCATCAAAGACAGTGGGAAAGTTTCCTTCTCTTTCTCATGTGCTGGCATTTGTTCTAACTGTCCAGTTGTTTCACACCTTTACTCCAAGGTACAGAGACACTTGAACATGTGTTTGTATTTAGGTAAGATATGTGATACTTGCTACTTTTGCGAAGTTATCAAAAATTCAAGAGGAAGATCTTTGTGTTTATGTTGCTCCAGGCAATTATTGAACAATCTACTAAAATTAAAATGGATATGAAGTAACTAAGCCTTGTACTACGGTTCCCAGAGTGCACAGCAAAGGGCCTCAATTACCTGGGAAAAGTGATCTTGTCTTATCCTGAGCGTTGGCAAGGGTGGTGATTCACTAGTAGGTGGCAACAGTCATTAAGATGCCAGTTTAAACATCCAAAGAAAAGAAAAATTACAAACGAAGGATTTTGAACTTATTTAATCATAGCAGTCAATATTAAATACAGTGCATATGTGAACTATGAAACAGGACAGAATCTGAGAAACAAAGGCAAAGAAAGATGAAATGGGCAGGAACTTCTTGGGTTTTGATTTTGAAAACCACTCATGCAGTCAGGGAATACTGTGCCTTAGAAAAATGTAATGCATATTTAGTGCTAGTAGTATATGAAGCTGTTTTAAATTAAGCAAGGTAAATCAATTCAGAAAATTAATCCATTTGTCTTTGTAGATTCTTTTATCAAAATGCTCAATAAAACATTTTTAAATTGATTATATTATGAATCCTAAA
This sequence comes from Dendrocincla fuliginosa, assembly GCA_035047845.1. Taxonomy (NCBI): domain Eukaryota; kingdom Metazoa; phylum Chordata; class Aves; order Passeriformes; family Dendrocolaptidae; genus Dendrocincla; species Dendrocincla fuliginosa. Next base: position 30,683,563 of record JAWWMO010000043.1, read on the forward strand.
ATGCTTATATGCTGCACTTCAAAGTCCGTGACAGAAAGTCCTTCTTCCCACAGGGAGATTTGCTCTCTTCAGAAGTCTCAGGGACTGATTCTGTATCTCGTATGAGCACTGCAAGCGCTGTCAGCCCCTGATCCCAGGGGTCTCTTCATTGTTAGTTTTAGATTGAGAGTGCATTGTGACTGTACATAAGGAAATATAAATCCCTCCTTCACAGGTTTGGCTAGACTATATCTGTCCTAAGTAAGCTTATATCAAAATAAGAGATGTCCCACTCCTCTACCCTGTTATCTCCCCATGTAGCAAGGGACTTCTGCCGACCCTTGTTTGGCATTAGCATTAGTGTAAATGCACATTCAGCAGAATTAGGGGACTGATTGGACTGAAACCCCTTAAAAAGGAGTAACACCACACACACACTTTAATTCTGAGTTGGAATAATTCCCTTGTCCAGTTTTCTGTATAGCTGCACAAGGAAGGTGGTTATGCAAAGGCAGGCCCTTTCCCTGGCAGCTTGGATATAGGTTAGCCTGAGGGGATGGTGTTGAGGAGGGGGAAACATGGCTGCAGAGAAAAATTCTTGTAAAACTAGACCCCCAAGCTCTCTCCTTGGCTAATGAGATTAGTTTCCTCCACAAAACTACTAAGCATAGTAGTCTGGATGAGTTGGGAGTCGAGGAAAGGAGGTTGTGTAGAGATCTGTAGACCATTTTTTGGGATGTTACAGCTTGATTCTAATGGTGTCATTTTCAGTCTCTGATTATTTTAAATCAGATAAACACGGATTTACAGATTCAAGTCCAAACATATGTTGTTTAAAATATGTATTCACTTCAGGCAAAAGACACACCCAGAAGCTAAGTATGAGATTTTTTTTTTTGCATATTATTAACGCACTGAAATCTGACTGCTTTCAAGTAACCTACCCCAGAAAAGGTCAGCCCTAAATCAGACTGGGTTTAGTAGATTATTTAAAATAATTTACCTATTACTAAGTTAAGCAAAACCAATTTACAATACTGTATATTTTCTGTTCTGAGTTCAAATTAAAATTTCTTTTATAACATAAGAGTTTGATTAATATAAATACAGTTTTTTGTTCAGTTTTCAAAGGAGTCTCAAGCCACTAAATCAGACAATTACATATAGTTGTATGTAGTTACATATAGTTAAATCTGCCGAATTTGTATGAGAAGGTCAGAAGGAGTGAACAGTTACATTTACTAAGTGATTTTGTCCATTAAGGCCACATCAGGAATTAAAATCCCCTTGTACTTCTGGATCACCTTGTAATCCAGATCTGTGTCCAGTATTCATTTTGGATTTTCCACTTTTTATGGGTAAATAAAGTGATTTGTGTAGTATTCAGCAGCAAAAAGTAGAAGCAAAGGAGAACAACATTGCTTATACTTTGACACATCTCAGTTCTAACAGAGTGATACAGAAACTAGTGGCCCAGCTATTTACTTTCCTATCAGTAAATGGCCCTATAGGAGTATTGGCAGAATTAATGTTCTGTCTAGTTATTCCTAAACTTTCACAGTTTCATTTTATTTCCAGTCAAAGATGTTTAAGGTTGTGTGGGAGAAGGAAATGAAGAGTTCATCCTCTCAAGATCATTACTCTCTATTGCAAGTTCTACAATTTATCCCTTTTTTTTTTTTTTTTTTTTTTTTTTTTTTTTTTTTTTTAAGGCTAACAAAACTTCTTACTAAAGCCACAGCTGAAGGGAGAGATAAGCTAGTGAGACCCATCCTGCTTAAAAAACAAAAGTGGAAGAGGACATGCTTTTTTTGTGGAAGTTACTTGCATACGTGAAATAACTTGTAATAGGCAAGAGAAAGTTTTGCCTCAGGCACCTGTCTGGAAGTTACTAGAGAGTCCCACAAAAACTCCCTATTGGATGCAGAAGACCCTTTTCACTTCTTTGCTTTGTGTGTAAGCAAGAATCCTATACAATATTGTGGAATATTTTTCATGGCAATTACTCTAAATGAAGAGCTTTCCCACATTCCTTCTGCCTATTTGGTGTAGCAACTGATACTTAGTTTATGGTAGCACTGAGGCTTGATGACCATTTATTTCAATCCCTGTGATTAACCATTGCAATTTCACTTGCATTTGATGAAAGTAATTGTGAATCTTCTACCAGTGTGTCATAAGTCTGTGGTGAATATTCCAAGGTGCATACAGAAATTTATTTTTGGTAGTAATTATACTTGACTTTATGTGATCCAACAGTGAAACCATGAAAACCAAATTATGCATAATTGAATGCACTGATTACAACCAAAAAAACCATATGAACTCTTTCTGAAAACTTGGCCTAGGGCAGAAAATGTTCAACTTTTATAGAATTCATCCAAACAGTGAGTGTTTGCCTCCATTACAAATGAACTTAAAACATCCTAAGGCAACCCACATTAGTGACGATTGCTAATGTCTTCAAGTCATGTCCTGCATGGCGCTAAGTGGGAAGTTAAGTGCATGATTGGAAGGACAATTAAACAATCAACATCTACAATGCTGTAACTTCAAAGAGGAAAAAAGAAGACTTAGTTTTATATCATTAGGAACACTCAAGGTGAAATGTTGTCAATTTGAATAAAAATAAGTAGATGTAATTTCAGGATGGTGCTACTGTAATAAAACACCTGCCAGGTCTGTAATACCTGTTGTTTTAGTTTGTTGGGAGGGGGTTAAATAAGTAAACGTTTTGTGGTAAGAAAGATCAAGAAGTGTCCAAAAAGGGAATCTGAAAGAGGTACTCTGTCAGACCTAGTACTGGCTCTCACAGACAGTAATTTCTTCAGCACTTTTCTTCTCCCCTTCCTTGGGGTTGGGGTTTATGATGCTTGAAGTTCAAACATATACTTTTTGCAACAGGGAGAAAGAAAAATTTATGCCAGAAGAGAAGGTGCTTGAAGGCTGTTATTTGCATAGTCAGAGGCCGATTTGGTAAGATTTTTGTCAATGTGGTGCGGCCCCCAGTGCAGCCCCCTTGTTAAGTATTCACCACGTTTAGGTGTGTAACTCTCACTGAAGTCAACTTCTTAAGAATCTGACAGTGAGAAATCAATGGGAGTTAGGTCCTAAATCTTTGAAGAATTTGTGCCTGATTGTCTGTTCCAGGGGGAGAACAAGCTGCAGCTGGGACTCATCTTGTGTAATTTTAGCAATTTGGAAGTTTGCTATCTATTCTAAAGCAGTTGTATTGTCTTCTTCTGTAGTCAGTGGGGGAAGACACATCCAGGGAGTGATTGCTACCTTTCTGAAATAGGCAATCAAAGCATTTAGAATGAATCAGTTTCTGGATGATTTTCTCTTTCTCGATTGACTAGAAAAAGCCTTATGAGTAGTTTAGGCTAGACCCTGGATTCAGATGATTCCCAATCTGAGGGTTCAAACATACACATTAAATAACTAAATAGAAAAATATAGAAGCATATTTCTCAAACTTTTTTTTCTATTATAGGTGCTTTAAATATGATTATAAATTTTATCACAAATATGAATTGTGGTTTCTATTAAAGCCCTGTTAGAGTTTGCTTTGTTTTCTGCTGATTTAACATGTTTATTAACTGTTTATTAATAGATGAAATCTTACAAGGTTTAGTAAAACAAAGAGAAAGTGTGAGTGCTATGCGTAAGTGAAATATCATGTACAATTACAAAATGAGGACTGTGTGGAGAAAGATCTAGTAATGCATCACAAAGTAAGTAAGTACTTGTAAACAATGAAACATCATAAAAGGCATTTTGGAGTATATCAGTTGGACTTTTCTGTGTGAGAGAAAGAAGTAATATTCTGGTGAGCGCTGAGATGAAGTATTACATCCCATTTGGGAGTCAGATATAATAGGAGAGGAGTGGAGAGGACTACAGAAGGCTGGTAGCAAGCTCAGGAAGACACCGTTTTCAGCTCTCTCAAAATGAACACCCAGTGTTGCAGTGCAGCAAACAGCACTTGAGATTTTGCACAAAGTTATCCCATTGCCATCACTGGGAAATCAGTGAGTCATAGCAGACTGTAGTGTCGTCTGGACTTGCTACCCCCCCTTCTACTGTCTGCTGCCTCTTGCTTTCCCAATTATTATATAAAACAAAATAAGCAAGCACTATCCTAGTAAGAAGTTGGCCTAACACACATTGCACCACTTCCATAGCTGCTCAAGTGGTTACTTGCAGTAGCTGTGTTTGCCAATAAAGTCTAACTTTCTGAGCTGGAGCATCAAAGAGCAGGCTGGATGCGACAGCAGCAAACACAGCCTGCAGATCTGGATGGGCTGGGTGGCAGCTACAGCCTAGCAGGATTTGCAACCAACACTAGCCCTGTGCACCAGTTGGCCAGATTGGTGAGCAGTGGTCTGCAGCATGCTCTTTGCTTTGATCTTGTTAATATGGAATCAGGAGAAACAGCAAGGGACACTGGTATGAGTCCTGTTTGTGGCTCTGATGCTTTTGGAGAACCTTATACAAGCAAAACTTTGTGGCCTCTTTTACATCTCTGACATTCAGGCAACATGATATGGGAAGTATCTGAAATGCAGATGTTACTTTCCAAATAGCCCTTTTAGCTGCCAGTGAACTCTGAGAAGCTGAGGTTTGTCCCTTTCCTAATGGTCATGGCACTTCTTTTGACCCTTAGTACCTTTGTCAAATGGGTTTTCTGCTAGGGTAACCATCAGCACACATTTCCACAATGTTGTCACTTGTGAAGTTCCTCCTTTGTTGTTTTACTTCCCAGGTTTAAAGCCTAGTCTTCTCTTCTTAGTAATTTCTCCCTTTCACTGGCCTCTCTGATCTAACAAAGGAAATAGCAGTGCAGAGAGTTGCACATGTTGACTGTTGAAATACTTTCCTAGTTGTGTGCTGTCATGTCCAAAAAAGAAACTTTTGGTTCAGGGACTCTCCTAGCAGTTGTGTTCTCTATTGCTGCTCAGCTTATGGAGATGAAATAAATAGGATGAAAGGGTGCAATACATTAGCATTGCTACAAGGCAAATAGTTTAGTGTACAGTTCTCTTTTGACTGTACTGAGCTCAACGTCAGAAAAAGCAACCTTCTAGAGAGACATCAACAACAGTATCAGCACCCTACCACATCCTCAGTGGATAAGGAGACACAGTGTAGGGTGTTATATATCTTGGCCCATATGTGCAGTGTCAAAATCAAAGCAGTGCTACCACATGCACGATCAGGCTGGGCACAACTCTGGCAGTGGTGATTAAGAAACCATGGCTTCCACTGAATTGCAGACACTCAATAATTGAATTATCTTTTGAATGATTTATAATAAACAAAGTCTCCATAAGGTTGGCTAAGCTACAGCTACAGTATGAATTTCCCAATTTTGTTACAGGAAGAAAAATAAAAGCTAGAAACTAAAGTAAACAGGAAGAGGTTTACTGATAATTTTAAAGTTTGGAAAAATTACATCTTATTTTAATTGTACCGAAAAAAAATCCACCACAAATACACCAACAAATATACCACATTATCCACACTAATATTTTTTGTTCTGATTTTTTGTTAGGAAAAAGCTGCGAATGATAAACACAAAATTACTTTTCTAAAATTTTGATAAAACCATACATGCCCTTACCGAGTGCCACATGTGAGTAATATTTCAGTTATCCCTCTGATGTCACTGAAATGGAATTAAAAGTGCTGAAATTTTCAGTGATGGATATTTCACTGCAGCTGTGAGCAATGTGTGCCTCAGAGACTGTAATTCTCCTGGGGCAATGTTAAACCCTTGGACTTACATCTTATTAGTAAAATAACACTATTTAAAGATAGTATCAAAAGAGATCTAGCAAAAAAGATTAGCCTTGTGTGTATTTCAGTTCATATATAATTTAATCTCATAAATTGTAAATAAATGTGCTTTTTACACACATATGACTGCATGTCACATAAAATACACCATAAAGTATGTTAAAATAAGATCAACAAGAAGAGAGCAGATTTCAAACTAAAACCATAATCTCTTACATGACTTTTGAAAATATGGCAATGTCTAAAAAATGGCCAGTTAAATATGAAGTAGTAGAATTTTAAATTTTTAAGTATAGCTGCCTGAATTCTTTTGCATCTCTTAAACTTACTCTAATGCTTTCCAAATATTTCATTCTCTAATTTAATTTTTTTAAACAGAAGTTTTTAAATTAAGTGTATAATTAATTATAAAATATGTAAACACAGTTAACAGAAATTAATAATTCCACTGAAGAAGCTAGTATTGACTACTTTGCAAATGCAAACCATCCTTCATTGTTGTCATCTTTATTTAGTAAATAAAGATTTCCAGAGCTGAAATGGACTGTTGTAAAGTGACCTGATTCAGAAGAGCACTTGAGCATGTATTTAAGAAGGAGGTTTGGACACACAACAGAAAGCCCAGAAGGATGGATGGGGAGAACCCTTTCTGACCAGAATCCCTTCGTGAGCTAGTATCTGACTGTGTGACTTGTGACCAAGCCAACCTGACTACAGCTGATGGGGAAAGTCATTATAGGAGTGAGCATTCTGAGTGTGTTTCCCTGAGGTGTCTCTAGCACTACTCCTTCAGCAGATCAGGTGTGCCTGAATAAACTTTTGACTGTGGCCTGAGCACCTCTCTGTACTCATGGACAACTTTTCAATTGGGGAGGATGAGACAGTGTAGAGCAAACAGAGCATCTCTGTGAACAGTTCCTCTCACCATTTTCTCAAGCAGCTGTGGCTTCAGATTCTCCCACCCAGCACAGTGCCTTCTCAGACCTGCCTCAACCACCCTTTCCACAGTATGAGTACAGCTGCTTGTGGTGCCTTAGAGTAAGCCAGATCATTACTTTTTTTGTTGGAGTTATCTTTAACCTGGCTCTGTTCATTTCTTTGGTTTGTCCTTTGGCCTCACAAAGGATGCCAGGTCATGATATGAACCAGGGAACAAGTGACAAGGCATTAAGTCTCCTCAGTGCACCTCAAATGGTTTTAACCGCTGAAAAGAACATTTCTAATACACTGTGACTTAAAGAATCTTATTTCATGTGGTGATAAATCCTGTGTTTCGGCACCGAGTCTGAGTCTAGAAATGTCATAGTCCCTTGAACTTAAAAAAACTCACTCTGCCTCTTCAAATAAGTATTTTTTCCATAGGCATCTTTGACTTTGAAGCTTTGCTGTCTCAAATGTTGTCTTCCCTGGTTTAATTTTATGCAGCATCAGAATAGGTCTATCTGTAGCTCAAACAAAGCTAGTGTAAGATCATAAAGATAGCATTAAACATCATACTGTCCAGTTTGTCAGAATGCAATCCCGTATTCACACCTGATCGGTCTCTACTGTGCACTTTCATTTACTCCAGTAATTCGCAGGCCTGGTATTAATGATTATGGAACCCACAGTACTAGAAAAACAAGCTCATTTTCGTAAGCCTGGCAGACATTCATAATGCCATTAAGTAATGTATAGGGGCTCAAAAACTGAAAAATAGTTGTAAGTAAACCTGACAGTATGTAGCAGTGCTTGCACTTTAAGGTCTCCTGTTTCTAGTGCTGTCTAAAACTAGTCTACAGCCACAAAGTTTGCATGCATGCTACAGTTCTTCAATGCACAATTTTGTCCTGGTTTCTTGATTTGAATGCTATGCAGTTAATACTCAGACCCCCATTTTTATATTGCACTTGTAAATAAATATATACACATAAATGTATTTTATATGTACTTTAACTCTCTGTGCACATGTACTGCATGTGTTTTTGTCAGAAGTACAATAGGTTCCAAGCACAGCTAGTGCAGCCTTCAACCGAGACGATCTCTGTCAGCCTCAGGCTCAACTGCCTGGCAGGAAAACCTGCAAATCCTGCTGCACCCTGCAGATTTCTGAGATTTGCAGTGTTGATAGAAACATCCTCTTTGCTAAGGCGTTAGAAGTTCCCAGATGAGGAACCTTTGCTTCTCTCTTTCAAACTCACCAAATTGTTATACAGTGGCAACTTTGAGTCTCTTTGATGCTAAACTTGGAATATGTGTTATTGCCACACATACAGTAAAAAAACACCCATCAAGTAAGGAGGATAACACTGAAGCTAATGGGTGTTTTATTGCATGGTTTAAAAGAGGCTGGCATTTCTCCACATGAAAGAAAAGGCTAGGCATTTCTCTGCCATCAGAAAGATACTGTTCTATCCCACAGGTAATAGTACAGTGTTACCTCATATTGTCTTTCACTGACCTTAACACATTCCTACAGTTGCTATGCTTTTGGTGAATTTTTTTTGGAACATATTTGGTCCCTTCTGGGAAATGAAATAAAGTGCTCAATACACTATCACTAAATCTCTTTTTTTGTTTGTTTGGTTGGTTTGGTTTGGTTTTTTGTTTGTTGGTTTGGTTTGTTTTTTTTGTTTGCTTGTTTGTTTGTTTTGGTTTTTTTTGTTTTGTTTTTTAATTGATCTGTCACGGATCAAGTTTTCAGCTGGTAACTTCAGGAAAGACAAACACTGGAGAAAAATGTCCTGTAGGATCATAGAATATCCTGAACTGGAAGGGACCCACAAGGATCATCAAACTCCAACTCCTGATATCAAGGCTTGTATTCCTTGTTTTCATTTATGACCTTAAAGAATGGGCAAAAAAAGTGGTTTGTGTATATTTATAATTGATAAAGACTGTAAACACAACAGAGGACAGCAAACCATATATGAAACTTGTAGATATTAGAAATAGAGATGAGATAATTTAGGCCTCTGTTTTGCGAACAGTTGTAGACCTGTTTAATTTCAGGAGCATGAGGGGTCTTTTAATTCCAGCAGACTACTCCCATATCTAAAGTCAAAAAAGACACAAGTGTGGTGTTTCCTGAAGATTAATCCTATCAAATGTATATATGTAATGAAGTGTACTTTGCTAGTTAGATTGCAATGAAGGAGACTACTCAGAATACAAGAAAATTCAGACAAAAGTAGGTGTGCAAGTGGCAGACCAGGGAAGTACGCTGCTTAGCTGACACACCGCACAAAGGTTCAATCCCATTTCACCTAACAGCACATTTGTCATTTTGCTGTCATTAACTTCCTACGAAGATGTGGGTGTGACAAAACACTTAAGAAGGTTTTGCAAATTATTAGTTTTGCTTTTTAAAAAGAGGCAGAGCATTCCTATGTTACACTGAATAATAATTCTAACTGGGCTTGTAAAAGGGGCTACTTATTTGTTTTTTGAGGTTGCCTTCCGTTGAGAGGTCAGAAGAAGCTTTCAGGAGCTATTTCCTAATCAGAGCTGAAAGAGGAGGCTGATTAGCACTTCCATTCCTGTCGTGGAGCCACTGCGGTGCCTTGGGCATTGCAGGGCAAGCACAGTTTCGCGGAACCTGGCCCATGCACAGAGCGATGTTGCAATCCCTGGGGTGTCATCGGGGGCTGAAAGAGTCCTGTTTCGGTCTCATTGGAGTCGATTGGGATGTCTGTTGCCCATTGCTGGCAGGATTAGAAACCCACTAAATGAAGCGTTCAACCAGACAGAATAGGTAGTCAATGAAGGTGTTACTAAGTACTTTTTCCTTTCTGAAAAGATTCTGTTTGTATAATTAAACACACTTCAGGTATTAACTACTTTTGATTTTACAAATTTACTGTTTAAAAGCTGATTAATCAGCATATTAAAGGGCACTAATCCTTCTAGAAAGCCTCTTGGTAATTACTTTTTAAGAGCATCATTGGCAAATTCAAGTCTGTTTCTTTCTCTGAGCTCAGCACAGCAAAAAGCTTTTACTATGGCGAATCCTTGCACCTTACCTGAAAGGGGTAATAAAGATGTGTTTGAATGAAACAAATGAGAGACCTGTTGTGAAGTCTCAAGATGTTTATTACCTATGAAAGGGGGGGGGAAACCCTTTTAACAGTTTTTGCTTGTTACCTCATTTTAAAAGGAATTGAAGATGACTACAAAATATCAAAAGAAAATTGAATGAGGAATTTAGATGCAGAAAAATTTTGAACGCAATGGGATGATTATTGCTGTTGGGATTTTTAAAAGCTGTAAACTTGTAATTTTCTTTTTTTTCTTGAGGAATATGGTAAAATGTAATTAAAGCAACGGCATTTTTGTATTGAAGCAAGCATGGTAAAACCAATTTCACGTGAGGACTGCAAGGGCTCAGCCCTGATGGGTTTAAAGGGAACCTCTGGTAAGAGTTTTTGAGGGTACAGATTATTATGAAAAACAATCCCATCTCTGGTTGTGCTAGTGGGAAATTGCCAAGGAATAAATCAATAAAATGTTTTGCTTTCCACCACTCTACCACTAAAAAGGGAGGACTTTATTTAGGGGAACAAGGTTTTACATTTAAATAACGAAGAAAAGAGCACACAAACTTTGGGTAAGAGAATAGTTTATACAAAAATAAACCAAAACACATCCACCTAAACAAACAAACAAACAAACATAAACCCAAACCCTATAATTCGAATGCAACATTGGGTACCAGGAAGGAACTTGCAGTGCTTCACTTCTAACGAGTTCATTTCCTTGTTTTATGACCAAATATTCTATCCATCAGAGAGTGGACAATACCTGTGAAACAAATAGAAAACAGATCCTAATTCCCTGAATCTGAAGGATGACCTGTGAAAAATAGGCAGATGCCCATTTACTTCATGCAGGTTTTGTGACTGCTCAGACTTGAAAGGATGGAATTCATGGCAGGACTAAGGCTTTTGTCAAAGCTGGACAAAACATATATTTTGACTTCCTACTGAAACAAGTGAGAAAAGTAACTTCCTTTGCTATTTTTGAGTGGAAATTCAGTAACTGAAATGCTAGGACATATTATATCAAACTAAACAAGGCTCATTCCCCATTGCCTGCAGAATAAATGTGGTAATTTTCAAGCCAAGACAAGTGAAAGGTATAAAACAGCTTAAAAAAGAGCTTTGTAATGGTTGCAAACCTAATTGCAGATGGTCTATTGCTGCTCCAAAATAAACACACAATAAAATAATAAGTAAGAAGTAGGGTAATTACCTCATACCTGTGTATAATAAATCAAGTATTTCAGAGCAGTGACATAGAGCTCTCTGGGAATCACATTGCCTGTGGAAGTGTGAGTTCATTTTTGAAATAATGTTGTCAAACTTCAATAACAATAGAAGGCTGTGCTTTGTGTCTAGACATAGGGAGGTATTTTGTGATTCTTTGATTCACAGGAATGAGGAAAGCTAGGGTCCACTTTAGACCCTAGTCTTACTGGCTGCCACATGCTAGGAAGGCCAGCAGCTCTTGTTTTGCAGCCAGGTAGAATGAAAGCAAAGTTATGTGTCTCATACTTTGAAGCAGACATTAACTCTTCTTTGGATGTCTAATTGGAAATATCAGGGGTCATATGGAAAGCTCTTGTGACTCTTGAAAGCAGATGGACTCCCTCTTCTTCTGCTTTCCATCTTCAAAAGTTTGTGTTATCCAAAGGTAGAAGCTTCCACAGAGTTAAGAGACATAAGGTCATGGAAAGACTATAGATGTCTGTAGCCAAATCAAATAAGTTTCAGTTTTCTCTCTTACATAAGGAGAAAGGACTGTCTTAGCATCAGGCAAAATGGATTCTATAAGTTGGTCAAAATTTTATGTACAGAAAAGTAATATTTAGAAAGTATTATTTGGAAAGGGAACTACTGATATCTTCTCTTCCTCCCCTCCTCCCTCCTTCTCTCTCCCTTCCCCCCCCAAAAAAAGCACATACTTAAAAGTAATGTATAGAATGAAGTCACTCTCAGGAAAAAAAAAAAAAAAAAGAGAGTTTATCTCTGCTTTGAGATAATCAAGATAATCAAGTTCCATGTATATTTTCTAGATTATTGACTTGGGAAGTTCAGCTTCCATTCGCTCAGAGAAGAATAGCCTCAGCCTAGAAATCTAGCATATAAGTCAAAAGTCAGTTTCCACTGTCTTCAAATACACCATTGACTAAGTGACTTAGGCCCACAGAAGTGGTCAGGTGCCTTAAATTGTTCCTAATCCCAAAACTACTGTTATCAAAATCCTGCCTGGGTTTTGATTTGTTAAGAACCGTAGTGCACACTGCCAGGAGCAACATGCTAAGAACATTACTTATTTTGTAAGGAGTTAATTCGTAAAGCAAGGATTCAGAGATTCTTAAAGAATATAGTTACTTGTAGACAAACATTTGCACCCACCATTTGAAAAATTCGTGATGACTTTCTTAGCCATCTCCCTATATCTGTCAGCACTCCCTTCATTGATTTCCTCATTTGGTTACTGTAGATCTGCTTCAGAGTAAAGAAAGCTCTAATACATACATAATAACTTACTCAGTTTTAATAAGGGATAGTTTAATAGCTTTCATGTTAGTTGTTTTCACCACTGGATGAAGAAGGAAAAGTGCTAGCTGCCCCCAACATGACCATCAGAATTATCTTGTGGTTTCATGGACAGACCCAGGGAAAAACCTCTCTTAGCACTAATCACAAAGTTTTAATTGGAAGTGCTTTTAGGATGCTGTTTTTGCAGAATGCACAACTTAATGTATTTATCAGAGAAAATATAAACAGTCTTCATTGCATATTGTTTGTAACTTATCTCCACTGAGTTAATACAAGCTCAGCACATACTTCATGAATACCTTTGCTGTAAGGGAACTTCTTTTCACAGTTTAAGATGTAACTCATGAACAGTTCCAGGCCATATCCCTCTATTTGAGTTGTATGTACAAGGTTCCTTTAGTAACTATTGTGTGTTCTCTGTGAAAGCCTTTCTGGACTTGCTGGGGCCAAACTTTAGCAGTGTGCAGATATTCCAGGAAGCCATCCTCTCCCTTCATGTCATCATGGTTGTACTAGTTCTTCCTATGTGATAGTCTGGGTTCTATTTAACATAATCTCTGCATTCCTGCTGATGTTTATTGTTATCTGATGTTGTTTGCAAATGTTGAAATAAAATCAGAAACATTGGGTGTCACTGATCATTGAGATTCTTGTTAAATTAAGTCCTGGCCTCGACTTAACTGCATATGACAAGGCCACTGATAACTCTTCATTACTTGTCATGCTCACTGCAGGGCAGTCTGCCATGTGTTGCCCGTGCACTTTTTTTTCCAATGAAGCTCAGGTTTTTGCATTCTCCCTCTTCCTGAGGGCTGTACCCAGATCTGCTGACCTGAGTACATGAGCTTTGGATCTTTGGATCATTATCATCCAAAGATAATTTGCTGCTTTTTTTGTTCTGTCACTCATTCTGCTAGTGTGAAACAAAAACATTGTTCTTTGATGAGGTCATCCTTTTATGAGGTATTTCCTTGTATGACTGGTAACTACTGTGACACTCTAGGATGTCTTGCAACTCTGTCTTCATTTGCTTTCAAAGCAACTATTAGACGATAATTTGTGTTTAAGTTCCCATCTGACACTGACTGATTTGTGATCTACCATGGGGCATGGAGTCCTGTTGTCTTAACAAGTCAGGTTTGCTACACATCTTTCGAAGATCAAGAGACTCAATTTGTAAGATGCGAATCAGTGCACACAAGTAGAAAATATGATAGAGAAGTGCAAAGAAGCAATAAGAACCTTTTGGTTAGCACAGTGTTAGGTCTCAGACAGAGCAACCAGTTAACAGGCTTTATAAACAATACAGACATTTTTTCTATAACCTTAGTTTTTCCCCCCATTCAGCACACTTCATAGAAAATGGTGCACTAATCTGCTGCTATCTTGTAGTTTCTGTAACTTTTAGTAATTAAAAGATCTGTTGTAGATCTCCTGGTTCTGTTGATTGCTTGACTATCAATAATTTTTCATAAATCTGTGAATGCTACTGCTTTAGCATCTCTGCTTGTAATGTGGCCTCAGCTCATCGGATATGTATCTCTCCACATGTGGTTCACACTTTTGTGCCAACTTGCAAATTCTCTGGAGCTCTGGAGCTTTATCCTGTCTTTTTAAACACAACTCCATCTTGCGGTTTTGTCTATAATAGGGAGTAGCTTCCTGAGGCATTTGCTCCTGAGGTATAGCTGTTTCTGGAGTACAGACTTTTCTAGCCTCTGCCATTCTCAACACTCTCTAAAGATAAACAGAAGTATTTTGTTTTGAAGATATCTTCTGTTTTATAGAGCTGTAAGAATGCTTGTCTCCAGAAGGCATGCTTTGGTGTGTATCTCTGTCATTAGTAATGCTGTTAGAGAGTTTTTCTTTATCCTTGCAGTGTAATTCTAGCATCTCAGTAATGTGAGTTGCAGCATGTGGTGTTTTCTTTGTGATGGTTACAGATGATGAGATCATGCATCCCACTAACTCATCCCTTTCCAGAGAACATGAACTTGAGTTTTCATGTGGTGTTAATGTTGCTCCAGAAAGTGCAGTTCTAGCTGTCCTGAACATTGGGAAGTTTTCATTAAATCTCTCAAGAAAGATGCGAAATTGTATTGTTTCCTGATAATCATCTAAAAATCCTAAAGACCTAAAAATCCTGGAGTAAACCTATCAGTGCCCTCATCACTGAATGCTTTGCTGCTTTCTAAGTTACTAATATGACATTAAAATATGACAGAGTTCTGGTTTTCATGTTTTTAATATAGGTTGTTTTTTTTTCTGTCTTTGTTTTTCATTCTGCAGTATGGAATTGTACCATCCTAGCCAAGGCACTTGCAGTTGGTCTCTGTCTTCAGTTCCTTTATCCTTGCTTCTTCTCTAGGAATAACTTCAAATTGGAATTTGAGGAAGGAAAATTGTGTTCTTGATTGAAACGATTTGTGTTATTTTCTTAGAGAGATCAAAAAAATCATTATCATTTGATAGCGGTAATATATGCCATAGTCATCACTTCCAGACTGGTCCATACTACTCTATTCTTACCCAAATGATGTATTCATAAGAAATATGTTATCATCTAGAATATGAGCTGCTTCTGACAGAAGGTCAGGGAAACCAAATGCAGTGAAACTTTTGAATCATGCAGTAAAATATTTTCTAGTTCCAGAGGAAAGCAGCAGAAGTTCCATTACCAAGTTATATGAAACTATAACATACAACAGTAATAATTCTATTTTTCCGCACAGGGTATGTGTAGGAGGAGGGCTTGTGGAGCAGTGAGACGGACTCAATATGAGTTAGCTACAAAGCTCAGTTTATTAATGGTGTTTCTACAATTATAGTGTTCTCTAAGTGTATGTGCATTAACATTACTGGTGCTCACACACATAAACAATCACTCATTGGCCACAGTTACAAAACTACTGTCTCTGTACAAGCTTGTCTTCAGCTGCTCCTGAGGTCTCTCAGTCTCTGCAGGCTGTTTATCTTCACAAGCACAGAGCAGTCTGGCCAAGGTCACATTCCTTTTGCTCTGTCAAGAAATCCACAGGCCTGGTAGTTTCCCACAGGTATGCTTCCTGGACTTTACTCTCTGTGGTCTCTCTCTGGTGCTAGCTGTAGTTACCAAATGGAACTGAGTTTTTTGGGGTGTTTTTGGGGGTGTTTTTTTTTTTTTAATATTTTTTCTGGTTTTGTTGTTTCACTTAAGGTAAAATAACTTATTTCAGAAAAAAAAGTATTTTCTCTCTTGCTCTGTGAAAAGCATAACAGTTCACATTTTCTTTAACTTTGGAAACACTGAGCACTGAGCTGTTATTTGAACTTGTTTAATAAAGGGGAATTTCTGGTACTGGCAGAGAATAACTCAGTGGAAATGTCTTTCTCTCTTCAGTAATCTTTAAGGATTTAAATTGCCCAAGATAGTCAACACTTTCAAAGTAACATTAGCATTCCATTTTTCAGATTTCCATTTGTACAAATATGAGAAAATGAAGGAATGCCATTTTCTGGTTTATTCCTTTGCAGAATTTCAATGTCTTTTGGCTTCAGCTTGTTCTTTTAGCTCTGTTTGCCCTTGTAACTTAAAACCAAAATGTAAGTGAATGGTTTGAAAGAAAGATATTTGCTTAACAGCTAGTGGCTCCAGCTAAAAAATCTGCAGCATCCCATTGCTCTCACATGCTGAGTGGGGCAGCCTGAGGTTTGACTGCAAAGCTTATGAAGTATCACATATTTCTTATTATAAGGAGATACCTCTTTGAGTCTTCTGCTGTGATTTTGGTGCTTTATTCTACATTTTTCTAAGGAAGTGAAGTTTAGAGGATTGAGCATTCTGTATTTTTGTGTGTCACATCATCAAGGATAAAATTTGTCCTGTGCAGGGCCAGAAGTTGGACTCAGTGATCTTTGTGGGTCCCTTCCAAGTCAGGATATTCTGTGACCATATCCTATCATTTTGAACCTACTATCAGTTTTAACTGAGACCTGGGCATTTAGGCCACGGAAGTAGTCCAGAAGTAGTGCAAAATAAACACCTCTGAAGTATGTACAGCATCAGTTTTCATCCATAATACTTGCTCATGTAGCATGAATGTAGAAAACAAGTTTTTCTTTAATAAATTACTTCAAAGACATCTTTTTTTTCTTTAACTTTGTGGCTAAATCCAGTCAATTTATGAGCAATGTGTAATAGTGTTCTGCTGTGTTCCTTCTATCTAGCATCAGGCAAACAAACTGTAGTTGAACTCTCAGTATTGGAGTATTTTGCCATTTTCTATTGCTCTGCTGTAATTGCTATAGCAACAGAGGGTCTGTTAATGTAGTCCAATTAAAAAGATTATAACCACTTGCTCTTTTTCTAAATGAATTTTATGGTAATAAATGTCACATTCATTTATTATAACTCTTCCACTATTGCTTCCATAACAGAATAAACCTATATTATTCTAGTGTCAACAGTCTTTGGTTATGTTGTGGAAGAGACCTTTCCACCATAAAAAGTCTGAGATTTGTTATTTTTTTTCATGCAAAAAGAGATCCCCAGGGGGGTTGTAGAGCAGATTTTTGATGGAAGCTTGGGTGTGATTCAAAGCTACACATTGAAAGTAGAAGGCCAAATTTGTTACAGTTAATGTAACATCTTTAAAAAGTTACTCAAATCACTTATATTAGTCTCCATTCTCTTACAAGAAACATATAATGGAGAAGGAGTGTCTGGATCATAAAGTCCATTCACTTGAAGGCAGCTGAACATAGATTTACTCAGTCCCTAGTTTCTGACTCCTCAGACTTTCATAGAGTTGAATATTTAGACTCTTGAGAAATTGGTGACCTGAAATTTCTCTTCTTTCTACAAGAGTTGCAGATGCATAGTTGTTTATGTATCTTGAATAATCCGGGCATGGATAATCAAAGTGTTTCTCCCTAGTGACTGCCACATGCAGGATAGTGTCATGGCATGTCACACACAGCAGTGGCAGCTCTGCATGTTGCGCCTGCACCAATGCTGACTTCACCATGTGTGACCATATCCATACAACAGCTTTTTTTGTGCTGTACAGTGGGAAAAACCTACTTCCAGGCTTTCTGGCACAAATTTATGTTGACTTTGCACATTTCAAAAGAGGAAAATAGTTGCCCATACACTTTAGAGCAAAATATGGTTCTTTGCCCCTGGAGTAATAACAGAATGGCTTGTGTTTATAAACTGTTGTTTGGAAAAGTCTGTTCCTTTAAAGATTAAGTTACATACAGTGTGAATAGTGTTCTGCTTATACCAAATTGCCCCGTTGGCTAGTTAAGGAAAACTATTCAGAAATTCAAGGAACATATTATTTTGACGTAGAAGATTCACTGGTATGAGTGAAAAAGAGGTTATTGGGTACCCAAATAATTTATTTCATCATAGAGTTTTTACATTTCTCCTAAATAGGAAGAGTTAAATCATTGGCCTTGAAAAGTAATTAGAGTGTAGAATCATAAGGAATGTAGGGAAAAATGGTGATATTATTTCTACTGTCTGTTCTGAAATCTTCATATATTTCTCTGTTATTTTCCAGTTTTCATTACTACTTTTCCCTGGAATATTTTCACTTGATTGTATACCTCTTATAAGCCTATATTGTCCTCACTGATATAATAACAGATCAGAAATATTGGAGACCAAATTCATCATTCACTCACCCAGCCCATTTATGTGGCAATCTCAACACGTTGTGTGGTTACAGGTAAACAAACAAGCTCCTCTCTCAGTAAAAAGCATATGTTCAATTAAGCTTGCATTTCAATATAAATCATATGTAAATCTTTTTATAGTTCTTTAACTTCCTGTGGGTTTAGTTTGTTAATAACTTCAGTAGTGAAAAAGAGCTAAATATATGTGGCAAAACTGGTTAACATGAAGTCATGAAAACTTCTGGAAGGTGGCTTGGGAAATATGGAGTATAATGGAGTATATTGTGTCACTCACATTTCTCTGAAAATGAAATCTTAAAAAAACCTCAAAGCATAATAGTTCCTCCTCCCTAAATAAAAATTCATCTCTGAACATCCTCTGTTTGGTGTAACCCTGAATAATGGTCTGTGAAGCTAGTCCTGTGTTCTTCATCTCAAGAGCAATACAGTTGTGGTGAGATACAGTCAATTCTGTCATTGGAATTGTTTCTGGACTCTCTGCATTGTGACTGGAGTAAAGGACTTAAACACTGAAAAAAATGTTGAGCTGGTAAAATAAGGAAACTTCTCCTCTTATTCTGTATTGATTTTCCATCTTAATTTCTAGTCTGTAATCTACCATTTTTTTCCTGCCCTTGTTTTTCCTAAACTCCATCTCCCTGTGTCAGTATGACACTATCTTCATGCATGGCATTATTGTGCTTCTTTACTTATCTGCTATCAAGAAGAAAAACATTGTGGTTAGCTTCTGAATGGTAGTATCTCTTAAGAGATGCATTTCATTTTGAATGTTGCTTGTGGGCTCCCCTGCATTCTTTTTGATTTCAAGTACTGCACTATTTTATTTCAGAACATTGTAAGCTAATGTCTGAGTGCAGCCCTCTTCACTTGGGGGAAAATTTTAGTTTGCGTAGTTCCTTAGTTATTCCAGGTCTAATGTCAGAGAAACACTGAAGTCACAAACTTTTCAAGACCCAACTTACAGGTAGATAATGGAACAAGAAGTGAGAGCAAAGCAAGTTGGATGTATCCTTTTGATTAGTGTGCACTGTCAACCTGACTGAAAGTTCATTCACTTTATCAAATGGATTTTTGCATTTATCACTTCTCATTACAGTGTGTACAGAAGTGCTTGGATTTTTAAAGTTTTCTGACATGTCAAAGACCTTACTATCAATAGGAGAGTAGGTAGGCACTGAACTATTTTGATAACTTCCTTTCAGAGCCTTAAGATTTTGAAAACCTGAATTCAAATACTCCAGTAAAGTATGTTTGTGTACTTGGCTATTAGTTGATATCCTTGTACATTGGCAAAAATATTTTAAATATTATTTGTGGTATTTTGAAGGGAAATAGGATGTGTAAAGGATTGTTTCAATATTCAGTGTTTTCAGCATTTGAAATTATTTTCATGACAAAAAAGACAGAGGTGCTACCATAGATTCACATCTGAGCCTAAACTCCATGTCAAATATTCTGAGTACTTTAAGAATATTGAAAAGACTCTCTTGTTCTTTGTAATAATATAGATTTGCATTTCTTTTCCATGCAATGCAACAATGGTATTTTAAAGGCAGAACAATCAGTTTCACTAATATTCAAAATGAACATTAAATATGAACAGACAAAGTCTGTTAAACAGATGATAGAACAACCATATATTTTACTTAAATACTGTATGTACTATACTCCTGTGTTTGATTCATGAAAACTTTAATTACAGTGCTAAACCTATTCTGGCAGGCAAAGTAAAACAAGTCTTCAAATAATAAAATATACCTAATTTAATCTCAACTCCTTTTCTATATACAAATGCATGAGTGTGTCTCCAGAAGTACACAATCTCATCTACATGGAAACCTAAATATTTAAAATTAGAATCGCTATTGGATGGGGGTTACCATGAAGGGAATTGATCTACAGCTGCTGTTTAATACCAGCCAACTTAAATCTCATGCCAAAAATTTCTAGTGTTTGTTTTCTTTAGTGAAAAAGCAGATGATTGTCCAGATGATATCCAGATGATTAAAAGGAAGCTGAATCTGTATCCTATCAAAGACCCTCTGAAGCTCATCCATAATTTCTCTTTTCTCCCACTGTATGTCCTTCTTTCATGTGCAAAAAGTTTCAGGCAAACCAGCGGCTATTCATTCAGCAAAAAGAATACAGGAGTGTACCAAAATTGCATTTCTACAGTATATTGCTAGGTGATCATTATCCAATACAGTAAATATCTTCCTTGCAATGGCAATTATCCTGTGTTCTATCCTGCTTCCTAAATTACCCCAGAAACAGCAGTTGATATAAAAACCTTTGTGATCTAGGCTAACTTTTGTAATATTTCTATGTGAGCCAAATAATAGTGCATTTGTAGTAAATTTGTTTGCCACAGAAATATTTTTATGAGGTCTGTTTTAGAAGACTGAAACTTCTAAATCTTGTTATGTCAGAGATATGAGATTTCTGCAGTTGAGAACAGATTTTTTTTTAAAAATAATGTGATTGTGATTGCTGGGATCATAATATTAATTTAGCGTCTTAGAATATCCCTTGCACACCTTCTGTGCAGAATAAGCAAATCGGTTGTATTTATATTTTATGTTGTAACAAATTCTGCTTTAGAGTCTATGTAACTTACAGGAGATACTAATTTTGTCCACGTTTATTCTCCTTCAGTGTAAATAACTGCACTGTGGCTCCTCTACTGAAGTAGGGAATTTTAAAGTATGGTTCATGTCACCTGTTTTAGTTTCTTAAAGATGAGATGAATCACTTCTTTAGGTTCTATTGATTATATACACAAGATTTCATATTATTATAAAGAGTGACACTTCAGTATAATCAAATTATAGATTCTAATGTATATTGCATCCTGTCTTCTATCACCTGACCTCACAGGAGAAGGAATATATAGTTTTCCTCAAAGAGTGTTATGAGCATCTTTAATATGGATAAAGGCCAAGAGAGCCTGGACTGTTCAGCTTGGGGAAGAGAGGCTCATGGGGCTCTTGTCAATGTGTACAAATATCTGAAGGGAATGTACAAAGAAGGAGTCTACCTCTTTTCAGTGGTGCTGAGGACAGAACCAGAGGCAATGGACACAAACTGAAACACAGGAGGTTCCCTCTGAACTTCAAGAAACACATTTTACTGTGAGGGTGACAGAGCAGTGGCAGAAGCTGCCCGGGAAGTTGTGGAGGCTCTGACCTTGAAGACCTCCTCCGGTGAAACCAGCTCTAGGTGGCCCTGCTTGAGCAGAAGAGTTGGACCTGATGACCTTCATAGGTCCCTTCCAACCTCAACTATTCTGTGATTCCGTGATATTACATCTCTATTCTATTAATGATATTTGCATAATGGTGTAATTGATTGCAGACTATTTAAATAATATGTAGGATTTTTAAGGGTAAAAAGCAATTTTGCTTTACAGAAGGACCTGTTACCTCTCAGCTTTTGTTCCTTCTGCTCCTCTTTCATAAGAGGGGCAGTACAATTCCTCTCATAATAACTGTTGTTTTGGTTTCCTTCAGTGAGTTGCTTGACTCTTAAATGAACTGGTTCAGCTTTCTGGGTCAGCAACATGCTAAACTTGGGCGGGGGGGGGGGCGGAAATGTTCTTGTTTAGCTTTTTGAACCCACTCACTGCATCATGTAAGTATCAGAGGTATAAGAAAATTCACAGCCAATGGCAAAAAGTAGTTTTCCCTTCATTTTGCCATTGTTTGTGTTGTCAAACTTCATCCTAAGAGAAGGAACAGCTTAAGGAGCAACTGTTTAATTTTTTTATTGTTCCCACTTGTAAAAGAGCTTGAGGTACTTCTGATCAGTACAGTCTTGGCTTAACATCTCAGTCTTGGCCCCATGTACTCCAAATCCCAGCCCAGGCTGTCTGGAATCTTAGAAACCTCATTTGGGTAACTTCATTCACTACCTGCTCTTAAGATAAGATGTCTGGTTTTGTGTGATTTCAGAGGAAACCAGGTGAAACTCAGTGGTTGGGATTTCGTTTTGCTTAGACCTCCTGGGTGCGTGTAGATCTGTAAGGGGGAGCTGGGGGAGGGAGCCCCACAGAGCAGAGCAGGACCGAATGGAGCAAGCAAATGAACCAAATAGGCAGCTCCAGTCTTGCAAAGAGAAACTGCAACTTCACAG
The DNA here is from genome assembly GCA_035047845.1 of Dendrocincla fuliginosa. Classification (NCBI taxonomy): domain Eukaryota; kingdom Metazoa; phylum Chordata; class Aves; order Passeriformes; family Dendrocolaptidae; genus Dendrocincla; species Dendrocincla fuliginosa. The sequence continues at coordinate 30,705,696 of JAWWMO010000043.1, forward strand.
GCAATTTAGCTGGTACAATTTATTCTAATTTATTACAGTAAACTGCATATTAGCAAACGTTAACAGATCAGGACAGATTTATGACAGGGAAGGCTACTGTGCTAATGAGTGCCCCCCTCATTAGCATTGCCTGGAGCAGCACATGCTCTCTGTCAGCCTTTCCTTACCACATTTTCCCATTACCATCACAGCAGAAGAAAGCCTTTCATATCCTGTAATCTCTAACTGGGAGGAACCTTGTTTGGAAGCTAAAGAAGGGAACTGAGAGATGGCTTTTTAAATGAACTACAATTCTGATTGTTTTTATTTGGGCATTTACTTGAAGAAGTACAGGAGTAATCGGGCACCTCTCAAAATCCATATCCCAGTTACTCCTAGAGCAGTTGTAGCTTTTGCATGTTGCATTGCTGCTGACTGTGACTATCAGCTTTTCTACTGCTTTATTCCTCTGTATACAAAATAGGATTCCTAACAGCTGTCAGAGCAAAATTTTTTTTTCATTATTTTACTTTTTTTTTTCATTACTGTGTACAAAGTATTTGCATTTTCAGCATTATTGTATCTGGCTTAAGGAGGGAGAAATATTCTGTGGGTTTTGCTGGTTAACTACAGAAAAGCATTTGAGATCTTGGGTTGGCAGGTGCTGTCAAAGCATGAAATATCATCAACATACCTTTAAATCAATGAAAGACCCAGAATATCACTATTCATAAAGCAAACAAGCCTAATTGTTTACTTGGCATTCTGCTGCAGTCTGTAAGTGCAGACTCAAAATTAATGTAGTGCAGTTTAGACACTCAGCTAAAATGCACAAAAATCCATACAAAATGTCCTCCAAAACCCTTAATGCAAGATTGTACTAGTTTAAGAAAACTCTTTTGGTGGTACTTTTTGTTCTTAGAAATGTTTCATCTTTTATTAAATACATAGCAATTTGACAGGATTGGAGTGACAGGTTCGTAGTCCAGTTGTTGATAAAACTACTCCTAAACGTCTCTAATGGTAGACTCTGCATTTCTCCCACACTCTTTCCAGACACCTCCAAAGAAAGTTCTCCGTACTGGTTATTAGCAAACTGTCTGAAGACAAGACTGGGTTTTTTTGGTTTTGTTTGTTTCTTCTTTGTAACCTCTAAGTATATGACTATGTCCTGGTTTGTAACAATCATTTAACTTATTGTTGGTTTTTCTGTCAGACACTCTGGATTTCACTCTACAGACATGTGCAAGTTTCCTAATTTTTTTTTTCCTATTCGAGTCAATTTGCATTTGCTATATAACACCTCATTGAAGACAGGGAAAAGGAGAGAAGTGCAGATGCCCAGATTTTCCAAAGTGCTCTGGCTGCTTCAAATCATCCTATAAAACTTGCAGATCTCTTTCCTTGGGGAAAAGTGCAAGCTGTAGTGGGTTTCAGGAGGTGCTCCAAAGCTAAGCTCCTGCTGGCCACCAGCAGACAGGGTGCAAGGGGAGGGAGAAGGTATTGCTGGGACTGTGGGTGTCAGGCTGCTGCCTGCCAGCCACTAGCCTGTGTAGGTCTTGGCAGCTGGTGAGGGACAGGGGTGCTCAGATCAGGGCCTGGGGAAAACAGCCAGGGCCTGCCAGAGTGACCTTCAGTTCTCCTTGAACTACTCTAGCATTTTCAAAACTGAGGAACTGCTGAGAAAAACAGAGAGAGAAGAAGGTGGCAGGAAGAGGACTAGAAAATGAGTGAAATCCCTGAGCATCATTCATTCACTGGTGAAACGGATGGGAAAAGGGAAAAGACAGAAATGCAAAGTTTTAAAACATTGAAATTTTCGTATTTCTAGTTTGGAAAACCTTGAAGTATCTGAAAAGTTGTTGAAATTTGCTTTGCAATATTCTTGTTAAAATAATAACTAGAAAAATAATTACTATTTCTTGTACACTCCACTGATTCTCTTGAGATGGATAAAGCTTTGTTAGGGTAATTTTTTTCCCCCTATACATAAACTAATATATTTTAAGACCAGAAGGCACTATTCACTGATGTGAAGGTAACTCATTTGCTGTATACTAATTCCTACTTCAAGTCTGATTGGACTGCAGCATGTCACAGAGAAATCTTCCCACTTCAAACCATTGTCCCCTTGTTTAATGGGAGAACAGTCATTAGTCTTCCTGATTAGGTAAATTATTTTAGTTTTGATCATGACAAAAGTCATATCATTACCTAAGCAAATAAAATAAAACAATGCCAGCAAAACAGCATTTCTTTCTTACTCTTCCTCTCACATTAGTGCCAAAAGCAAACTGGGATGCTACCTGGGTTGTTTGGGTTTTGTTCAGTTGTTCTTTTATTGTTTAATTAGTTAATTAAAAAAATATTAAAATTAGGGTCAAAGATTGACCCTGTAGGACTTTACTCGAAACTTAGTTCATGTTTATAGCTGCATTTCAAGACCTGCTGGTTTCTAATCTATTTACTGTGTGCACTGTTGACTTTACAGCATTCTAGTTTATTGTTCATAACACTGTGTGATGTCCTGTCAAATAATATTTCATTTATTTGCAGTTACCTTTATGAAATCCATAATTTCACTTTCTATTAAATACTTAAATGCTGTTGCAGATAGATTGTCTCTTGATATTTTTTTTTCTGTAGAGAAAAGGTAAAGCAGAGGTGAACAGCCTGGAGCTGTGACAAGGCAAGAACCTGGGGAGTATACAAAGATGTGATTGAGGTCAGTATGGGCAATGAAGGGCTTTAAGAGGAACAGTTTAAACAAGGCTCCAGGGTAACAGCTGGACTCCCTGAGAGGCACAAGGGCATCTGAAGGCAGCAACTCCATCTGATGGTCAGGGTTAAACACCTCAGACGTTGGTATCTGTGAGTAATTCCTATGAATCTAGAAGAGATATCCTCATGACTCCTCATCTTTCCTCTCCTATGTTCAGTCTGTCCTCTTCTAATGACAACATAGTAAATGTTTTAGAGTAGAACCATAAGATTTCTCCAGTTTCATATTTCCTGTATGTTATCACATCTGCCATAGGCTGGTTGGTTATTTTCTACATGTACAAGATATTCATGTCATAGACTGAATTTGTGCTCTTGAAAGAGTTTATGTATCTGTTTCTCCAGTAATGTGTTCCTCTTCTAGCCTAGAAAAAATGTAAGAAATCAGGGATGACAGTGATGTTGTATCACAATCAACACCTACTTTAATTAACTTTTGATAATAGAGTCAATAAGATAGTTTGCTTCTTTGTGGAAAATTACATCTTGCAAAATTCTTGCTAAGGGTAACTAAGCAGAGATCATCCTAACAAATACTTTCATTAAGTGAAAACTGATATAAGTCTGTATTTAACCACTAACCTCAAATGAATACAGAACACTGGAAAAAAAGTCTTTTTTTTGGGTGTTTTTTTTTTTTTATTGTTTTGTTTTGTTTTTTTTTTGTTTTTTTTTTTTTTTTTTTTTTTTTTTTGTGGTGGCTTACTTTTACTGGCTTCGCTAATGCCTCCAATATATATTCTCTGCTCAGTTTGCTAACAAACTTTTAGTAGAGGTTTGTTTGGTTGGGGTTGTTTTGTTGTTGCTTGTTTTTTTGTTTGTTTGGGTTTTCCCTGGGAGTACAGGAGTGCTCAGAAGCCACTGTGGCAGGACATTGAAGTTTGTCTTACTTTGATTTGCTTCATCTAGAAGGCAGCAGACCCAGTAGTGTACCCGCTTAAGGCACTTTCCAAGTTGTGCACATTAAAAACTACACCAGAGCACTGGAGTGATGCATTGACTTGCCTAATCAGAAGATACATCCCAGGATGTGTTTGGAAGAGAAAGAGAAGGAAAAAGTTGAAGGGGATGAGATACTGTCCCACAACTGTAGGAAGCCCGATGAGAAAATAAAGGGATTTTCTGAACAAAGAGACCAATACTCCAAAGTGTTTGAAAAAAGCCAGCTACACAGAATATAGAAAAAACACATTCATTCTACCAGTTCACAGTCACTATTAAGAGGTGAAAATGAGGGGTTTTTGGGTATTTTCCCCACTCCTTTTAACCCCCTTTTTCAAAGAAAGGAAGAGGGTGCTGTTCTTCGAAGCTGGAGTTAGTGAAATAGAACTTGTCTCTACACATACAGACAAATGTGATGGGCAAATCATGCAGCTATTTCACACAGTGGTCTCCAAGTAAAAACTCTTGGAGGCAAAGGCTTTTCTGAGAAGATCCTCAGTGAACATGTGGTTGGTCCAGTGCCAGACATGCTGTGTCAAGCAGTCAGGATAATCTCACATGGCAAGATCAATTCTTTGGATCTTCTCTGCCTGTAGGCAGTTGCTGTGAGTGTATGCACCTGGTGTATATTAATTACAGTATCATTGAATGCACACTTTTTCATAAAAGATGTTGCTGGCATCCTTAAGCTCCTGTAGGTTTTATAAATAATTTCTATTTTGTTTACACTCGTATTTCTTTTTCATTCCCTTGCTGGATAAATAAGAGTTTGCTTTCATGATAACTCTTACAGAGTCTCTGCTCTACGAGGTGACCCAGCAGTACAAATACAATATGGATTAGGGATGGGCAAATAATTACATCTATGCTGAATTACTGAAAGCACATAACAAACAAAGTATGTTGATTTTATGTTTCTAAGATGACTTTCTGGCTTTTACAGGTGCTGCAAAATGCTACCTGATCTGGCACAAAGTTAGAGTGGAGTGACAGACAATACACAATACTGCATAAAACCTGGCAGCGTAACAAGAACTCCAGGGGGTTTTTTTGTTTTGTTTTCAACAAATTTGCAGTGGATTGAGTTCGGGCTATGCTAAAGGGGTTTTTTCTTCTGTAAAGCCAAGATATTTTTAGAACAAGGTACTAAAATCCGTAATCTGGATTTACTATACCATCAAACAACAGCCTGAATTTAATTGGAAGAACAGTTATTGAGGCAATATATTCCAAGTCAATAGAACAGTCACTTGGAAGACATGATTTTCTTATTGTTTGTTCTGTTCTGACTAGTGACTCTTAAGAGTCAGCTGAAAGAGCAGAAAATTGTTGATTCTGGTTCTCTGATTAAAAAAACAGTTTACTATTTATTCAGCACTATTTAAAGCTACCTGTTTTTAATATATGCTGTTCACAAACATGTCCCAACTATGACTCTACCTACAAATCACTGAGTCTGTGGCACATTCTACTTCCTTGAATTGACGTCTGCATTAGAGGACAGTACTTGGAAAATGGCACTGACAGTTCATGACATCTGGCTTTATCTTCTCCCTCCCTATCTCTCACAAAATGAAAATGTGGCAAACTACTTCATGTTAATTGCCATGAATTAAATCTTATCTCTGTCTCCATTCTCTAAAATAAGTGTTTCAAGCACTGAGCTTGATATATACTAAAGGAGGACAACACTCAGTTGAAGTAGGTAGTTATTTGTAAATGAGGCACCACAGCACTTAACTATTTTGAGTCTAAAGTTTAGAATGAAATCCAAAAGCTTCAGTTAATTTCCCCTGAGAGGCCTGGTGTAACAGATATTTCACATGGAACCCCAAATCTTTATACTGTGCAGAGACCTGCTCAGGGTCACTAGAGAAGGCATATATATGTATATATATAAAGCTGGTATACTGTGAGGTGTTCAATACATGTCTGTCAAAAAGTGCTTCTGTCTATTTAAAATCTGTCCCTTGCTCCCCTTCCCCCTTCAGTGGAAATGTGAAACCATTCCCCTTAAGTAATTGAGCATGGTTCAGCTTTTCTTCTGAAAGCTATTGGCTGGACCAGGACGTTTTTACATAACAGCCTGAGGATTATAGCAGTTTCAAAGGAAGCACTTAATTAATTTTGCTTCTCACCCTGAAAGAATTCATATGCATATCTGCCTCCTCCCTCTTAGGGAAATGTGAAGCCCACAAGCCACACACTGGCAGAGAATGAAGAGCAGAGCAGCAAGAAGGCACACAAACTCTTCTGCTGGAGCTGGTGTGCAATTTCACAAGTCAGTGAGCCATGCAAACCTGGCTTTAGAGTCTGGTGGTTAGTCACTCATATGGAAAAGAAGTATCCTGGGTTTTAACTCATCTATTTTATAGTAAATAACAAGATTTAGACTGTCTGTGTGAGGATTTGTGCATCCACCCCTACATCCCCATTTCCAGCCATGGTGCTGATGACTGAGATGTTCACAGGTCAGTTCCAGCATTAATGCTGCAGCTTCATTTCAACTGGAGGTATATGCTTATTTTGTGGAGTCCTTCATCAACACAGGAGACATGGCTTTGCTGGTAGAGTCATGCTTCCCTGGACCTTCAAGGGCCCTCAAAGATACCCAGATGCAAAACATTTTCGTCTGGAGTATCACAGATTATTTTCACCCCATCCTGTGATCAAGGATACTTGTGTTGTGAATGTCCTCTTTCAAGTACATCAAACAGACTTCTATAGAGGATGCTGCTGCAGCAGGTTCTGGATACCAGAACCTTGGATTTACATGCTGTCACTAAACATTTTATGTGCTCGAACCCAGGTCTGAAATACATTCTCTATGAAATTCAGTGCTATTACTGAGTGTAGGATTGTTCATATTTATATTAAATAGAAAATAAAAAGCAGGTAAGAGGATTCCATCTAATCTTTTGCCATCTACATAGCACAGAAGGTGCCTGTGAAACAGTACAAAAAATCAAAATTATGCTGGTCTCTATGTAAGGAAACATCTAAATGTCATACAGACCTTACATTAGTGGGAGAATATGGCTCCAGTCTGTGACAGGTAAAACAAAAGAAATGAGATTCTGATTACATTGGTGTTTGGCACTTTGCCAAGCATCCTGCCCATGTTTCAAGCATGTGGCCTGTACCAAATCCAGGAAGTATTTTTTAGACACTTTAGAAATATGACTGTAATGGTCCCAGTTGTTCTGTATTATTTTTATTGATCACAGCTTTGTGCAAGCAGAGTTATGTCTCAGAAGTATGACTGGTTTGTCCATGTGTAAATCCTGCCAACAGTTCCTCTATTTTAATCTTACTTTTGCCATTGACTTATGTTGTTGATCTGAGTTCATAATTTGATTGCTGATCTCACTGGAATTGGAGCTCTGCCACTAAATTCAGTGGACATAACTTAGGCCTTCATCCATTTCACCTCCTTGTTTCCATATTATCAAGAACAGATGAAAAATTATTGTGCCGGATGCTAAAACAGCAGTCAGGTCAGAACAGGTATTGTGGAGCTGAATCTTGAAATGTGTATATTAAACTATCACTGTCTAGTGAACAGAAGTGGCACTGGAAGTCAAGGCTAGAAGCCCAGCTCAACCCCTCCAAAGTGAGGGAACAGTTTCAAACATGGGCTGCAGGAGGGACACCTCCAATCTGCTCCATTTCTAGCCTTGGCACTCTTTCCTGCACATCCCAGGGGATGTGATCTTCTCCAAGTTATCCTTTTAATGGCTACCTTGACACATTTACTCCCTTGTGATAATTAAGAGCTAAATGTCAGTTCTCTCCCTTCCTGGGTGAATATTCTAGAAACTAAACAATTATGCATTCAATGCTACCATAGTATCAGATGTGGTTAGTTGTAGTCCTGGCCACAACTAAGATTTGAGTCTTCTCCAGGGACTTTTAACTGAATTCAAGTATCAACCCAACTAACCCATTAAAAGAGAGGAGTAGGTAAGAGACAGACATCCATTTTTCTACTTCTGAGTATGCATGGGAGACTAAAGGTAAATACCTCCCGAGTTTTTAAGCTAAGAAGAACATCACCTAATGAATTTATGTAGTTTACACGAGACAACCCTGGAAATTATGACAGACTGTACTTCTCTCTGACACTGTGCCAAATCTGGACATCTATTTCACATCTTAGATAGAACTTCTGACTGAATACATCTAAGAGAATCAGTGGAAAAAAAATGATGATATTATAGTTTTCCCCCAAGATTCACAAATATATGTTATCTGTAATAACATGATATCTTAATATTGTTACTTCTTCGGATTTCTGCTGTTTTAAATCTTCATACATCTACGGGTTTAGTCACCTGGCTGCATCCCTTGCTTCCTCACAAAAGAGCACATAGTAACAGGTAGTGAGGCAGGAACTTTCATCCAATTCTTCTCAGCATTTAAGTGTTTCTATCAAATATTAAATAGTAATAACTTGTTCCAGATAGGAGCCTCTGGAAATCTGGAAGCTTCAGAAACTATTACATTGAGATGTCTTAGATGTTAAAATATCAGCAAGTGCTAAAAACCCCAAAACCCAACACTTGACCATCCCCCGCTTCCAAAAAAAAAAAAAAAAAAAAGGAAAAGAATTCTCCTTCCAGTGCTGTTCTATATATTATATTCCCAGATCACTGGAATGAGAGTTTAATTTACCAGACAGGTAAACAAGTCTGGGAAAGCACCACCCTCTGGGAAAGTTGCCCTGGTTCACAAAGTAAGATAAACATAGAATTTTTTTTAAGTAAGTAAGCTGGAGACAGGACCCCAGGCTGAAGCAGAATGGAGAGGACAGGCAAAGAGGCAGACTAGAGCAGTTTAATGAATTTGTGTTCACAGCTACTGGCACACCTAACAGCAAGCTGAAGATGTGTGCAGATCATTGACTGTCTCATGGCTTGTTTCCTCTGTGTCTCCATATCCAAAAGTAAGAGATACTTTACAGCATGAAAGCTGCATGGTGGCCAATCTACTGTGGCAACATCCCTGGGAGAGAACATGAATCCTTCTGCTGAACTTGGTCAGATCTACTGGATTATGAACACAAGGAGTGGGAATCTGGTCTGAAGAGAAACAGCCATTTTATCATGACGCAGAGGAGTGTAGAAGACTGACAGGAGCCACAATTTAACCAACTGCATTAAGAACTGATAGAAGTTGTCGATCAGCCACTGATACAAAGTCCACCTTTTCTCTGGTTGCCCTTCTGTAATTCATATGGATTTTGGTTATCTGCTAGCTTATATAGTATTCACAGTGTGGCCTGTCTGCAGGAAAAGTATTTGAAAAATCCTAATCTGAATTCCCCATTACTTTTTCCAAATGTGAGCTATTGCTTTAGCTGAGCATTCCTCAGTCTCCTAAATCACTGTGCTTTTTTATAATATGCAGGATTCAGTACTTTCTAAACAGCTTTATAAGAGGCTACGATGAAGGAGTTTTGATGAATTAGATTTCTTTTCTAGGATCATAAAGTATTTTCCTACCTAGTTTGGAATGCATTTTGTTTCTTATGATGCATTCAGTTGAAACATTGCTATCTCTTTCAAGAAATATTGTAAAGTTATAAGGTAGTGGTTACATTCACTATGCAGTAATATTAGCTGCTCCCATCCAATTCACATGGAGTTCACAGTTTTGGATAGGATAATTTTCTCTCTTATGTGAAAGACCTAGGTAAAGTCCATGGCATCTAAACCCACTGCTCTGTATAGTACAGTGTTAGTACATCTTCCTTACCATGAGAATATAAATTAAGTCAGAGGAAGTACTGTTTCCAGACAGTAATTTTTTTTTTCTTTAATGGGACATAGATGACTTTACAAAATAACAAATGTTTTCCAAAATCCTTACAAAGTTTCTTGTGTGAACTCAGAGGATCAGCTTCTTCAACTTTGCTCATTAAGTTCTTGGTGAAGAGATGCCAACTACCTTTACTGATTTCAGCTGATTCAGATTTTGCATAGTAGTGGTGGTCTCATGGAGTGCTAGGAAAAGTTCAGCCCACTGCGGGCACTCAGTCAAAGAGCTTGGATGCAAGACTAGGTTGAGATTTTTCTCCACAGCTGTCAACATTAAAATTAGTAGCCTGTCTCAGAGAGTAAGAAGCTGTCACTCAAAGGATAGGAAAGGAAGTTTCATTTTGCGTGATTACTCTTTGATATTCAGTCTTGGCTAGGCAGGTAGTAGCATAGAGGTTATTTAGTATAAGCTGTTCAAGTCTGATTCTTGTAGCATAAACCTAACATTGAGGTACTGTAGTACCTCTGCACCTATGCAGATTTCATGGGAACACATCCATATGGGGTGGCCTCTTCACAGGTCTGAAAGATCAGTTCACATGACTGAAGCAATAATTCTAGTAAAGCTCCTACTTTAAATGTTACTCCTTTGTAATAAGAGCAGTGTACAGAATGTGCTTAGTGGAGTAATCAGCTCAGGAACCCATGGCAAAGCTAATGGATAAGAAAAAGAGCAATGCTAATTTTTTGTGAGAAAGTGTCATACCGTTTGAGGCACTCTGTAGTTCTGCCCACACTTAGTAAAAAGAAAGCAATATAGTAAAATGCTGTGATAATTTCTCAGAACTAGCAATGAAGTATAAACACATGCACATTGTAGTTCCCTGTCTTTAAATCATCAAAAAGCCCATCCCTCCTAATGAGTTAATGTTCAGACCCACAGCATTCAATGAGAATTTTGAGTCTAAAAGGCTCCAGGGAGGGTCTTCTCTGTTCAGTATTATTTAAAGTATTGTGGACCTATCTGTGATAAAAATGCTAAAGAGAGAATTATGACATCTGCATTGGAATCACTGGAAGTACTTCAGCTGCCTTCAGTGAAAAGAAATTTGTCTGAATGTGGCCCAAAGAAGAAGTTCAAGAAAAAATGTTCAGACCTGAGGTATGTCTTGTGATGTCTTGTTTGGTTATTGTCAGGAGGAAATAATTTTTTAATGTGATTCCCACAGAAGGTCAGATATTTGGCATGATACAATTAAGCACATAATGTAAGAACAACCAGTAGCGGGTCAGCATGAAGCACCTTGTCTTTCCCTGAGGAGAGGAGTGGATTGCTTGGAAGAAGGCACCATGATGTGATACTTCACCATCCTTTTCTTCTAGCCTTCTGCAGTCCATAGATTTCCTGAACTCACAGTTGTACCTTTTTAATTTAAGGTCATGGATCTATTATTTTACTATTCTTTTTAAATACTGCTTTTTAACAAATTCATATTTTGGCTTCTCTACCATTCTTTACAGTGAATTCTATGACTTAAGCAGTTAGACACAGTGCCTGCACACCTCTTTCCTTGCTTCCACACAAATGTGTAATAACTTCATTTGTTGCCCCTTAGTTTTCTCTATAAATATCTGAATAATTACCTTCTGTTCATCTTCTCCAACTCACAGTCATCACCAGTGACTTCTAGCATAACACATTTTCCTCTCATTTTCCAACTTACAAGTTCTAGTCTACCTAAACTTGCTGATACTGAAGAAAACTTATACTTTTGATCATAATTGTTGCCTCTATACCTGTATTCTTTTGACATGAATAGCAAATAAAAATCAAAATGGCAACCTATCAGATTTATAATAATTGCATAATAATGATTTCGCTTTTGTTCTCTCTTCTAAGACTTCCTCTATTTACCTTTGCTGCCAGTACTGAGCATTGACCAGATTTTTACAAACTTACTAACTCCAAGATCTCTTTCTATAGTGGTAACATTTAGTTTACAGCCTGCCACTGCATAGTCTCATTAGGGCTGGTTTTGTTTTGGATCCTGTATTTATAAGCATTACATTTCCTCTGACAGTTCATTACCCAGACAGCAAGTAATATGAATATACATTTTTAAACCCCTGAATTAACAGGAATTTCCTTAAATCATCTTCCTTTTCTAAATCATTTATTATTACACTGAACAATACGAGCCTTAGCACAGATTCTGGGTATCTCCTTATAAAATCAGCTGGTTTTTTTCTACTCTTTGTTTCAATACTTGGATCAGATCTGAATTTTTGAGAGGATCTTTCATGCTGTGATTCTAACTTTGTTTCTTGGAGATGAATACTGTAAAACTGTTTTAAAATCTACACCCATAATCTATATTTCCCACATCTGCCTGCTCTTGAGCACCTTTCAAAATCATTGGTAAATTTGTGAGGTACGGCTTCCTGGTGCAAAAGTACTGTCCACTTTTCTTATTATAAAATGTTTATCACTTTTTGATTGATGATGGGATAGTTTATAAATGCATCTACAGTTTTCCTAATATGAATGTAGGATTTCCTAGTCTGCAGTTCCTTATTCCCTTTTGTAGGTGTTTAAAAATCATTGTCACATTGACTAATTCTTGTTACTCTTTTGCTGAGACCATTTCAAACGTTAGCTCTTCCTATTTGATAGTGAAATTCCAACTCCCTTTGCAAAACCATGGATCCATCATTAAATGTGCTGTGCAATTAAAAATAGGACGCAGATTTCTAGATCTCCTCTGTGTAGCAAAAACAATCATGAAATTCTGCTTTATTTAGAACAATTAGCTTGTCCCACTGAACAGCCTCAGAGCAGTTTTCCCTTCACAAATAAAACCACCAGGTATTAGTAAGGCAGTTAGTCATTACAGTCACATCCTTGCAATGTGAGAACTCAGCTGAATCAATGACTTCACCTCTGTTTACTTCAGTGGACAGGAATTAAAGACTCACTTAATTGTGCTACGAGTTGGATACCTGCACACTCACAGAATGTGCTGAGAAGGATTGAAGTTTGCCAAAATAAGTCTCCAGTCTTCAGGGAGGAAAGAATTTTATTTGCTACATTCATTGCCACTGATTTCTGTTTCATATCTGAGTAAGACCTGAAGAGGTTTGGTTTACTTATTTTCATGAAAAGCAAACCAATTTCAGGATCACAGTGTTCAGATTAGGATTTTGATTTGTAGGACCTGCAGCCTTGAGTCTCTTTGTCCAAAATTCTATATATGTCTACAGCGTGGTGTTTTTGTGTCTCTGCTTTTAAGTTTGACAGTTTCCCACCACATTGTTTTGACTTTAGAAAGCACTAGTCCCATGGCCACTAATCTGCCTTGTTAAAGTGTGTATGCTCCCATCAACTTAGGAAAATTTAACTTCATAAATGGATTTCTCAGCTCAGAAAATCTACAGCATTGAGCACTGCCATCAGGAAAACAGTGTTTGGAACTGAAAAAGTTTTTGCTGGGCTGATGGAAACTTGGCACACTGTAGAATAACTTAATGAATGCTAGTGGAAAACAGGCGCCAAACTCCTGGCAGCAGAAAGTAAACCAGAACTGGAGGCTTAGTAAACAAGCTGCTTATGCACAAACCTAGCCCCAAAGGGTGGGATTACTGTTGGTCATTGCAACTTCAAGTACTGGCTGTGAAAAGGCAAAGGACCAAGGCAGAGAGGAGCTGGGCAGTCAGTGCTCCTGCAGAATGGACTGCACCAGTGAGGTCTTCCAGATCTCTCCTTACCCCAACCCTCCCTGCAACCATGTGCCAGAGGGTATCTGTCATACAACCTCTGAGGTGGTGAGACCATGCTTTAAGCCAGAAGAAAATTTTTGGATTTTATTATTGAGATATAAAATAGATTCATGCATTTGAGTGCCTTTCAAGTTTGTGAAGTCTAAAATACATAGTCTCAAAGAGCCTCCTTGGCTGTCACTTCACTCTGCAGAGGTTGATTATTATAAAGACTGAAGTTTCTATCAGTTAAATTTCTTCCATGTCTAAGTGTTTGCAACTGTTCATACCCTGGAGCTGCCAAAACAGCATCACATGACCCTCTTTAGCTTAGGTTTCAAACATATTTGAGGTATATAAACCAGACGTCTCTCTGCCTGCCTGGCTGGTACAGCCTAATCCAGTCAGCAGACTCAGATCAAATCTTAACTTCTGCTCTTCATTTAAAGTGAGACCAGATGACATAATACACCTTTTACTTTCGCGGTTACAGCATTACAGAATTATCCTGCAGTTAATTCCCTTCTCTGCTTGAGTGTTTATCTCAGCAAGTGGATGATGAGGTGCTTGTTCTAATAGAGAGCTGTTTCAATCAACTGCTGTCTGTGGCATATTTTGGGACAGTAGGAAGAGGCTTGTGTTCAAGCTAAACACAAGAGTGAGTGGTCACTGGAGAGGTGGGGGGAGCCTGGACTCTTGATCTTTCCCATTCTGGTTGAACATGCTAAGCTCTAGATGAAAAGAATTTCACTAGATGATAGTAAGAGTTTCTGTATCCTGCTTTAGATTTTATTGCAGAGGGAAAGACTAAGTACCCTGCTCTGAAATGCTCAGTAATCTGAAAAATGGACATCCAAAGCATGCAGATGCACATTACCCTCTGCAGGAAAAGCATTAAAACTCTGTCTCCCCAGTCTGAGCTGAGAGATTTAATCATTACGCTGTAGAATAAGAGAGGGGTAATACATGGGCCATTTTCTCAAGAGTTGTGTGTCCCTTCCAACTCAAAATGTTCTGTGATTCCTTCTTCTGTGTTTTGTGAGAAGGAGGTTGATTTGCAGACCTGCAATCAAGGATGAATGCTTTCTGCTGGGTCCAGGGGTGCCAGTTCGGGCTCACAGCAGCTGCTCATCTGTACTTCTTAAGGCTGTCAACACAAACATACTAATCTGCTTCAGGCACAACAAAGGAGATCAGCTCAAGAAGTGTGGATTGTTGGCATTAACTTGACTAAATTTCCTTGTGGTGAGGTAGGGAGTTGCCCCAAAGACTGAGTCAGTCACAGGTGGCCTGGGCCAGTAAACTCCAGCTGGGGAAAAGAGAAAACATCTGCTCCCATCCTCACTTTAGGAGAGAGTTAAAAACTAGAAATAACTCAAGTAGAAGGTTCGTCCTTTTCTTCAAGAGCTCAATGCTTAAACCACTGGCAGAATGGCTTTAACGCCTATGGATGCACCTAAACCACTCTTTGTAACCATCCACTACCTCATCGTGTCTTTCTTCAAGTATGCCCTGTTTCTCACTCACTTGGAGTCCAATTCTGGTCTCCTTGAAACTATTGCCAAGATGCTCCTGAGTGTGACAAGAACAAGATTAGGGAATGCAAGGACAGGTGCTCTGCAGTCTTACACCTCTGTTTTCCTGGATGCCTCCAGGCAGACTGTTCCCAGAATCTGGTTTCCTCCTTAAACATCATCTCCTCTCCTTCCTATTTCTTCATAACTTTTCCTTGTCACTTCTCTTTTACCAGACCTGATCCTTTATTGATCCTGCATTGGGCTGTTTTCTGCATATTTAGGATCCTCCACAAATTCTGTCAGGACCAGAGGAGTCTGGGGAAGTGATACCAGAGGAATTGGGATGGGTTGGTGTGTATCAAGAGTGCAGCAGCTAGCCCAGATTCATTGTCACAACTGCTTGTGCAGTTGCTTCTTAACCCAGTTCAGTCAGACAGACATTGCTTTCATCAGATTAAATACCACATAACTTAGATTTTTTTACCATACAGGGTTAGAAATGAATTATATTTGCACTTTATCTTGGTGGATCTGAAGAGTGTAATGGAGTGAGAAGGTGGAGCTTAGAGTAAAATGTGCAATAGGTGTCTATAAAATTATGACTGGTTTTAACTTTGGCTAGAAGGGGAAGTGTAGCATCAGTTCTGTGTGCCAGCAAGGTTATTGATGATGTGAGACTGAATCTCACTAGTATTAAGCAATTTCAGGAGAGGGTATCATCCTGGAGTAGATTCATAGGGTGTATTTCTGGGTTTTTAACTTCCAGCTTACAGATTTGTTGATAAAAAGTTTTAGTACGTTTACTAAGGTGTCACCTGATATATATTTCTTTTGTAGAGATAAAGCAACTTTTCCGGATTCCTACTGTTGTTTCAGCTTTCATATATTTTTCTTTACTTTGTGCTAAGAAGGAAAAGGATTAGTAATATGAATGGTCTAAAAGTCAGAGGGAGAGAGAAAAAAGAAAATTATTCACAAAATTTTATCTTAGATGCCAACAATAGGAAAGTAGGAGTGGAGTTTTTTATGTGGTCTGATAGAGTCACAGATTGCAATTTTTCCAGATAGTAAAATTGACATCTGTATTGCTAGAACAAAGCTCCAGATTATCTCTTTTAAGAAGACAAAGGGAAAGGTAAATAGCTTTAAATATGGGTATGCTTATTTCCTTTCAGACTTGAGTCATCAAAAGAAAGTTAAATTAATTTCATTTGAGAGGCTAGACCAATTACTCTCTGGCAGAGGAGAGTGCTAGTATTTGATGGAAAGTGACTATAAAATGATGTGGACAGTTTTAAATCATTTAATGTCTTTTGTATACTGAATAAGTGGAAGTTGGCAAAAAGATAACTTCCCTTTTCATATCAGCAGCAGAAATAAAAATGTATTTATCATATCAGTGGAGTTAATTTCTTTAGATTTAAAGAAGACAGTATTGCATGTCTGCCTCTAAAAGCTTTTTGGTAGGGTACAGATAGCAATAATTCCCAAATTAAAGAAATAATCTTGCTGGTAAGCCCATGAAATTTTGTTTAGCTTTGTACTTTTTGAATATTAGTTGATGAACCTTGTTTAAATCAGGATTGAATGTAAATCTTACAATATTATACATCAAATGTATTGTAGCTTAAAAGATATATTACTTAAGAATGTCACAGTGAAGTTTATGTTAGGTTTTGCCTTGCATCTGTGTAAAAACCAATTAAAATAGCTGCTATTTTCCTTTATAACTTTATAGTCAATTCTCTGCTAAGAATAAAGCAGGCTACACATAATTTAAAGTAGTATTTTATTCTAATTATTTACAATACTATTTTTTGTAGAGGTAAATTTGTATTCCAATAATCATCCTCAGCATTAGATCATAAGACTCTGACATGCAGGATTGTTAATCTGCTGTATCCCTTAGTTTGCCGTAGTTCATTGGCACTATCATTTGTATTGATGGCTTTATTTTTTCTAGATACTAACTGAGCAATTCATCAAGAGAACAGCAAATGCTGGACTAGAAAGATAAAACACTCAGGTCAGTAACCCATTGAACATCTCCCACCTGAAACTGTGCTGGAATGTACAAAAACCATGAGCTGATTTGATATGTGGACATGCCAGAATGGGTAACAGTGGGAGTGTCAGTGTTCATAAGGGTGCAGGTACTAGCTGTGAACCCAAATGCTCATGTTATTATATATTTCATATATATATAAATATAAATATTACATATTTATAGAGAAGACCTGCTGGCAAAGAACTGAGGAATCAAAAAAGAAAAATAAAAGATCTGTTAACCAACAATAAATGGTTTCCAAATTCACTTTTATGTAATACATTTCTAAATACATTTACAGATTTGCAAACCAACATGCAGAGACTAAGAAGTATTTCACCGTCTAAAGATGCAGACAACCACTAGCAGAGACTTAGAGAACTAACTTGGGCCCAGACTTCCCAGCATGTTTACATCAGACAATGTTCTTGAAACTAATTCAGGCTTTTTTTTTAAAAGTAAGAGCCTATCAGGGTTGGGTAAGGTGTCCAAACTCATGATATAGTTAGTTAGACCACAGAAATCTCTCTTTCCATTGGCTATAAAATGCCCCTAAATGCATTTTTAGTGTCCACTTACTGGAGCAAGATGATGGGGAAAGGGTTTAGCATTGAAAATCCCATTATGTATGCTCACCTCACACTTTTCAATTGCTAAATCTATACGTAAGTCCACCTCTAAGTACAGTGCTGCTGGTTTTATAACTGAAAATTTTGTTACCAAAAATGCTGCTCTTCCAATATGACAATCAAGAATGGGAAAGAAGTTGGAGCTCTTTCAAAGGCTTCTATGCACAAGGAAACAACCACACTTTACCTTAGTTAACATAACTGGCAATCAGATGAAACAATCTTTGAAATAATTTTGTTCATGTTTGAGATAAAAGGATGAATACCTGGCATGGTATTTTTTTCATGATTATTAATAATTAGCAGTGCTATTACATTCAGCTAGCCAGGAGCCAAGTCACTTCCCAGAAGCATTAAAATGCAAACCCTAAACTAATTTCTAGGCTCTATTTTATGTATTTTCCCTTTTGTATCTTTAAACATGAAACCTTAGTTATCAGTTTTCCCCATTATCAGCTACATTTGAACCGCTAAGTGAGAGCATTAGTGAAACTTAAGTTTGAACTTACTTTCTGCTTTTCCACTTTTTCCTTTATAGTCTTTAAGCATGTCCTATTACTGTGACATCAAGGTTGTCTCTTAAAAACATAAATGCAAGCCACTAGGTAGGACAGGAAAAAGATATATCCTTATTTTACCATTTTGCCACATTAACAATGTCTTCCTCAATGCAATTGCAGGTCCAGTTTACTGCATGCCATGAGTTTTTCAACTTCTCCCTCAAATCCTCTGTTTTAAAGAACATAAGAAATGCTTGTGATGGGTTTCATTCCTTTCCAGGTCAGGCCAGTGTAGCAGTAGCCAGACCAAGGATTGTGAATTGCAAATATTCTCTAACAAAGTTTTCCGCATTACTAAGTTGTTACTTAAGAGTTTGGCTGATTTTATTGTTTTTTTTTTCTCTTTCCAGAGGAAATTTGACTTACTGAAAACATACCTTCCCAGAGGGATATGTTCTGCCCTTGGATGCATATATGCAACTGTCAGATTGTTTTTTTGTTCCTGCAAGAAGCTTTAAATTTTGCTTAATCATTTTAACAAAAGAAGAATATTTTGTTTTGTTTTCTGTAGCATTATCAGACCTATAAAAACCCAAACAAACAAAACCAAAAAAACTAAAAAAAAGACACACAAACCCAAAAAACCCCAACAACAACCCTGAAGATATTTGTTTCATTTGAACCTAAAAATATAACTTTCACTAACTGTGTGCCTGCTTGGGGACCCTTGAGCTTGAATCACTTGGGAAAGCCTAATTGTCCCTGGAAAAAAAAAGGTGTGGACTGTTCCACCTGCTGACTGAATTGCTTTGGAAAAAAAACCCTCAATAAATATGCATGAGTTAAGGGTATGAGAAAAAGAGAATTTGCTGTTCTGAACTAATTTCTTTTTCAAGTTTCAGATGGCTCACAAGGCCTGTGTTATGTACTAAAGTATATACAATGCTGGAACAGTATTTCAGAATGGAATGTAGGATCTTGTAGTTATGAGTATCACTTATTTTTTTAGTTATGAGTCTGTAACTCATCTGCTTGCTACTTTATGTTATTCTATGTTGTTATTTTCTTTTTTTTTTTTTTTTTTTTTCAACCCCCCACCAAGG
>JAWWMO010000043.1:30724808-30769818 GCA_035047845.1 Dendrocincla fuliginosa
TTTTTTTTTTTTTTTTAACACACCAACCAGGACTGTTTTTGAGATGTTAGTTTCCTTGCTGTAGTCCAAATTTGTTTGACTACACTCATATCGTTTATCCCTTCTTTACCTTCTCAGTGTATTTATAATTAGGGAGCTAGTTGAAAAGCCTATTCTTGCTTATGAAAGTCATGGGCTTAATTCCATTTTGGGAACTCTGTGCCAGCACATGACAGAGACAACACTGGTTATTGCTTAACCACATGTGCTTTTCCACAGTTTACTTTCCCATGCCTCTGCCAAAATGACCCTGTTGTCTAGAAGTCCCTTTATAACCTGCTGATACTAACCTATCTCTTCTTGAGTGGTATAAAAATGAGGGATAGAAAGAGTGGGTGTAGAGGAACTGCCTACAGTAAGGCGGGAATATCTATGAGCAGCTCAAAAGAGACAGACAGTGGAAGAAGTCAGAGAACCTACCATCAAGGTGTTTTGATCCTGTGGTCCAAAGTTCAATGTCTCTACCTGCAATGAAAATCTGCATTGAGTGCTGCTTCTTCTTACATCCTGTGATCAGGTCAGTGCTGGGACTGATGGCCTTATTTGTTTATATAGCGTATCTGCTGGCAATGTGTTGCCAGGACTTAGCTGTTTTGTATTTGTTCATAAGGCAAAGCAAAGTACCATCTTGTCCTTCAAAACTCCTTTCTTTAGAGCAATGAGCAGACTAGAGCCAGGCTGCTCTGGAAGAAAGTATGGTTCCCCCAGTGATGCTTTTTTTATTGACAGAAGGTGATTTAAAAGTGATCAGGGACGCAACTTAAACTCTGAAACATGATTTGCTGCTACTTTAGCATATACAGCAAGGAGAATGGGACATTTTTTGTATTCTAGCACGGCAGCCAAGTGAACCCATCATCTGGAATAATGAGTCACACCATATGGAGTTACTCCATCTCTAATGTCAAAGACCTAAAGAGCCTGTAATGACCAGAATGCCTAAATTGTGATTGCTTTTCACAAGCAGTTTATTCCTTATGTATTAGATAGTAAATAGAAGTCTCATTCTTTTCTAACATACTGATTGTTCTTTTCTTCAAAATGCGCACTGTTGACAACTAGACTGCCCTCAGTATGAAATATACCATTCTACAATTTCCTTGCAGAGTGTTGTGCATTTCTGGTATAAAAATAGTAACAAGATAGGAAATAATGCATGCAGAAGATCAACAGAAAATCAAACAGCAGAATAAAAGCAAACAAGTAAATGAACAATTTGTGTGTGCTGGTAGATCAGGACACTTTTTGTGTCCATGCATGCGTGCCTATACACAGATACCCACAGTGTGGGTGATTGACAGTTCTACTAAACATCTTCAGATGATTTCTTCTCTTTTGGGCATGATGCCAGCTGGGAGAAAAGAGCTTCCAAATGACCTACTTAGCTTATTGATGTCCTGAATGACAGTCTTTATAAAGCATCTTAACTCCTTTCACATTTCTGTATTAAGCAGCAGGGCATACCAAGGAAGGTTGAAGACCAGCCAATGACAATTCTTTCTTCTGGAAAACCCCAAACCATTAAAACAGTATTTAAGATCATGTCTAAGGCTATCAGCATTTGTCACTGAGGGAACTTCATGCTTCAATCTGCTGATAATTACAGAAAGCTGCGAGGTCCAAGTTGTTTAGCGCAAATCCAAGAAATTTTTTACTGTCATTTAAACAGTTCTGTTCAGCTGATCAACTAGTTATAATTGTGCTGCAATTTTGAAAACTAAACCCATTATTAGATAATTTCCAAGGAATTTAAACTAATTCTAAAGCTTGTAAGGGCCTGTCTGAACAGGAAGGAAAGAGAAATCATCATCTTAAACAAGAAGACTAATAATTTATTTTTTCCCCCTTACGCAATTCTGATTTTTTTCTTTTTTTCCCATCTCCATACCAGTTATTGAAGAAAGTTATAATAGTCAACCAGCCCAATGGAGAGCTGCCTTTCTCTGGAAGTTTCAGTTTCTACGAGAAACTATCCAGCAATTCTGTCTCTGGCATCCTAAAATTCTGTGTAATAAATCCAGAAAAATCACTACTTATGTTCAGCTATTAAACCTAGGATGCAAAACAGGACTGAAACTTGTTGTCAGTGGTTATTTATCTATTTAATACTGAAAGCAGTCAGAAGTCAGTCAGAAGCAGTCAGATATTATATATATAATATATAGGCCTTCAGATGGAGAATAATAGGACTTTGCCATTGTTGATGTATACTGAGAATTCAGGTTCATCTGATCTATGACTAACTTCACTGGATAAGGGAGAGAATTTTTTTTTTTTCTATTATGGAGTCAATAAGCAGAAAACTGTGTTTCTCAAATATTCCTTTTCTGCATTTGGAGAAAAAGGCAGATTATATGTTTCTTACATATATTCTTTTTTTTTTTTTTTAGTTATTCTTTTTTTTTTATTAACAACTCTACCTACATATATTATTAAACACGTCCTTTTGTAGCATTTTATCTGTAAATTAGAGTTACAGATAATATGAATCTTAGATCTTTTAAAGTCACACCGATCATCTGCTTGTGTTACTTTCTATTAAGTCCAAGAAACAATGAATATTTTCAGAAATTGCAATAAGGCTACTGTTTCTGATGGTAGTTTTACAAAAAGAGAATGAAGATCCATCTTATCCTAGATATGTTTTCTTAATTCTTAAATAAGCAGTTAGACATCTGTCAGGTTAAATAATACACTCAGTGCTGGATAATGCTCAGTAAACAATCAAAAGAATGTCAGGAGGATCATTTAATATGATCTTGTCAAAATAACGACTTTTTTATTGAGAGTGTAATTTTGATCAAAATCAGTGTTACATTGTACTCGACTTCTGTAATACATTACTTGGTGTTACATAGTATGTTTCAGTCAAAAAACTTAAATGAGAAAAGATAAATGCAGGGTATAAGGAAGGGATGAAAATGTTATGTGCAACATGAAGTTGTTCTTTGTCAGTCACTCCTGAAGCAAGATTTCTTGGGAGTCACAAGTTGGCCTTAAATGACACTGTTCTTACTTTACACTTACCTGGCTCTGTGTTCATTTGTACACTGTGAGCTCAGGCAAAATGTTATGGTAAAATGCAGTGGATGCAAGCTAAATCTAAGTAAAATCAAATTAGATCTGAAGACGCAATAGTTAGGAATGAGGACAATTAGTCACTGGAACCAGTTCCCTAAGTGCAAAGTGGACATCTCTTCAACCAATGTTTTAAAATCAACACTTGTCCATTTTCTAAAATTAATGTGGTAGTTCAGCTAAGTCATGTAGTGGGAATCAGTCCAAAGACTGATTGCAGGAGGAAATACAACACATATTATTAATCTTCTGGTCACAGTTTATCCACAAGTGGTATCTGTGCATTGGATTCTGTGCTTGTGTCAGTCTCACAATTTGTTTGAAACATCTGCTATTTTTAAATAACAATTTCCACACCTGTTTTTTTTTTCTCTACAGTATTCTGTATTTTCTTTAATTTTGAAACACTTAGCTACTTCCAAGAGAAGGCATTGGAAAATTAATATTTTCTACAGTATAAGGACTTCTGGAATTATGAGTTATCTTAGTGAAAAAAATGAGTGCAGAACAGACATTGATGACAAAGACTGAATGTTGGTTTCAATTTTGCTGTGTATTGAGTGTTGTGAATATTACTTTTTGAGGCAGAATCCCTAACGGTTTTTTACCCCATTTTAGTATCTGGAAGCAAAAGAATTTTGTTGCATTGTGCTATTTTTTATTGTAGATGACTGCTGTTAATACTTGCTTTAAAAAGCAAATATTGGTGAGGGTAATGCCAAGATTTCCAAGACCAAAAGAGACATTGGATGAAGGCTGTCATAAAATCATTTATCTTTGAAAATATCCAGTGAACCTCAGAACACAATAGTGAGCAATACACAAGGTAGGTGTTTGAATTCACATTGAATTCACATCTGCTTATAGATAGAAGTGACAGTTCTCAGGTCAGTTCATTGATTTCCTGCAAAAATGTTTTTAATATACTGAAAAATAACTTATGAAAAGTGCAACATATGCTGATGGATAACACCATTCTAAAGCATGATTTTTTTTCTTTAGAAAATTCAAACCCCAAAGCTCTGTTTTGAGCAAATAGATATAAACCATAATAACAGAACATTAAAGCTGTACTGCTAAGTACGTCTATTAAGTCTTAATTTTGGCCTCTTGTGAATATTTGCTATCAAATTATTTTAAATATTCTTACAGTGTACCGTACCTAGCATATGAATTTGTGTTTTCTAGAAGTAATTTAAAATGACTGAAACAAAACTTTGAAAAGCTGTTTACTAAGTAATGCCACAATAATTGTAAAATTTGGGATCTTAATTACGCTGTTAGAGAATAAACATGTAGTTAGGCAATATGGATATTTAATTCTGTGTTGATGAACATGTGCAATTATGAACTGAATAATCTTAGGAAATTGTGGCCAAGATTGGCACCTGAGCAGTTTGTAAGTTCTCTACCACACATTGTGGTTTTTTTGTAAATGTGCCCTAGAACATAAAGTGTGTTAATATGCCAATGTCTCAGCTCTTGTACAGACAGTGGTATGCAGCGGGCAGCATGGAGACACACTGTGGTCCCTTCTTGTACAGTAAAGCAACTATTCACAATCCAGTGTTAATGTTTGCATTGCTTAGGGGCACTTGTCTTGTCCTGAACATACCCTGACTGAATTTTATGTAGTAATCTTCTTATCAATCATGTTCCCTGTCTTCATCTTGGTATGTAAGACCCTTTTAAAAATCAGTCCAAGCAGTGACTATATAAACATCAAAGTGTTTATCAGTATTTGCTGAAAAATTAGCACTCAAACTAGTTCTGAAAATAAAAGTGAAGATATCTTTAGACCTACATGAGAACCAAATGATTGTCCTGCTTTACTGCTTCATACAAAATTAGAGAATGTTGGTATCTGTCTGACATTGGCTGAAGCACCTGATTTAGACTGTAATGGTTTAGATATAAGACACAGTTAAACACCAATATTCCTATAAGTCTTTATCCCAGCCCAAGCAGATGCTAATGCAGTGTCCACAAAGCTCCATGAAGTGCAAATGTGCCTACAAGACAGTGCAGCAACTTCGAAAGAGCAGATCACGGCTGACCTGTGATTGTGGCATCAGGAGGCACCTGAGCATATGGATGACATGGTTTCAATTTCCTTTCACCTACCAGCTGCCAGTCAGGGTCTTCTTGGGTACAAAATTCAACCTGCTGGAGGAAGGACACATATGAAAATTTGTTACCTTAGATTGTATTAATATGAATTCTTGGCATAATTCAGCACTTGCCTAGTCCTAGACTGTAGGATAATTTAAAAATTTATATATTTTTTTGATAATGATAATTTTGGATAGGAGATTGGTGTCCCTCTTCCCCAATATGGCAGGTGAAACCAAGTCATCAGGAACATGAAGTGAGGTGCCTAAAAGACAAGTAATCCCAAAAGGGAATAAGGCACAACTGTTGCCTAGGAATGAACTGGGCTCTGGGTGACCTGTATCCCACCTGAAAATAGAAGGCACATAAGTGGTGTCTGCATTCTCCTGCAACATTTGTTACTTGTTACTGTTCAAAATGAAAGGAGAGGTTTCTTGATACATGCATAAGACATTAGTCCAAACAATATCAGCATATTTAGTTAATGCATCAATTAACTTTTGACCAAAAAGAGAAGTGATATGAGTACCTGTTTTTCATTGACCAAAGATTGAGAAGAACTGTACTTATCTCTCAAGAGACCATATTGTATTTTTTCGTGGTTGCAGGAAAAGCAATTTTCTTGGTAGTAATTTAATACCATGTAATTGCTGCTAGTCCCTGCTCACGCTTTATCTGTTTTTCTGTTAATTAGAAGATCCCATTTTTTAAAAGATACTATATCACTTTTAGTTACGGTTCTGAACCCAGAACTGGGGGTACCATTTCCTGTGTTGATCTCAAACCAGGCATGCACAGATAAGCTAACATTATTTACTAGGGTCATAAGAGCGGAAAAAATTAATTTCTGTTGGTGTTGCAAGCTCCTCGTGTTAGTGCTACAACCTTCAGTTCAGGGATCACCAAATTAAATACTTCAGGATATATGCCAAAAGACAAGAGTATTTGCCACAGAAGAGTTCTCTTTCAGGATGGCAGCACAGCACAAAACTCAGTGTGACATTGAACTGTTCTTTTAAGGTAGGCCCCACACTGTAAGCAACCAGGCAGAATTTAGAGTGTTTCCACACTCTCTCATGAATTTCTAATTGGTAACTAATGATGGATTGTTACCTGTACATAATGAAGTTATTTTCCTCAGGGTTATGGTGTGAACAAACATCTGGTAATGTGCATGTATAAGCAAACTCGAGTCATAAAAATTAGAGTGTTATGTTATAAGATTCTTTGAGGTGACCCAATTCCTTTTCCTAGAGATAGTTTTGTTTGAATCAAATTTTGAACAAATAACAAAAATCGGTCCATTGGAAACAAGAAGCTTGGGACATGGCTCTTGTTTATACTATGTGTAAGCAATGCAAATTTTCTTTAAAGAGGATGAAAATTTGCATCTGCTTTGTCTGCTTTCTACTGCTGGACTGGTATAAAGGGGCCTTTTGGGAAGCCTTGAAGAAATTTTTAAAAATCTTAATGGAAAATATATTATATTTACATTGGTTTTCATAAGATACAGAGCCAAACTTAATAGGCATTACCTTTAATATTTTCTTCCCCAAGCTAAAATATAGGAAGTACAACAGAAACAAAAGTCAAAAGCAAAATATATTTTGAATTAAAATGTCACCCAAACAGTTAGTCAAGAATGTTGTTGTAAACCTCTGTGTGAAAGTATGTTTGGTTTTTTTAGTTCTAAATGGTTATGTGAAAAGAACAGGCAACTAAATGTAGAAAGTATGTGTCATATGTCTGGTGTGATGCAGTAATAATATGTTTGGATGATTACTGAGCAGGTACCTGAGGGCATTTTATCTTAGTCTGTGATTTCATTCTTCTAGTTCTAGTGGATCAAAGCATATAGTTTCTTTCAGAAAGGCTTGATTAGAAAATGAAAATGTGTTAAAACACTTTTCTCCCTTCTCCTTCAGTGAAAATGGGAAGAAAATCAGTTTGCCTTTTAAAACAACAATATAGCTACCAAATAACTCAAATATGGTATATGATAAACTAAATAAGAGCCCTGAATGTTTTTTGAAACTTGTTGGATATTTTTTAAGACAAAATTGAAAGACATCTTTGAAAGACAATCATTTTATTTCAGATTTTTCATTGCTGCAAAAGTTCAGGTGCATTAAAATGACACCTTTGCCATCCTACCCTCCCTCTTCCCCTCCTGCCCCCACCTCTCATTAGAGTGCTTCTCTTGTTTCTTCCCCCAAAAAATCTGTAAACCATCAAATAGTTATAGCACAATAGCACAAATTCAGAATTAGGAAGTACAACATAGGAGATAACACAATTTGAGCTGCAGGATAAAACCAAAATCCTTTCCACAGACAAAAAAAAGAATTGCCTATCATTTTTGAGGTGCCTGTCAGGGAAAAATGTGTCAGATGAATTTGGGTTTTGGTTGCTATTTTGCATTTAGCTAACAGACATTAAGTTTTTTTTAATCAATTCTGTATTTTTTTTTTACTGGTATATGTTATTTTTTAAAAAAATATTAAATAGTTGTTTTTATGCTCACCTGAGGTAACAGCATATAAAAATATGAAGTGTTTATTATGTAAGCTGTGAATTAGTTGTCTTACGGTCCTTAAGGACAAAATGTTTACTGTGTTACAAATACAGTTTACACACCATATGTTGTATGAAAATAAGGTAATACTTATCTTGGTTAAAAGAAATCTAGCACCCAAGATACTGTAACAAAAAACAAAACAAACAAAAAAAAAAACCAAAACCAAACAACCTGCTTCTGAACTTAATTTCTAACTACAATGATGTCAGGTCATGTCAGATGTTGCAGAGAAACATCAAGAGATAATTCTTTCTCTGTTCCATGTCAGACTATCTATACATACTGCAGGTATAACAAAAAAATGTAAAATATGTATCAAACATTCTCCATAGTTCAGTGGACTTGGAATGATCGATCATGAAGTACCCAGAAACATATGTAGGTAGCCTGTGAGGGCACAGTATCAAATATTTGGAGAAGTCCAGTGAAATTGAAAAAAAATCTTTGAACTGATCCCACCAATACTAAGAATTCCAGTTTTATACCTTTCTAAAATAAACCCAAAATCTCTTTGCAGATATGATTCTTTATCAGAAAATAGTGAAATGAGATATCTGAACACAAGATCAAAATAAGTGCCTCACCTTGTATACCCATATACAACTAACATGACCTAACATGTTAGAACATAATAAATGTGGTTTGGTAAGTAATTTTGTAAGAGCACAGATCTGGATTTTCAGATGCTCACTTTGTGCTTTACTTGGCTCAGGCAAGTCTACTTTAAAGTCCTGTGCCATGATGGAATGATAATTGGGTGTTGATGAAAAACATCAGTCATCATTGTATTGTGATTTGAGTTATATTCGTTTTAAAGTTGAGTGGTAAGATGTGAAATAAACTGTATGGGTTTGATGATTGCACCTTAAAAGCTTCTTCATTTCCAACTTTGAATTATTCTTTAAATCAATAGAGCTTACTGAAACTCTAGGATTACCTGAAAGAGTTTCGAAGAGTTTGTCAGCAAGAAAAAAATTATGACTCTTTATCTCTTTGTGTTCCATATCCTCCCTAATACTTCTGTATCTTTATTGTGGTCATTTTTCTACCATTCCTGCTGGGACAAGCCAGCTTGATTTTGAAGTTTTCTTCAGCCAAGTCATTCAGTGGAAGTGTTTTCTAATCAGTAATTTAAATGATTCATGTGCAAAGAAATTAAAAGACAAAACTGCCCAAAGTTTCATTGACCTCTTAGGCTTATTTGTACCAGTTAGTTTAGATCATTGGAAGCAGATTAATATTTGCCGATATTTGAAAACAAGCATCTAATTACATAAAAAAGATTATATAAAGCCAAGGCTCCTTTATATAGAAAACTGTTTTAATTGCTACTTCCATGATAACCACCGATTAACACTGCAAGTGGTTGGCTGATCACAAGGACGGGGCTGAGGCTCGTCAGAGTTGTTCCAATGACTCAGAAAGTCCAGAGCAAACAGGAGTCTTTTAAACAATGGCTAGAAATAGTGTCATCAATATTCATTGCAGTCCATATGGCAGTGCATATCTTCAGAAAGGAATACAGATGAAGCTATGGTGGACTTAATCCCTGACGATGCATTTCATCTGACTGGATCATGTGCTCTTTTCCTCCTTTGATGCTGAGACCTCAGGAAACACAGGCAAAAATTCATGAAAATTTTGGGGTTTTTCACTTATTAGAAACTTACACTAGTATGAAGTTTTTACGCTCTAGTGCACAGAAACAGAACAGTGGAATTTTCTTTTCCTGCTTTTTGACATCCAACATGTTAAATCTTCTGAGGCTCTTAGTGGTAAATAGCAAGTGATCAGGAATTTCTGACATGAGGGTGGGATTTCATGGGTCAAGAAGATCAAATATATATATTTTTAAATTATATTTTAATTTATTTTATTATTTTAATAATATATTAATAATTAATAATTAATAATATATTAATTTTAATTAATTTTATTATTATATTTTATTTTTAAATTTATATTTTTTAAATTGACATTTAAAGACCACATAAAAAGGTTCAGAACTGCGGGAATTTGTTGCATGGAGCAGTTAAGAAGAGGAAGGATTATCACGTTAGGCTTTTGTTCTTTGGTGTCTCTACACTATAGAAACTAGGTTGATGTGTGAAAGTGAGTCAGCAAGTTTATGACTATGGAGCTTGGCTGATCAGGACCAAATGAAAGAGAGCTCAATAATGTGGCAAATGAGCTGGAGAAGTGTGTTGCAAACAACACAAAATAAATACATTTGAAGAAGATGTTGAGAGAGGAGTGAACAATTAAAGAGTTATACAAGAAGAATCTTGTATAACTTTTTACTTTTTACTGCAAAATGTGTGGAATCTTCATTCTTTTTCTTCCCCTCATCATCCATCTTCTCTTGTTCTCTCATAAACCTTCTCCTGTTTGATTACAGTGTCTTTATTTTTCCATTCTGAAAGTGCAGTCAACATGCTTGGCAATGTGTGGTGCAGACTGTTGGCTATAGCCCTTCACTTATTTTGACTACAGAAACTACTGTTAATTCTTACATTCCTCTGCCTCTTTTCTCATGAACACAAACCACTGTCCTTGGCTGCATGCATGAGGCTGTGCACAGTGCCATGTTTGCACTTCTTTAGAAATTCATCAAATGTTGAATGTGCAGCAAAGTTCTGAATACTGGCAACATGAAGTGCCTGAGATTCTTGGAATGATTAAGATTAACAGGCAGTTCTCAGTCGCTTCCGACCAACTCTTCAGAAGAGCTCAGTTCTTGCATAACCTTAACTAAAAATAAGATTTTGGACAGTGCTGAGAAAAAACAAACTCTGATTGGCAAGACTTTCAAAGATACTTGCCAAGACCAAAACTTTTCTTATAATGACCATTTAATCTGAATCTAAGTAGAGATTGAGCTTGACTTGAGTATATGACTTTAAGCATATGAGTGTATGACTAAGTATACAATATCTGCCCCTTAAGATTCTAAGTGTATAAGAGTATATGACTCTAAGTTTCATAAATATGTTGATCTCCAAGTTTTTTCTGACCAAAGAGGGACTTTTTTTCATTAAGACTAAGTCCTGACTTTGAATACTAGGCTTTTTTCTATGTCTTGGCATGAACTTGAAATTTTAAATTAAAAATAATTTATTAGCTATTCTCTAGAGGCATAAGTGTATAGTTTCTATGCCTAGGCATGCTAAACTTGGCAATTCTGTTTTTATTTATCTGGACTGGCTTTTATTGTATTCATTTAGGTAATATTATCCTGTGTGTATATATTGCATGTAGTTTGTTTTTTCAAGTGATATATTAAACTGGGCTAGCAGAGACATGCTGTTACTTCCTTTGTCTGAAAGAGGAATGCAGGGAGATGTAACCAAACTCACCAACTGTGGTTTGTTGCAGTGACATTATAGATGAAGGTAATGACTTCTTGAAGAGTTTGCTCTGTTTTAACCAATAATCATTATGTTATTATTATACTGACTTTCAATGTTATAAATAATAAATGATTAATCACCTTATATTACTCTGAAGCATAATTTAGAAAGGATTTTAGAATAGAAACTCAGTAAAAAATGGTTCTAAAAATACCATTCTGGTTTAATGGACTTTTTACAAAGTCTGAACAAATGACATCTCTGTGTTTTACAAAATATAATAAACTAAGATATCCACAAACTTTCCCTTTATCCTCCTAAGCAATCTTAATTTTCTTGAAAAATAAAAAAATAACCTCATAATGAAAAGTTGAGACTGAAAAGGCAGGGGTAAGGGAAAGAATTTTTTTACAAAATGCTTGTTTTTTGTATTTTTAGCTCTGCATTAAGTGCTTGGCCTCTCAGTCTGTAAACATAGTCAAAATGCCCCAAGGTATTAAAACCCAATGTGTCAGCAAGTACTGGGAGTCAGGTGTTCAGCACTTGGGGTGTGTGAGTGCTTGAGATTTTGCTAGGCACCACTGAATAGCTTTCATCAGCACATGTTTTACAATGTGATAAAATATGCTGAATAAGAACAATGGTGGAAACAACAAAATAAATAGGCTTTCTCTCAGCTGGTCTTCTGTCTGATAAATTCTTATTTCTCATAACAGCAAAGTCATCTCAAAGTATGTCTCTTTTCACCCTGAATGGTTCAGTCTGCGTAAGCTTCCAGCATGGATCTTACAGTTGGGTTTTGAGAATTTACTTGGTAGGGGTCAT
This sequence comes from Dendrocincla fuliginosa, assembly GCA_035047845.1. Lineage (NCBI taxonomy): Eukaryota > Metazoa > Chordata > Aves > Passeriformes > Dendrocolaptidae > Dendrocincla > Dendrocincla fuliginosa. Next base: position 30,736,791 of record JAWWMO010000043.1, read on the forward strand.
AAGCAATTTTAAGTATGCAAGGAAATCTTTCCAGCCAGCTGTAGTCCTGCTCACAGTTCTTAACATTTTCCAGCTTCCCAAGTAGTCTTCACTACCCCAGACTCTTTGGAGTTTATTACTCTTGCCCTCCATACACATATTATTTACAAGTGTTCTGAAAGCATCTTTCTCAGCCTCCTCTCTTAGCTGTAGGGACCAGCTGCCTGCAATCAAATGACCATGCCTGAGACTATTTTGGGCACCATGGAAGGAATGAGGGAAGTTTGTGAGCAAGTGTCAAGAAAACTAACAACTAATGTGTGAATGAAGTTGTAGAGATGCTAAGTGTAAATCACTGTCGTTCTAAAGTGATTTATACCCTCCTTGAGATAAAAATCACTGTATATTTCCCTTTATCTTGCAGTCTTCCCTTGGTATCTCCTATTACCTGACATCAGAAAAAGGAAATAAAAAAATACACCTATCTGAAAATACTGTGAGTTTTCCCAAGTATCAGGGCTACAGAACTGAAAATGAAATTATATATGTAGCAGATAGCTAAATACAAGGCAGAATGAAAAAGCGTCTCATCAGGAAGCAACAACAATCAGACCATTTTTGTTAGGCCGCAGAAGCCCAACTGAACTTTGTTGGACACAACATTGCACGTTAGGTGGAATTAAGGTATGAGTTAGTATGTACATTCTGCTGAAAAAGTTGTTTCTAAAACTTGTTTATACATTGTGCAGATTTTTTTGTGAAACAGTTTTTGTGGTGAGAGGGAGCTTTTGTACATGGACCCTCATAAGCTCATTTAAAAGCAAAATGTTTGTTTGAAAAGTAGTTGGCACAGACATATCCTCATCTGCCAATTATGCTACAGCAGTGTTCCTGCTGGAAAAAGTGTGGAACTGGCAACTAGGAATAGTAACACCTTAAACTGTAGAGAACGGATTCACCCACGATTGCTTCTCAAAGCCCTAAGACATCTGAAGAATTGCAGTGGAAGTAACTGTAACACAGCACAGATAGTGTGTGGAGCTTGACTCCAGGCCTGTGGTGTCTTTGGGCAAAAATGTGTATCAGCTGGAGGCTGGAAGCAACTGTGAGCACCTTAGTGGACAAGGGAAGAAGTAAGGATACCACCTATCTAGACTTCTGTAAGGCCTTTGACAAGATCTCCAACAGCATCCTTCTCTCTGAGTTGGAGAGAGATGGATTTGATGGCTGGACTCTTTGGTGGATAAGAAATTGGCTGGCTGTAAATCAGCTGTGAGCGCTGTCCCTGGGGGGGGTTCTCTTCTGACCAGTACTGTTTAATTGATCTTCATCACTGGGAATCCTTAAAGATAGACTAAGCCACCTCCTGCTTAGGATATTTTATATGTAGTGCTTCCCTAAGGTTGGTTCGATATGTGGTGACAGATGTAACTAGTCTACCCGAGTTAGTTACATTATGCTGAAGTATTTGGGGGCATTTTGGCTTTTTCCCCCACTTTTCTGTTGTGTTTAAATATCCTTTGACAATGATAAAACTAGCAGGGAAAATAAAATAAGAAAAATAGTTAGCACAGCTAGTGTGTCTGTAGTTTTTCCTAATGTTTATTTGAAGGGCTTAGCTAACATCCAAAAAGATGTTATTTACTGAAGTAAAGATTTACTGAAGTAAAGATGGGCTGACATAGAAAACTCAATCTCTTCCCACTAGTGGGTGAAAAGTTTTGAAGACTCTCTTATTCAGAAATCAGAATCAGATGATAATGTAATGCTTGTGTAATGCAATATTTACATTTAGAGTCATTCACAAAATAAGAGGAAATAATTTATATTGTCAAATGTACTGCTTCTTCGACCCAACATTATTGTATTAATTATTGTATTAAAGTTTGGTATAGTGGATAGACTTGCACTCATAAATGTAATTTACTTCATTTAGTGTATAATTTTCTGTTGAGGTCCAGTGTTTTGGAAAAACATCAAAACTGGATTTTAAGGCTTCATATGATAGAGAGGATACCACCCTATACTGTATTGTATTTTTTTATCAACATTGTCTTTAAACATGTGCAGTAATTAGTAAGGCTTTATAGCTACACTCACTCTTAATGTGTTATTTGTATAGTTAATACAAACCAAGCTAACATCTTCCTCAAATATAGACCCTAAGTTCCTAAGGCAATGATCAGTGTTGCAACTAAAGTACATCTCTCACCTGAATGCATGTTCTGTGTCATCATTAGTACAAAATCCCATGTGCCTCTTGTTTTTCCCCCCATTCGCCTTTAAGGAGAAATATGTTTGTCCACTTAAATATTTTAAAAATAAGAATGACGAGTCATGCCTACATAAACAACAGATGCTCAAGTGTACCTTGGGGTGAATACATCAGTCAGAATATTCATTATCACATAATATGCAACCACATTATCTTCATCTGTTTCTGTGGTGTATTCCCAGGAAACATAAGCAACATATTTCATTGCACCAGGAGATTATTGGGTTCAAAGCACGCTCATCAAATCTTCACATTCCCTTTTTGAAGAGATGAAACATGCATAAACATTCCTAAAATAAGCAAAACCAAATAGCATGGGCAGTGTATGATATAATTTTTAGCACAATTTTACAATAATTTCTTTTACTACCACAAAGATCTTAATATGGCAAATTCAAGTGGTTATTTTTGAAAAATAACCTATGAAAAAATGTAAGAATGTTTAGGATGAGTGTGTATTCAGAATATACAATATAATAATCTTTACTGTGAAATTCAGGTACAATGTGGCATTGGGATCCTGAATAAACTTCATGGTTTTGCCTTCCTTTCCTTCATTCCTGTTCCCTTTCTATTTCTGAATCTCAAGATTGAAATATTTGTTTATATAGTTTTTTATATAGTTTCTAGATGGTCAAGCACTGTACAAGGCTTCCCAGAAAAATGGTCCCAAGCCTGTCAGTGTTCAAGAAGCTTTTGAACAATGATTTTAGTTACATGGTTTAACTTTCATGTTGCCCTATGTGGAACCAGGAGTTGGACTGGTTCTCGTTTCCCTTCCGGTTCAGTATATTCTGTGATTCTATGAATCCATGAAAGTCACACCAACTAGGAGCACCCCATGGACTCATTATCTCCTTATCTTCTGTGTCCAAGATCCTACATATAGAATGTGGAAAGAACTTCAGCCTCACATTTCCATGAGAGGTGTACTTTGAGCACACATTATGCAGGGGGACTATATATAGTGCCTTTACATGCTATTTGCAGCAAGCATTCGGTTTCTGAAGACTAGACCCCTAGAAACAGGGGTGGGTCCCTGTCCCTTTTTTCCTCTTCTCTTGTGAGACCCCACCTGGAGTACTGTGTCCAGCTCTGGTGTCACCAGCATAAGAAAGACATGGAATTATTGGAGCAAGTCCAAAGCAGGGCCTTGAAGCTGATAAGAGAATTGAAGCACCTCCTTCATGAAGACAGACTGAGAAAGTTGGGGCTGTTCAGCCTGGAGAAGAGAAGGCTGCATGAAGTGTCTTCTAGTATCTGAAAGGGGCCTTCAGGGAAGCTGGAGAGGGACTCTTCATCAGGAATTCTAGTGATAGGACAAGAAGTAATGGGTACAGATTGAAAGAGGGGAAATTTAGGTAAGATATTAGGAAGCAATTTTTATGGTGAGGGTGGTTAGACACTGGAATAGATTGCTTGGAAAGTTGTGAATGCCATCCACAACCCCCACAGTGTTCAAGGCCAGGTTGGATGTGCTCTTAAGCAGTCTGGTCTAGCGGCAGGTGTTCTTGCTTATGGTGGAGAGGGGTGGGACTAGACAATCCTTAAGGTCCATTCCAGCTCCTTACAGTTCTATGACACGATGACTCTATCACTCATATCTGTGATGTTATACCAGATTTATACAAGTATGATTGAGAATCAGAAGTTATATGTCACTCTATACTGTAATATGGGTGGTGACACCCATTTGGATTCAGATTATAAATATACAGGGTGTTTTCCTCCCCAGAGTTAACTCAGAAGACAGATGCCTCTGCAAAATGCTGGCTGAGATAATGATTTTAGAACAATTTTAGGCAGAATAAAGATATCTAATAAGAACTGGCTCTAAACTCCAGCTGCTACAAAATCATTTCCCTGAATAGGATCAAAAGTAGGTTTTGCAAGGATCAGCTTTTGCTGTAAAGGCCATGTAGCACGTTTTTTGGTTGTCAAGATGACAATATTTTTCATTGCAAGTTTTGTAGGTGCAAAGGAGTTTGTGAGAGGAGAAATAATGAGGAGGGAGAGCAAGTTACAATTACAGAGAATTATGTATAATTTAAGTGGGCATCCTTCAGCCCAAAACTTTTCTCAATATCCAAATGCAAGATAGTGTAGCTGGGAACTAAAACTGAAGGTGAGCATAAGAGGACAGAAAACCCTGTCTTGGAAAGCAATGAAGCAATGAAGAATCCAGAGCAATTAATATCCCTCAGTATGAGTGAATTATGAAAGAAAGACTATGGCAAAAAGAATCCATGTGAATCTTATTTATTTAAGAGATAATCACGACACAAGGTGGAAGAAGACATGCAATATTACTTCTATAAATGGCACTGTTACACTAGGTTGTCACATCAGTGCTATCAGCTATACTTGAAAAGAGCACAGATACAAAAAGATTAAAAATTTCAAGCCACCATGAAGATGAATTTGACAGTATAAAGCTTATAATGTAAGTTAAAAGGAGCTCAGTTTCTGTGAATTTGTTTGTAGAAAACAGCCTGTATGTGCAGGTAATACTGAGGAAAGCTTTGCTGCTGAATGAGAAGAAAAATGTTAAAAGGCCTCAAATCAGGCAAACTGAATGATAAAGGAAAGTGGTTTCTTAACAGTAGTTAAATGTAGAAATACCTTACAGCAGAGAGGCAGCATATACAGGATCACTTGGAATCCTTAGAAGAAAATCTATAAGTGAGGAAATCAGAAATGGCAGAAGAATAACATGGTCACAACTGTTTTCTTGGCCTTGACATTTAATTCTTCATTTTGGGGATCTCTCCTCTGTGTTCCATTCCTCTAAGAAAAAGAGAACATATTTTGCAATCCTTTTGCATACAATACATTTTGTGTTGGCTTCAGAAAACACATGGTAATGACTTTGGTCAAACACAGCATGCCTGAGAATTTCAGGCAGTTATATACAAGAGGAAATTAATTACTCTGAATTTCCTTTTACAAGTGATGTATGTTTGAGTTTGTTTGGTCAGATCTTAGTTTCAAGTTACAGTAATTGGACAGTTCATAAAATATAGGTCAGGTTAAAATTCAGAGAAGGTATAAAGAATCTTAATTGTATAGCTAGGCCTGATATACATCCATATGCAAGAGCTCAAACAGGTTGTCAGGATTCAAACCAAAAAATACATTCTTGTTTTGCAGACCAGACTTTTTTTATTGCTGTTTCATTGGTTTGTGTTTGTCATTGAGGAGAAGAAGCTGTTTGTTTACTTGTGATTTTCCTTGGCATGGGTTATAATTCATCTCTCTCAGATCTTTGTAACATTTCTTACTTAATGAGTTCCTTGCTACTGAAGAAGCCTCAGGCTGTGGTGGAACCTGGGTCTTTCCTGTTCACTAATGAGAGAAAACAATTGTTTCAGCCCTCAAAAGTAGAAATGTTTTTGTTTGACCCAATTTGTTGGCCTTAGTATAAACTATTTGGGTGGAATGGATTGTGAATACAGGAGGTTGGAATACATGATCTGAAGGTATATCTGCTCTGAAAACTTACAGAATAGGAAAGGCATTAGCAGTTGTATGTATAGTTTCTCATGGTAAGTCCTCTTCTGCATTTATGTCATACCCCATTTTGGTGAAAGCTCTGAAAATATAGGTAACATAAAGAGCTTCAAAGATCTAGTTTCACTTATTCTTTAGGACACAGACTAAGCATGTCAGAAACTTAATAGTCATCCTGCTTTCCCATTATGTTTTCTCATACAATACATGCATTATAAATATTTGTACTATGCAATCCTAAAATGCAATATTTATACAATCTGTTTCACTCACTGGTTACTTAGTTTTATAGTTTCCTATTTGTATTAAATTTAGCTGGCAAATATGTATTACTAAATTTGTTACTATATTTTCTTCTGTATCATGAAAAGACAATAGCACACCTTAGAAAAATAATCAAACATATTCAAAAGAAGAGCGACTTTAACAGAAAGCTCACTACATGTTTGGGGTCTAAACCACCTCCTGCTCCGAGGCCAAAAGGATTCACACTCCTTACAGATAGGAGTTGTTGCAGCTGGCTGTGTTTGCCCATATTTATTAAACGTTTTCCCCAATACTATGTATTCTGCGTAAATAAGATTGGACATTTTGAAATAACTAAAAGTGTCTTGGTGAAGCTTCTTTTAAATAATAATAATAAAAAAAACCCAAACCCCAAAAAACAACAAACAGAAAACCAAACCCACAGATCAAATATACACAGCATTTCTTGGAATTTTTAGGAGTTCTACAAAAAGTACTCTGTGGTTCTTACCTATATGATACACAAAATACTGGTTAATGTATGAACTGAATGTGTCTCTCCAAGCAAAATTTAGAATTGCATACTCAATAAATATGAAATTAAATTAATTTTATTTATTTTTATTGCTGCAAAGATGTCAGTATCTATACTCCATACAGAGAATATTCATACCTTTTCAAAAACACATATAAATGTAACTCATGGTGGTAACAGATATTTTCCCTTTGGGTTTATAATTTCTTTCAGTGCTGTAGGCATTTCTTTTAAAGAAGCAAATATGCTGCAACTTCACATAGTCATAAAAGGTGCGAGTTAAATATGCTTCCTTGAGTGCTTATTTTATTTTAAACAACTTTTTTAGCCAAAACATCTCAAACAGTGAACAAAAAGCCAAATATTTTTTTCTTTCATATCACTTTAGAGCCAGGTAGTAGAAATTCAGAATGAAAAAACCCTCTTTTTTTCAAAGTTGAAATAATTTCATAATGACAGCAAAAACATTCTTTGCGTTTTGCTTTGCTTTTTTGGTTTTGATGTTTTCTGAAATGGCCAAGTCATTAAAACCCTTCAAGTGAGAGATTGCAGAGAATGTAACAGCCTTGATGAGACTTACAGTACTATTCCATAGCACCTAGATATATTATTTTGAACACACTTTTATATTTTTTAATTCTCTGCAGCAGCAAGAAATAGAAGACATCAGCATGGGAGACGTTGTGTAGCATGAAATACTGGTAATATATTGATAAGTCCAAACATTCAATTTGCTGTAGCCAGGGTGAATTTAATTTGGGGAACTATGTTCAATTTATGCTTTGTTACATTGTTCCTTTCCTCATAGATAATAAAACTGTCTTTATTTGTTTTTTAAGAAATACTTCAGATCCATAAAAATATAACACTTTCTTCTGCTCTTTATTTGCACTGAGATCCCTTTACACTTCCCTGACTAAAAATGCCATTTACAGCCCACACTGCCAGAATGGTTTAATGGAATTTTGGATGTAAGTGAGGATGAGGTCCATTTTGCTAAACACAGAGATAGAATGTAAAATGATGGTGAACCATGTGACCACACACCTCCACTTACTCACATATGTGTCTAAACGAACATGCAGAGAATCAAAATGGATAGAATTTACAAGCTAGGAATGGAGGTGGAAATTTAAACTGATTTACACCTTCCCTACCCCTCATGGTAGTTATTTTTCCTCTTATCACCTTCTCTTCCAAATCCTTGCTGTGAAGCCTACACCATCATGTACTGAAATTTACACATTTTTATTATGATAGCCATTTTCCACTCTTATACATTATCATTCACACAAGACCGCACTTTTAAAGCTTCCCTCCCTTCCTCCCTTCCTCCCTTCCTCCCTCCCTTCCTCACTTCCTCCCTCCCTTCCTCCCTTCCTTCCTTCCTTCTTTCCTTCCTTCCTTTCTATCTTCTAAACAACACTGACAACAGCAGTATCACAGGGCATGTCTTCCCTCACTGCCTTATCTCAGTGCCGTTAAGGGATAACTTAATGTTCTAGTAGAGTTGGGACCATGTGAGGCTCTCACTCTATTAGGAAAAATTAAAAGTTCTCTGCAGGTCTATATAACTCTTTTATACTTACATTATGAATAGTTTGATTATAGTAATACCCTGGCACTGCAGCTTTGGAAAAGACATTCATCATTGTCTTTCTGCTTCTTGCTTAGTGAGTGGGCTTATGCAAAAAACAGAGTGTGAAAAGGGATTTGCAATGCACTTTTTAACTTATATGTTACAAAAATTCCGAGAAATTACAGAGGACTCTTCTGAATTATCTTTCTTACTGAAATCTGCAGTCTATTTTACTCAGAAGGAACTCTAAAGAGCAAATAAAAAAAGTCTCAGTGTAATGACTTAGTGTTTACACAATATAACTGCTATAAGACTGATTGCATGATATATTACTTCTTTCATTGTGAGCCACAAAACAGGTAGAGGCATGGTAGACTAATTTGGTTTATATATTCAGCTGTAAGGCTAGACACTGCATCATTCTTTTCATAAAGCAGGGACTGGAGGCATGTGGAGCCTGTAGCTATGACAACAATAAACCAGCTCTGAGCCTGAGCTGTAAGTAAGAAGCTCGGCCTTGTCTCCAACCCTTCCTGCTCTACAAGAACTCTGCAAGTTCTCTGGAGAGGGGGCTGGGTGCTCATGAATGATCTATTGAGCAGAGGTACAGTACAGAGAAGCGTGCCTACAACGAGCCTTTTAGCAGAATTTCCCACCATTAGACTAACATGAGCTAGGGGTGATTTCAGCTGGAGCATGCAAAAAGTCTTGGCAGCTGCTCTACTTCACCATATGGATTTATTGCTGTATAGTAAACACTGGCCATAAAAAGACAAACTTCTTGTCTACATGAGAACTCCTATTGTTACCAGCACTGATGGAGGTGAAAGAAGAGCGGTGAACACCTAGGACTCCACCTGGAATCAATATAGACTGCAAATACTCAAAAGTATACTTGAAGATCAGACACAGAGTGCCTAGGCTGACGTTTTATTGGCGTGAACAGGCAATATGAAAGCACTATAGGAACCTCTGATGTGTTACATGTTAAAAATGGATTATCTGCACACCTCACATGAAATAAACACTAGTGATAAAAGAAATGATCCAGTTCAGACAGAAGATCTGTTTTCAGATTGTAGATCTTTGTTGCTGTTATAGTGCATCTTGTCACAGTCCATAAAGACTTAGGTAATCACATGGTGCTAAAATGTCCTTCTCTTTTCATATGCTGCTGAACATCAAAATACAACTGGAAATACACAAAGTATTATATGAATGACAACAGGCAGTAGTTGGCAAGTGAGTGAGGAGAAACTGAGGGGAACTAATACAAGAATTTATACCATTATATTTTATTCCGAAAGAGAATTTCTACAAATCCTATATGAAATCACTGCAGTGCTTTCTGAATTCCTTTCACAAAGATGAAAGTCATCTTGTTATTTTATACATCTGGTTTTTGTCTCTTTTGAATCACAAAAGGTCTGAAAGTTCACATCATTATGTTTGCACCATGCTAACTGGTCTTGCTGGTCAGTATGATTACACCAGGACCTCTTTTCAAGAGCATCTCAAGGCTATAAAAGCCAAATGAGCAAGGTCTATTATATTCCTGTGGACAAGTGAGCACTAATTTAGTTAATGAGACCTGTGATCATATTTATCTGGACTGGTGTCTGTAATGACTGGAAACAACACTGAGGAGGAAGAATTGTGATGATAGACTCTCATTGCAGTGTTTTAACTCAGTCTGTTAATTAGCTTCATTTTCACCTGATTTTGCAGTAATGATGATTTCTGATTTTAGAGATAATAAATTATGTGTTGCAATCTTGATTTTGCCAGTGCTGGAGTCATCGCTGGATAATAATCAGCAAGAAACAATTTTGACTAACTGTGGATGTCAGTGGCTCATCCTTTGTCTTTGCCTCACTAGATGATGGGTTCCGGCAAAACACAAAAGTGAGGCCTGATTTTTAGTAAGAGTTCTTCTTCTCTCATGAAGTTAAAAGATCCACTCACATGTCATATCTAATAATATATGACAGTTATCTTGAAAAAACTTCTATAACTGGCTCCAAGAAAATCAATTTTTACAAGTTTGTTAACTTTGGGTGAGTAAATGTAAGATAAAATTTGTGCCACTATCAGTGGCAGCAGGTCTGGCTTAAGATCTTTTTTTCTTCAGTACAGTTCAGACCTCAGTAGTTTTCTATACACTGCTTTTCAACTTGCTAGTTGTTTCTCCATCTTTTTCATTCACATTTGCTCATGCTTGTCAGAAAAATCCCATGAACTGAAAAAAAATATTTTCTACTATTAAGTTTGTCAGTGCATAAAAATAAACTATGTGGTTTTCATTTTATTAAGGTAATTAACTTCATTATTAATTTAGGAAAGGCATAGTTAGAATTTTAGAATGTGAGGATTTCTCTGTACAAGGAAATAGAAGCAAAAGTTGGAAAAAAACCCCAATGCATAACATGACTTGGAACAATGCCTGAAAGATGAAAACAAATTTGTCATCTCCACACTCATTTTACTGTTGTTACTTAGCTATACCATTTTGATTAGGTATCAGACACTATCTGGTGTTTAGTGGACCTTTTAGTTCATATGAAATATATGTATTGCTTTTATAATTGAAACAAAGTAAAAATTACATTTGACTTTAGTATCACTAGTAATTTTGGAAGTATTGCAATCTTTCAACTGTAGAGATAAATATATAAACATACCAGCATTTTACTTACTTGACAAATTCTTTTGTTTTAGTTCACCAAAAGAATCTATCTATGCAAACTAGTGTCAGCAATTTTAATCACAAAAGCTTAATCCTTCATAAAAATAAAAATATAAAAAAAACCACAAAAACAAAAAACAAAACACTGCATAAGGCACTTAATTTCTTATATAATAATATATCTAAAAAGGAATTTTTCTTCAGGACAGAAGTAGATTAAATGTACTGGATTTATGGAGTTTGAAGTATTTTAACTGGGTCTCTTTCATAGCTTGTCTTTATAGCCTTGGAAAGATACAGTTTGGAGAAGCCTGAGATTTTTACTTTACTGCCTCCAATACCGAACTAACATGTAGCATCCACTTAAGATGTTTGGCATCACAGCTGGCAGTTAAAGAAATGTTAATTCAAAAATGTCATCCAGGTATCTAACAGCATCTTAAAGGGAAGCCGTGACTGTAACTTTGAATTTTCTTTCTGAGTGTTGTATGCACTGCTGTGTGTCCCCAAGTTCAAATGGAGCATCTCACACTTGACACCCTATTACTGTTTTCTTTAATATTATATACTAGCAATGCATCCAGGATGCATCCAGGATGTGCATCCCTGCAGGCCTGTCCCAAGGCCCCTGCACACTACATGTGGCTCTGGAGAATTGGAGGAAAACTACAGCGCTGTACTGGGAATGTCTAGCTTGTCTCTTCCATGACAGGGAGGCTCAGATGCAAGCCTGAAAAATTAGAAGGTCCACATTTACTGTGTAGATATGTATGCAAGGGCTGTACATCTGGATTAAGGCAAAAGAATTAGCAAGGCAAAAAACACTTTTAGCACAGTTACAAGAACAAGGCTTGTAAATAAAGGAGCTGTATCTGCGACAGAATTGAGGATAAAAAGTATATTCAAAATTACTATATTTAAAGTCATAGACAAAATAAAATAGTTTGGTTTACTGAAGGAATAAGGATATTAAACAAACAGCAATCTTTATATTTAGTCTATCAATGGAACACACATAGCAAAACTCAAAGTGCTAATAAAACACCAGTGAAACAATATGTTTTTTCTACTCATTCAGTGGTACTATTTTTAATTAAATTTAGATTAACATGCTAGCAAATGTAGTAGTTTAGCTTGTTCATTAAATGAGGGCATAATTTGAAACAAAATTTTATAAGTAGAAATAACTTCCTATTAAATCAACATTTTGGATATTTTTATTATATGGCTTATAAAAAATTCAATACACACAGGAGAAGTTGTGTGCATATGTGTATACATTTGCATGTGTATGCATGTATTTGTTTACAATTTGACAGTGTTACACTCTGTAAAATAGTCATGTATTTTTGGTACTATTCACAGACTTTTAGAATAAAGGCTAATATAAGCAAAGAAACTTAAGAGATAGTATAACTAAACTAGTCCCCAAATTGTAGATGACAAATTATTTTACCCATGAATGGCACAACACAAATGTACTTTACCAAAAATACTGGGGTTATTTTGGCTTTGCTTTTGTGGTGTGGGTTTTGGTTTTCTTTTTTTTTTTTTTTTCCAGAAGAAAATACAAGAGTATTTTTCTGTAGTGTTGTCCTTCAGGGGCCTTAGAATGGTTTGCAACCATTAATTGAACTCCAGAACAGTACTCTGAGGTATTTTTTGTATGGGTGTAAAATGAGGATCAGAGTGACTAAGTGATTTGTCAACGTCACCACGCGCCTTGGTTTTAAATTGTTTTGCTGAAAAAAGGATTTTTTTTTTTTTTTTTTTTTTTTTTTTTACCACAGGATAACTAAAGGCAGGAGAAGCAGAGCAAACACCTGTAAGTTTCAAGTGCAAAATTGTCCACAGGTAAAGCAAAATATATACACGTATACAATATGTATACATTGCAGTAAAAACTACAATGGCTTTTTTTATGCTAAAACAAACAATCAAGTACCATGAACATTTTTGTAACAGTCTTACCTTTCTTCTAATTTAACACAAGGTCACTGAGGTCTTGTGTTCAACTAAGCCAAGCAGAAGAAGGAGGCAAATTCAGCACTATTCCCAGAATGCCTTGTTTTCAACCTGTAGACTAAGTATCCTTTTTCACATAACTCAGCAGAAATTAATGATCTTATGTACAAATCCCGGTATTTTTATTAGTCCATGACTGTCCATAACAGTACAGGAAAATAACAAAATATGCACGGACCCTTTTGCAAAGCGCCAACCTGAATTAGTATGTGCATTGAGCAATGGATCTGCCTGGTGCTGTTGCTTAGAATAAGCACGATATTCTTGATCAGACACAGATAGTTTTCATAAAATCTTTTTTTCAAAGTACCAGTCATAATGCAGCATGAGATTTTGCAATTAATGGACACTTTCTCCACAGATATGTACACAAGTAGTATTTACTTGTGGATATTTATTCCGTCACTTTCAAAAGGCTCTGCCTTATTAATTGCCTTCCTTTAGGTACTCTTAAAGACTTTATGTAACTCACCACCCTTCTAGCTTCTTTTTATTACTTCACTGTGTTTCTATTATTCTATTATGGCTGTTGTAGACTACTGCAACTTTCTACATTGGCTTTATTCACATTCTTATTTAGTCACGATCTTGTTGGGGGGGTGGTACGTGAAAAAGTGATGAGAGTTTGGTTTATCCTTAGCCTTTATTATCAGATAACCACAAGGAAATAAAGCTTTGATCTACTTCCTTAGAAAGCTAATCCTAGTGATTATGTGGAAATATGTGCAGTGGGAGCTACAGAGATATACTTCTTTAATCTCTTGGTGTTGAATACTTAATCCAGTAAAGATTCTTGGCAAGAAGATTTAAGAAAGAGCAAGATAATTAAACTGTTCACAGGTATTGTTTTCAGGAAAGCAGATTTGGTAGCTTACTAGTGCAGAATCTTTTTGGTTTTTGGGTTTTTTTGCAAAAGAGCACTTAAATAATATAATTGTATCAGTGTATTTTGAAACATACCATTTTCATGATTCAAAACTGTTAAACACTCAAAAGTCCAGCTCCATGCTGCAGAGATTGGACTTCGGTATGTGCAGATCTGACTAGAGGGTGGCTATAGCAGTGTAGAAATTTAATTTTGCTTTATTCAGTTTTCGCCTCAAATTTTCCTTTATTCAGCTTTAGACTCAAATTTTCCTTTTTAATCCAAACTGAATATGAGGAGCTGTAAAAACAGCATACAATTGACTTCAGATTTGTCTGAGTAATCAAAACTGAAACCTCAATGCTGATCACTGACAGCATATCCACATACTTGCATATACAACATTAGTATCTCAGGGAGATAAAATTATGCCATGCATATCTTAGGAAAGAACATCATCCTGATTAAATGTGATGGATTTTTTTTTTTTTTTTTTTTTTTTTTTTAACAGATTGGTCTTAGTTGTACACCAGCTATGACTATTTGCATGCTTTGCTATCTGGGACAGAAATCCCCCTCTGTGTGTGCGTGTATACACACACATACACTCAAGATCCTGGGGTATGCACTTAGAGCAGACAATGCTAACACTCAATTGCCCCTGGTATAAGACAGGCTTTTAGATACCTCTTACCAGTGTGGCTTTTCTTAACAGTAACACTTACATTTAAAAATAAATAACAGGGTCAAACTTTTGAATATTACAAACCTTCCTTTATTACAAGATGATCACAGTTTGAAAAAAAGGAAAATAAGAAAAAAGGCTTCTTCTTCTCAGTGCCATTTTTACAGCGTTCAGTGTTTTATTAAAGTTGTGGCAATTATAAAAAGGCATTTCTTACAAGTTGAATTGATTCAGCTTAATTAGAAGTGGCAGCTGTTCTGAGTTCATATGCTCTTTATTAACAGGGGAGAATGAAGAATGTAGCTGTTAATGGAATAGTAGTGGAGTGCTTTCCTTTCTCAAGCCCAGAATTACTATATAGTTTTTTCTTTGATAATTTACAGTAATGATATGGTGATTTAATGAATACTACACTGTATACTTTAAATTGGTGAACATGTTAGATGAAGTTCCTGTGCATGCACAGAACTGGCTGAAGTGAACAAATGTTATCTGTAAACCAGAAGTAGGATCAGGCTTGCAGATACAATACTTAATTTTTTTTTCTTTTGTTAATTTGTGTCTTTCTAGGAAAGTCATGCATTAAGACCATGCAATTTATGCCTGAATGATTATCAACCAATATACTTTTCATCCATCTAATAAAAAAATTTGCTTTTTAATCTTCCAGAATTAGTTTAGTTCTGCTTTCAAAGAGGTTATAAATTGCACTGAAAAAGACATTATAGAGTCTTGTAAAGAGCTATGCCAAACTGCTAGCTACCATCTTCCCTAGCATTTATGAGGGCTAGGAGCACGTATCTTTTTGATAGTACTGGACCCTGGGCTTCTATGTTGTTAAGGGTATTCATGAAAATGAACTGTCTACAGCCAGTCCAACTTATAAGATTAGCAGTCATAAGAGTTTCTGAAGTTCTAGTGGTCAAAGAATATACACCTATAGAAAAAAACCATGAAAGATGATAGATTTACACATCATGTGAATATTTTAACATGAAATTAGAATATTATTTAGCAATTTCAGATAATTATATTAAACATACATGACATTGCATACAATTAAATAGTATTGCCAAATGGAACCCAGTTATATTCTTATTTAAACTTAAATCTACTAACAGCTTTGGTGAATATGAAAGAAAACTTTTGTTTTGCTTCATTCTTTGTTTTTATCAAGTCGTGTTTAAAGAACACAAGGAGCAGTTTACTGGTGGAACTCATTGCCACAGATTATTATTTATGAATTGTTCATTAACATGGATGCAAGAAGGAGTTAGTCAAACATTCAGAATGGCTTTCCAAGCTTATCAAGAAAGATGATCCAGATATTGCCTGTGACTTAGTCAGTCTCAAAACTTCTATCTGCTAGATGCTGACACAAAGGGATCACACTACAGACAGAGGAGTAATCGGACTCTTTGTGTACTGGTTCCCATACTCTTTTTCTATCTGCTACCAGAGACAAGATTTCCACCTATGCTGATGTTAAATGTTTGATTCAAACTAACCACCTAAAGTTTTCCTTAGTGGGGAGAGACTAAAGAGAGAAAAAGAACCTCCTGAAGCTATTTTACGCATCTTATTTTAACATACACAAATATGAGATGAAATGGCTCTTGTTGCTCATTTCTCTATTAACTATTAAAGAAGACTGAATAACTTATACTAAGATTGTAACCTGATATAAATGATTTTCCATAGTTCAACTCTTCAACTTTATATGTAAATTCCATGAAGCAAAAAAATAGAGTTTCTCATGGCAATTAGATGTTTATATAATTAAAAATATGAATGAAGACTCTTTTAGAGAGCCTGTGAATCATCTAGGTGCAGGATAGCCTTGCATAATGACAAGGAGGACTCTATTACAAAGAAACTCCTTGCAAGTAAATTACCTTCTAGATTCTATTACAGATTTTCTTGCCCATACTAGGGAAAAGATTGGCAGTTTTGGCTATCGCATTCCTGGCTGCATGCTGCTGGGGCTGCAGTCTCCTTCAGCCTCTCCCCTGTTGTTTGACACTAACATGAAAGGGCAGTCTGTAGGTAGTACTTAGCATCTCTTGCCTCCTACTTCCTTCACAGAGCAAATTCTTCTCAGGAGTTGTGCAAACAGAAATTATTTTTTTTTCCAAGATTGAAACAGGAAACTTAGAAAAGTTGAAAAAATACATATCAACCTAACATTAATTTTCCCCTCACTCAAGTCCAAGCAATGCACTTTCTCATTTGTTTTGGTTTGTTTACCTTTCAAAAATTCAATTTAATCCCATATCCTCACATGGAAATGAAGGTTCTAAATGCAATATATTCTCTTCCTCAAGGTACAGGTTGCTGTGCCTTGCATATTGCACTTCAGGCTCATACCTTGACACCATGGTCTGGTAAAAAATATTTTCAAAAGCTCGTTTGTAACAATTCAGGCTTTATTTTCTTCCCTGTGGGTAAAATTTCCCATGTGATGTTTAGGTGTCACTTAAGATCCAGTCTTTTGGCTTAGAAATAAGGAGTGCCATCTTCTGTTATCCTTTTGTTTTCATTTTTCTCAGTACACTATACAGAGGTTCATTTAAGCATCTTCATGCACTCTTAGTCACACACCCTTCATACAGAAAAGATTATAAATCTTGTCTGGGCTGAAAAGAAGAAAACATGAGAGACTGTGAGTGTTTTGTCAGTTCAAATGTTACTCAGACAGAACTATTATGTTTAGGCCAGGGAGTATGTAAAGAGCACTTTGGTACCAGAGTAAAGTAGTGGAGTTTTCATATTTCTGTTTTTGTATGCTAAGGAGGTATCCTTTTGAAAGATTAGAATGTAAATCCCATGATAGTTTCTGAACTGATATTATTAAGCTATTAAAAACCCCACAATTTTTATTTGCTGATGTTCCTTCACTGAAATGTCAGGTTATCTTGATCAGAAGAATAATATAGCAATGAAATAAAATTAAGAAATTGAGAATGTTTCCAAAGTACTTTGCTATAAGAGTCAGCTTTATCCAAGAGGGAGGGATGGTGTACCTTAAGATGTCTTGCTAACCTGATTCAAGGTAATTTCCTTCACTGGTCTACCCCTGTCCTGCACCTTTTATTCCAGTGGAAGTTATTCCATAGAACAGGAAAATGATCTAACTCCTACGTAATGAAGAAAGGGCTTACTAATTTTCTTTGAGAATAAAAGTCTTTTTGGAGAATGTCCTCAAAACTCAACTTGAGAATTTGGGCAGGAGTCTCTGCTGAGTAGTTTGCATTGTAGGTAGTACAGCAGTTGGTTGCTGGATAATACAGGGGATGTTCTCTACCAACTTTCAATTCTCAATTTAAGATGGCATCTTTAAGAGAGCATCAGTGAGAAGGGAAAGACTTGTTAAGAATTAAGAATTCAGCTAGCAGAAAAAAAATCTATATTTTCTGTGACTGTTTTCCCCTTTTTTCCTAAGTGATGATGATGTTGATGATAATGATGATGATAATAATAATAATGGAATTTTTGAAAGAAAGTCATACATAGATGCAGAAATATCAGCCAGTCACTACCACTGCAGGAAATTTGCATTCTAATCTATATCAGATTTCCCTTCACAACGAGTCTTCTAGGTCAGACTAAGGTTTGCCATGATTCTCTTCCCATTCACATGCTTAATTTTTCTTTTCTGACCAGCAAAAGGAAAAGCCATTGCACATAAAGGTCTTTCCATGGAAAATATCATGTGTCACAGTACCTGAGAACTAAGAAGCCTTCCTGGATCTCTCATTTTAGGTCTTGTAGGTGTATGCCTCACAGGCCATAAGATCAGCTGTTCCTGTTTTCTTCTTCTTTATTGAATTCCACTTTTATTACTGACACATTTATTGCTGCATCCAATTGCTAAGTAAAATTACCTTCACTCAAGTTGTGAAAGTAAGCTCTTCCTCTGAACTACAATAAACTCTACAGTAAATTTTTAACCTTGAAGTCTGATGACTCCAAATGCATTCTTCCTCTTTAAGTGGGAGTGATTCATATTTTTGTCCCATCTATACTGAAAGTTTTTTCAACATAGGTACAAAAAGATACAACTTTAAGGATAAAGAAGTTCTCCGTCTACCCTGAAGGAACGCTCATTTGGAAAATACATACAGATGCTTACTTTCTTGCTTTGCTTTCTTCCTGTTCTGTCCAGGCTATGTGGAAAGATATTTCAGTTAATCCACGATTTACATGGAATGCTCATGTCTAGATGATAGTGTATGTCACATACATGATATCTGTGTGAAATGACACCTTGATTTATACTGACACAAACCCATGCTCTTATGCTTTTTTCAATGTATGTTTTTTCAATTTATTTCTGGACCCAAAACTTTAGGTAGAGATATTGATGTGGAGAATAAGGTCATGGAACAAAGTCAAACTTGAAGATGTCCCTCCTCTTTGCAGGTTTATTGATCTAGAAGACCCTTAAAAGGTCCTTTCCAACTCAAACTATTCTATGATTCCACGAATATACAAATCAGCAAAAATCAGTTTATTTTGTTCAGACTAGCAGAGAATGACCCCCATTGAGGACTCTGGTGTCTGGTAAAAGCATACTATTTTTTTTTTTTTATTTAATTTGTAGCAGATTTACAATAATTTTAGCACACGACAAATAGGATTTTACTATTTACTACCCAAAGTATATAAAGGATGAAATTAGTAAATGTGTGATGAGCGACAACTCTCACTTACATTGCCATGCATATATATGTGTCAGGGTGCTGAGGACAGTAATTAGTCGTAATGGCCCTGACCAGCCTCACTTGGAACCTGTTCCCACACCCATGAGCCCAGGAGCTCTACTTAACCTCAGCCCAAGGCTGTCACCACTGACTTATGCTGTGCTGTGTGAGTGCTGAGCTGGGGGATGTGCCCTGGCCCAGGGATACCCAGACACACAGCCTTGCTCTTGCTGCTTCTTCCCAAGTTACCTCAGGCCTCCCCCAGCCCCGAACTAAGCACCATGGACCCCGCATGTTGTCCATGGCCTTGACCCCACAGATCTTCCCAAAAGTTTAGCCTTTCCCTGGGCTTTATGTCCGCACAGTACTGGCCTTTCTCTGGAATTAAATCAGGAAATGACATTGTAGTCATTTGCAGTCTTATTCATTGCCAGCCAGAGCAGTTTCCCTGATTTGAACCTGACCACATGGATTTATGCTTCTCAGGTGGTGGTGAGAGCAGGAGCAACACCTTTCCATGCAAGTGGAGCACTTGTTAAGTTAAAGCTTAAAAGTGCAGTTCAGTCACTGGCTGTTACCGTGAAATTAGTCAAGTTTTTGACAAGGTCTGCCACAGTAGTTTTGTATCTAAATTAAGGAAGTAGGGCCTAGATGGGTAGATTGGGTTTGTTGCACCTGGAGAAGACTCTTGGCAGATGGCAGATCTTATACCACCTTCCAGTAGCTGAAGGGGGCCTACAAGAGAGACAGAGAGGGACTTTTTACAAGTGTTTGTAGTGATAGGACAAGGGGGAATGGTGTGAAAGAGGGTAGGTATAGATTAGATATTAGGAAGAAAGTCTTTACTGGAAGGGTGATGAGGCACTGGAACAGGTGTTGTGGATGTTCCATCAGAACATCAGATGTACATCAGATGTTCTACAACAGAAGTTGTGGATGTTCCATCCCTGGAAGTGTTCAAGGGCAGGTTGGGTGAGACTTTGGGCTACCTGGTCTCGTCAAAATTGTCCCTGCCATGGACATGTTAGAACAAGATGATCTTTAAGGTCTCTTTGAACCCAAACCGTTTTATGATTCCATGATTACATGGTGAATGAAAAGCTGTGGGTTTTGGGCTCAAAGGATAGCTGTTAAAGGTTCAAAGTGTCAATGGGTTACAAGTGGCACTGCTCAGATGTTGATACCTTAGGACTTTCTTAGTTCCCTTACAACTTACAGGCTTCTGTGATTCTAACCCTGGGCAATGGTACCATCCAAAAAAGCAGCCCCACCTCATCCTTTATGTGCACACTTGAAATTATTAGGTTCAGTTTTGAGATTAGAGTGCTACACAATTTCCTAGTCATGGTTCAAGCTGAAGAAGGAGGATAGGAACAGATCAGCATAGGTAACAACAGGAACAAGGCTGCCATTCATGTCAGCAGCATGGATTTAAGCTTGGCTACACTGACTTAACCTACAAGCAACAAATTGGATCTTTTGCAGAGCACCTAGGGAAGTGAAGGTTAGACTTAATGCTGCAGCTGATTAGAGTCTACACTGCTGAGGTGCTTCCATTCACAGGATGAACAGACACCTCTCCAAGATCCTGGTCAGCAATATCTAACAACTTTTTAGATCAAAGCCAACACTTTGTAGAGTATGTGGGAGTGAGAAAGTTGGTGCAATTGTAGAATAACTCTTTTGTTTTCCCTGCCCTTTAGGTAGTAACCTCCAAGAAGCAAGTCACGAGTTTTCTTGGATTGCCATTTCCCAAATTCCATCCAGTAAAGTTGACTAAACCAAAACACATTTTCTAAAGATAATTTAGACTTGAAGTGTAACCAGGGAATGAAGAGAAGAGATTTCTCTATATACTCCCAGCTGGAGACAGATAGGGAAAAAACGTTGTCATCAGAGACCTATCATTCAGTAAAGCAGGAAAAGATCAGACTTCTCTTCTTCCCTGACAATTAGGGCATTGCAAACTGTACTGGTGACTGCAGTGAGGACTGGCAGACACTGAGAACAGTAACTGACAGGCATTCATGACAGGCATCCTTGTGGGATGAAACACTGACTGCTTAAAAAAATTAGCAGGACTGTTCCAAAACCCCTTTCCAGGGCTCAAGATCTGACCATAGTCTGAATGCTGGGACCACACATGAAGATGTTGCTCTACTGTCTCAAAGCAACAAGACAAAATTACACAGGAATCATCACCCAACTAATAAATCTTACTGTCAGCCAGGTCTCCTTGTTGTTGGTTATTTTTGGGGTTTGTTTGTTTTACTCCTAGCATGCTGTCTTGGAATGCAGAATGTCTTCTGCATTAAGCTGAAGATCTTATTTTTGTCTTTAAAAAGTATTTTTGTTTTCCCATGTAGCTGGGAATCATGGGTATGTGTGGAGGCTGGGGGAAGGAATTAAGTATATTGTTCTTGTCATACTGTTCATTTATCATCAGTGACTTGAGAATATTTGCTCCCTGTATGCTGTGTGTAAATCCTCTGGCTTGAAATCTCTCAAACACAAGGGTGAAACTCTGTTTATGGGATAAGAAGAAGAAAAGAGAAACATTGTCATGGTCTTTGGCATTGTTTACCATCTCTGATGAACCACACTTTGCGTTTTAGTGTTTGTCCTGGGAGAGTTTGTCCATTCAGTAAATTCATCATAAGTTCAGCTGCATCTGGAGTATATTGAGAAAATTACATTTAATATTAGAAATTTGCATGGAACTGGAATAAGCTGTGCTGGTGGAAATCACAGCTCAGAGCAGCTTTGTCTAACTCTGCTAGAGGCTGGCAGTGATACAGTTCTTCTGGTCGAGAGCAAAGTCTGAAATCACAGGAAATCCACAGGGCAGTTCAAGTCCTTGCCTGAGACACTGCAAATGACAAGTGTTTTGCAAAGGCTGGTCCAGTAGACAGAGAAGACAACTATGCAACAGTAATGTGTGATGTGGTTTTCTTGATTTATTTTTCATATAGATTTTTTGTAAGGCAGAAAACAAACCTTCAGATTAACACATTTTTGTAAGACGTGTTTGTTTTAAGAGAACCTTTATTGAGAGAATTCCTCACTTTCCCTCCTTAAAAAAAAAAAAAAAAAAAAAAGAATCATTTGAAAAGAAAGGGAAACATCTCTGTATGTCTCAGAGTAAACATTTCCTGCTGAGCTCCTGGCAGGCACTGAGCCCACCCCTTCAGAAAGAAATCAGATCCTGAAGCAAACTAGTTAAAGGAAAAAAAAAGCCAAACCAAAACACAACTTAAAAATGCAGCTGTTAAAACATTTGGGCTCTTCCTTCAACCTAGTGCTACAAATGTGATCACTTCAGTTAGTTTGCTTGTGTGCTTGAAGTCTCAAACCCTCTGCAAGGGAACTTTCAAGAGGATAACATGAAACATTCCCATCTTGTTCTTTCTGTCCTCTTCATCACTGTCTTCCTCCCCACATTCTTGGAGGACAGTCAGAAGATTTATTGCATAATTTCTTTGGCGGCTGTTAGCCAAGTGTGCAGTTACAGCTTGGTTTAATTAAGAAATTAGAGCGATTCTTTTATGTAGGTCACATCAGTTTTTGATTCCAAACCTCACAAAATTCTAACCTTTCTGAAAAGTCAGTGGTGTATCTATGGGTTTAAAAATCACTTTGTTAAATGCTTCTGAGTGTTGGTTCATGCCTGCAAGTGCCATTGCCCCTTTACTAGATAAATTGTCAGAGAGACGTTTGTTTGAATGTGGCATTTGGTAAAACCTATTGTTTTGCAGCAGAGTGTTTTCAAAAAAGATTCATAAATACAGTCTGAGCTCCCAATTATTAGAAGCATGGCCATGCTGGAAAAGAAATAATGAATGATTTGAGTTTCCTTTCTTAGTCTCTCATCACTATTCATATCAATTGAAATTACATAAAAATCAAGTATTAACGACCCATCAGAGAGCAAGGATATTCTGGCTCAGAGATATGAATTTTTTTTTTTTTAATTACCTAAATTACTGAATTCACTAAAAGAGAAAAGCCTGTCTACAATGGTTATAAATTTATGTCTTTTTCATGCTAATCAGACAGCGCTCAAGTCTATGGACACTAGCTATTGCTCTCAGAATGCCACATCCAAGTGACCTCAACAAACACAGCAGCTCAGCACCTCACTCCCTTGTTACATTAGACTGTTAGCCTTCAGACTGACACCAGTCACCCTGCCTTTCCTTTCCACTGGAGGAATTCTCATCCCCATGTGATTTAGAAAGTTTCCTGGTCTTTCTCTGACTCAATATAAGCAGAGTTAATACAAAATTTGACTAATATGTCTTAGAGTACATTTTTAAATATTAAATGGAAAGACCAGTTTTTCCTAAGTAGTACAGCATTTCATCCCTGATCAAGGTTTTCGTGTCCTTGAAGACTCAAGTTATTCAAAATATTTTGTAACCCAGTGAGAATGTTATATCACCTTCAACAAGATCTTTATTGCTCAAGTGAATTAAGCAATGTACAGTCAACAAGGTACAATGTCTTCATTGCTCATGGACAGGAGATCCCTCTACCAAATATGTAATGCTGAAGTATACAGGAACATTTTTCGAAGTATTGGCCCAAAACTCAGGAACTAACTCTTGCAGGGACTTAGGCCCATCACAGGCTGCATTATCTTCTGTTGTGCAAAGCCTAAAACTGTGAGTCCCCTAATTTATAAAAGCACAACAGCAGTAAATGCTTTATATTAAAATAAAACAATAAAAATCCTAAATAATGCAAGACACAAACATATAAAAATCCTATTGAAACAAAGCCTTTGCTGAGGTCTGCTTCTTTTGAGACTGGTGAAAAGACAAAGTGTGGCAAAAATGGCAGTCACACAAATTACTCATACTAAAAATAATAAAACAGGCCAGTTGTCTGTCTTTAAGTGTGAGTCTGACATGCCTACAGTTAAATATTTCCCCTCTCCTGTCCTAGTTCTTACTGAGTTTTGGAGAGCATCTGTGTGTTCCCCCAAACCATGCCTAGAAGTGATTGGGATAGTGCTTAAAGGTTAAAAACACGTAAGGGTTTATATGTCAACACATAGAGTAGGATAGTCACAGGCCAATGCCCCGACTTTATGTAATTTTCATGTGTAGTTGTAGGTGTAGAGGTAAAGTAGAGTAAAACCCAATGTAGTCTGTTAGACAATAAGATGCAGTAGAAATGTGAAAAAGGACAGACTCAGATGAAAAGAGAAGAGCAAGTTCAGCAGAGTATTACTGAGTATTTACAGTGTATTACTGAGGCAGAAATTCAGACCTAAGTGTTTAATATCACACTGCAGGCTAAACAGAACTATCTGTATCATCTGGAGGTAAGATGCCAACATAACAAAACACTGTTTTATTAAGTCTTTTTGAAGGAGACTTGGAAGGAAAGCTATTCCTCTATATCTGTCCAGGGAAATGCTCCAAAAAACAAGAGCTACAGGCTGCATGGAGGGTCCTCCATTTCTTCCTAGTTCAATGAAGAATCATGCTTTTCTTCACCCTATATAATAATTGTCCACTCCTCACATCTTACACAGCCTTCCCATGCATACCTGCTTTCCTAGGCTGGTCCTGGCAGCAAATACCTGTGAAAACAGGATTACAGCAAGCAATGGTTCCTAAGACTAGGGCTGTAGCAAGCAGTGGTTCTTATTTCCAAGGCAGGTCTCTCAAAACTGTGGCATTAGCCTTTTATCAGATATAGGATTTGCAATGATACCTGGCAGTATTTTCTCAGGATCAACCAGGACTGAATTGTAGGGAACCAATATCATAAAACAACAGTGGCAGTGAATTGCTAGGAAATATTCACGAAACAGCATTACCTTCTGAGTTGCTGCAAATATCATGCCCTAACATAGCTGTAAGAGCATTCTGGATAGCAAGAATGCACTTCTATAACTGAAACTCCAGCGGCTTCTTAATTGAAGTGCTCCTTTGTGCTCTGGTAGCCAAATTCCACTTCCAAAAATCACAGGATCCAAACTTTCCCTATCAGTACATTTCTTCCTGCTGTAATGTTTCTGTGCCTTTAGCATCTATGCTCAAGATGAATTTACTGAGCAAGATAAGGAGGCACAAGTGTTTTTTTATTGCTGCACCTACGGGACGGGTATAGATGCCTTCTGTTCACGATAGCATTGCTGCAAAGCAGTTGTGCAGTTCCATCCCTCACACTTGAAGGTCAGGTTTGCCCCTGCTCCTCAGGCTGCAGATGCATTTTGCAGAGGCAGCCACAAAGGTTCTCATCAATTATAAGTTTGGTATCTTTGCTTCCTTAACCAAACTTTTGTGTGAGTTGAGACTTTGTGATTTCATTATTTTGTAAAGAAATATGAAAAACTGTCCTTACAGGTGACAACAATAAAATAACCTCTTCCCTGTTTCTTTTGGAGTCAGAAAATCTGAAGAACAGTTTTGACTGGAACTTTTTATACTATTTTCTTAATGTCTGGTTATAAAATAGTTGGTTTATAATTTTATTTCAGAATGTTTCCTTCCCTTCCCCCACATTTTTGCTAAAGTAATCTGTATTTTCCAGCACCAATAGGGAAAAAGCCTTTGCCCTGGAGCAATCTCATAAACACTTGCAAAAGACATAATTCTTCACAGGCAGATATTCATAAGGCAAAAACTGGGTAACTTCATGCAGCAATAGCAAAGGGCTGCAGACAGGCTGTCTGGTGGATTGTGCACTAGGCTGGGATCCAGGAATTCTTGAATCCTAGTGCTGGCGCTTCCACCAGCTTGCTGTGTGGTCTCGGGCCTGGGCAAGCTGCAGCCTCTGTCTCACAAGTTGCCCATGTGTAAAAGGATGATAATAATATTTGCCTGTTTCATAGGAGTCAACACTCCTGTGTTAATGTTTTTACAAAACTCTGAAAAGCTAAAGAGCTGCCAAGGTGTTAAAGATTTCTACTAAGTAAGGCATTTGTCTTTACATTTAGAATGAAACTTGCTTTAGTGAGCAAAAACATTTCAACCACCTGCAAAGCTTTACAGTCACTGTTGGATATTCAGTGATGTTTTTAATTTATATGAGTCAAATTAGAAACAATTTTTCAAAAAGAGGAGCAAAGCAGTGGTTTTGTACTTTCTGTGCATTTCAGTTGACTTACTTATCCCTTTGCCCCATACACTGTACTTTATATTGCACACTAGCCAACTGTAGATTCCTGGATCCACCACTGAATTTAGCAAGTGCAATCTATTGAACTCATATGGTTCTTTCTTTTTCTTTGCACATCTGACATTCATGTAGTCAATATTTTCAGTAAAGTTAATCTAGCTGACATTACAAGGTATTCAAAATAGGATAATCCATGATAAAATTGCCCCAGTCAAGGATAATATTTATTCTATCCTCTTGAACTATCAAAACACTAAGCCTCCCAGAAGCAGAGTGTGTCCACTGTCATGCTGGAAGTCCTGCATTTAACCTGACACAGACACGAAGATGCATTTTTAGAGAAATTTTTTGCACAAGTTGTGTAAAATACATAGTGTGGAGCTTTGGGAGAAGAGAAGAGCTAATTTAAATCTTTACTTAGAGAAAATCTTCATCCCCTCCCCTGCCCAATAAAGCTCCAGAGGCAGATGAAGCCATATGTGAACTGAGACTGAATTTCAAGAGCCATTTTGGTGAACATGACAAATGTTTCAGAAACTATGAAGCATTTTGTTCAGATGTTTTTGTTTTGCCATTTTTAAGTGCCTCTTGTGATTCAAATGTTAGAAGGAGTAACTAGTGTTAAGAAGTCAATGCCCAACAACTTTCAGATAAAAGCAGCATCTGCCTCTATAAGTCCTTTCTCACTTTTTTCCAGCAAGACCTTTGATATTCTTAAGACTCTTCTCTTATGCAACTCAACCTAGTAACGCAAAAGAAAAATAGTTTTTCACAGATTAAGCTTCACCAGCCTGTGAGTTCAACTGTCTTATAGAATGGTTTGGTGAGCACATTGCACTGGCTGAGAGAAAGAGATCTCCTCAAATGCATTGGTATGGGTGAGTTGAATCAATCTCTAATTAATGATTATTTCTTTATCTAGCTTTAATGTAATTACTTCAATTATTGCTTTAATATAGTGCACTATCCTATCTTATACTATACTGTAGTAGTATTAGTGTTTATATTGTGCAGTAAGTAATTCTGATTAAGATCTTTTGTATCATCATTTGTAATAATAAACTATTCATTTTACATAAATATTCTCAGATTGCCATCATTAAAACTTGTGCGACAAAAGTGGTTCCATCATGCCTCTATAATTTCTTAAATTTAAACTACTGACAAAATCTGTAGGATTCTAGGACTAGAAAGGAGAGACATCCTTTCTTCACCTTGCGAGTCAACAGCAAGGCTTCTTTAATAAATTTTGTCTAAGCCTTCCATTCCCACCTGTGACAGTCACAAAAGATGAAAGCTCCATATTTTTTATCACAGACACCAGTTAGCTCTGATTCAACATAACCTGAAATTGTACCCTGAGAAACACCTCAGTGGGGAAGAGGAAAAAGTCCTGAATTTGAACAAATCCCAAAGAGAGGGCTCAGGTATAGAAAAAAGACTGAATCACTAGTGTTTTGTATGAGGTGTGAAAATCTTGTGACAATGAAGATTCCCAGTTAGGAGCTATACTCAGGCCTAAGAGGTGAACCACAGAACGTAAAAGTTCTAAATCTAATCTAAATGCTAATTGAAAAGGATTTATTTGTTTCTTTAGGGACACCTATGTCTTTAAATGCTTTGTTTCCTCTTTAACCTGTTTCAGCTTAGCAAATATATACTTTTATCTTTATAGTAGTTGAGTTCAGAATGGTTTCAGTGTGGCTGCATAATGTTGAGGTCTCCAATCTGTTGGAAAAGCAAGTCCTTAAACTTCAGCGTGTTTTACAGTGCCTTTCTCCCCATTCCACCAGTTCTATCTTGTGGCGCTGAGCAACACAGTGCCAGCCTGTGCAGCACCGCTAGCCAAGAATGCTCTCTGGCTTGCAATGACGGGCCACATAATATGCCTCAACCCCAAAAATTCTTGCAAGTTACTATCACAGCTCCTTGTCTGCCATGTCAATGGGTAGGGGAACCACTTTTCTAAAAGCTCTGGTACACAGCTGTTAATATTACATTATTTGTCTTAGGATCAGAGAATCAAAGACACTTGAGATCAACTAATGTATGAACTCCAGGGAGGCATATTGCAATTGCCTTATTTGAGTATTATCTATAAAAAGGGAGTTTGAACACATAATTTTTGTATATTATATATATTTTTATATATATAAAAATATATATAAATATATATAATATAAATATAAATATAATGTATACATTATATATATAATAATATATAATATATATTATATAAATATAAATATATATTATGTATATTTTATATATATAATATAATATATATTTTGGTATATATTATGTAACAATATTGCATACAGATATAACATTTTGTATAATTATATATGAATACATATAATTTAACTGAAATGTGTATAAGACATATTAAATTATTAGAATAACAGAATCATAGAATGCTTTATGTTGGAAGGGACCTTAAAGATCATCTAGTTCCAACATTCCTGGCATGAGCAGGGACATTTTCCATGTTACCAGGTTGCTCAAAGGCCCATCCAACCTGGCCTTGAAAACTTTCAGGGATGGAAGCAGATGCAGACAATATGTAACTGAATTTTTGACAAAAATTTTTGACTTTATGACCTAATGATAAGGCTGAGCAAGAACACAGAGCTGTAGATAAGAGAATCTCATTAATAGATAAATATCCACCTGCTTCAGAAAAGGATATTTTCAAATGTCAGAACCAATATATATTTACCTTTTCAAATATCTCTTACAAAATAATATAACTCAAATTAAAGGACATTCTTCAGCTTCTGACTCCATGAATCAGTTTCCTTGGGTTTATATTCAGATTTATTATATTTTATTTATATAGCAGCCTTAAGGAAGTGATCCAAAGCTGTCTTCTCTAAGCCATGGGAATGAGCACACCAACAATATTCCTTTTGAGCACCTCCTTAAAATATCCTTTAAAAATTCCAGAAGTCTCCCTCTAATCTGCTTGACAGAAACCTGCACACTGAGGTAGAAGAAGAGGATTAAATGAAAATTGTTTGAAAATAATGAGAGTGATGGATATGATTTCCAGGTACCATTTCTACCATTCACTGGTTATTCCTGCAATTTTGTTCGAATTGTAAAATTTACATTTTACCCTGAAATTTATCCAAAGTCTCACATTTTTACAAGGAGACACTGATTTCCTTTACTGATTAGCTGAACGACTTGATGCCTCAAATCATACACTATTCCTGGCACAGACCCTTTACACTGTAGGTTACACTTCTATAATTTTCTCAGTTGTTGAGAATTATATTGCTTTTCTTTCAACAAGGCTGTGGAACGTGGAGATGAAAAAAATATATCAGTGCCAATCCCACTCAGACCATTTATTTTTCTTTTCAGAGTGCAGGAATGAGTTTGAGATATTTTTTCTCATATGTTGTCCTTTTACATTTTAATAATTCCACAACAAGATTTGCTACTGCTTTCCTCAGAAAAAAAACAAACAAACAAACAAACAAATGAAAAACAAACTAACCATTCTAAAGCATTCTCATGACCAAGAAATCATTTCAAATATATGGCCTATATTTGACAGTTCTGCTTTTTTTTTAATTATTATTTCTAGACACATTTTCCCTGTTTATAATCTAAGTAGTGGTTTTCCTTGTTGATATTTATAGCAATCAGAGATTTGTAGACCATTCATGAAAAAGACAGGAAATTCGAGTAGATTTATAGTATGCTCAACTCTACTATCCATCCAAACCCATCACAGTATGAACTGATTTCTCCTAACTCTGCTCCTGCCCCTCTTATGTTCCAGCTGCACTTGGAGGACTAGAGTACCTAGCACATGACCATATATATAACCCACCACGTACAACTACATAATTACTATTGCTTTCTCTCTTTTAGTAGATAATCTTACAAGGAGTAAAATTGACAGGAATTCTCTTGTGCCATCAAAATAAGCACATTATATACTACTCACACAGCACAACCTCAGTTGAAGGCCTGTATTTAGTATAAAGCACTGTATTCTGCTGCCAAAGAACTTTCTCAACAATACAGTAATTGAGGTTAAGAATTAGTAAGACAGCTGGACACATGCAGAAGGTTTATAAAGATTTTAGAGTGTTAAAAATAATAATTTAAATGTAATATAATTTAAACTTGGGCAGACTAGAACCTTTTTATTTTACCTAATTTTTAGTGTCAAGTTAAAAAGAGCAGTTTGAATTTTTCTGCCTATTCTTACCTGTGTAACTGAAACAGGACTGATTAAAGGGAGAGAATGAAATATGCTGAATCTTTTCCAACATATTTTACTGGTGATTGGGTTGGAAAAAGAACACCACCATACTAATGCAAAATAGCCATGAGATGTACCTGTATTCTGTCTGATTCATTGACCTCTGTTCATATGTAACAGTGTAACATTGCACTCACAGGTTCTTTATCCTTGAAATGTCTTTGGAGCAGGGTGATCTTTGAGTGGCTGTTTCTTTCTACCTCCTTGTATTACAAGTGCACTCTGTCACCGAAACTCATTTTGTCTCTGAAAACTGCTAAAATAGACTGTCCTACTGCGGAAACAGTCTCTTTATTTGATGCAACCTGGCTTTATTATTTTATAAAACTTTGATTTGCCCATCTCAAGTTCTTTGACTGTGAGAAAGGTAAGGATTATCATCAGCAATATTGGAACTGTACAATAACAGGAACAGTTTTGCAGTGAACTGCAAGCAAGAACATTCACCTCTGAGAATTCCAATGGAGAAAGGAGAATCCGTAAAGAAACAACAAGAGAGTTGCTCATGTAAATCTCAGAAGTTTCTTCTGTTAAACTTACAAATTCTGATTATTTTCAAAGCAGCGATATTATTAGGAAGATATGTCAACAAACAATTCCAAGGGAATATGTAATTGCAATAAGAAATAAGTGGGGTTTTTTGTTTGTTTGTTTTTGTTGGTGGTGATTTTTTTCTTTTTTGCTTGTTTGTTTTAATTTCCTAACCACACTGTGATCTCACATTGTTTGCAATTTCCTTCGCAAAATCTGATGCTATGGATATCTATAACAAGTTAATTTCATGGCTATAGTAGTGGTTCCTTTAATGAAGAAAATATATTTGATAAAATTTGAAATGAGTCTTTTTTATTATTATTATTAATGAAAAAGAAATGGATTTTTTTATGGAATGTTACAAATTAAAAAATCAACATTGAGCAACAATGTCATATGACATAGGAGGCCAGTACCAGAAAAATCAAGTAAAAACTGCCTTACTGATAAGTCACTAGTTGAGGTTTGTTTAAACAGATGATTTGCAAGATAGGTTCCAACAACATACTGTCTTGGTTTAAAGACAAATATTGGGAGGCAGGAAGTCCAAGAAGGTGAATGCCACCCCGTCCTGCACCCCCCCCCCCCCTTCCCCCCCCTTTATAGAAGGAAAAAACTTCAAGGAGCTTATAAGTGAAAAAATCACAGTTTACTAAAAGGAAATAGCAATAACTACAAAAACACAGGGAAAAGTTTACCCACAAAGAGAGGAATCCACCACCCATGTGGCCCTCTGGAAATGAAGAGGAAAGAAAAAAAGATGGTGCAGGGTTTTCTCTGCCAGCCACCTCCCTTGGCACTGGCACTGCTCTGCTTGGTGCCTGGATAGGGTTCCAGGCTCTGTGTGGCAGAGGTGGGAAGCAAGCGATGGTGGTCCAGCAGTGGTGGTCCTGGGGCGGCAGTGCTGGTGCGGGAGGCTTTGGCACTTGAGTGCTGGCAGTGTCCACACTACTTTGGCAACGATGGTGCACTTCCAGAGTGCCCAGAGACGGGCAAGATGGTGCCCAGAGTGGCTTTTCTGCTGTCCCAGCCAACCAGGGATGACTTCAGGCTGTGGCAAACACCTCATCCCCTCTGCCCTCCAACTCCCCAGTGCTCCCCTTCAGATGATGCAATGGCATGAATATTCATCCCCATAACTTTCTTCTCTGGTTTGTAACCGTAACACATAGATAACATTCTCAAAAATCCCAGTCAAATAAATGATTACATTAATACAAAAATAGATTCACTGGAAAATCTACTAAAATTACTCAAGAAGTTTTTCCATTAAGTGACAAGGCAATGTGCTGAAAGAAGGCAATATTATTAAAGGAACAGAGAAGTGGTTTATTTCAATTTAAAAAGACAAGAAATCTGTCACTACTTATAAAGTATTTGTTTCTTCTAGTGAGAAATGGGAATCTGTTGCTTAGATTCTGCTCAGTATAACTGCTCTGTGGGTGTTAATTTTTCTAATTATGATTCATTATCAATGAAGGAAGTCGTAGAAGACCAAATGAAATGCTTTCTGACCTAGGATACAGAGGATTAGGACTAGAGTGGAGGATGACTGGGAGTCCACCCATTTGCCGTGAGTTTTTGCTCAAAAGACCCCTAAACCTCCCAGCATTTTTTAAGAAATAGTTTATTATTTTGTAATTTTTATTATTAGCTCAACATATAAGAAACCCTGATTCTGGCCATATGGCTTCACTTAAATAGAGGGGAAAATGGACTGAGGGAGAGGAAACATGTCCAGGATCTTGCACATGGCTTTGACTTCATGGTTTTCTCTCATGTCTTGATGTCTTTTAGCAGTTATTCAATTTGCATGAGGACTGGTGTCTCCTGGGTCTGTTATCTAGAGCTGTGCTTACAGTCATGTAGTTTCCCGTTATACTCCAGCCTGACAGAGATGTTCCAATCCAGAAAGCGTAGAGTGCCACCTTCCCTTCCCTTCCCTTCCCTTCCCTTCCCTTCCCTTCCCTTCCCTTCCCTTCCCTTCCCT
>JAWWMO010000043.1:30789557-30801960 GCA_035047845.1 Dendrocincla fuliginosa
CTTCTTGAGCTCTCTCAGGCTTGGTGCTGTGACCACTGCCTTGGGGAGCCTGTTCCAGTGCCCAGCCACCCTCTGGGTGAAGAATCTCTTTCTAATATCCAACCTAAACCTTCCCTGACACCACTTCAGGCCACTCCCTCAGGTCCTGTCACTTGTCACCACAGAGAAGAGATCAGTGCCTGTCCCTCCTCCTCTGCTCACAAGGAAGTTGTAACTGCCGTGAGGTCTCCCCTCAGTCTCTTCTTCTCCAGGGTGAACAGACCAAGTACCCTCAGCTGCTCCTCACACGGCTCCTCCTCAAGGCCCTTCACCATCTTTGTTGCCCTCTTTTGGATGCTGTCCAATAGCTTAATGTCTTTCTTACATTGTGGTGCCCACAATATTCAAGGTGAGGCCACACCACTGCAGAGCAGAGCAGGACAATCCCCTCTCTCCATCAGCTGATGATGCTGTGCCTAATGCCCCCCAGGACACGGTTGGCTCTCCCATCACACTTCTGTTTCTTTACTTCACTTCTGACTTGGCACTCCCACCATCCACCAGCTCCTGTTCTCATCAGCAATTTTCATAAGTGTATAACATGCATTGATGGCAGTGCCTGAAGAGCAAGAGAAGATGAATGTTTTTCTCTTAAAAGGGATATGCAGAACAGTAAATTCCAAGCAAGCTAATCTAGGAAAAAAAATAAAAAAAAAAATGAAGTTACAGATAAAAAGTTTACATCTAAATTGCTTCTAGCATCTAAAAGAGCCACCTTAGACATTTCTTCAGGTACTTTCTGTAGTTCTTTTGCTTTTACTGTTAAAATGATGTAATTTTAGGAAGAAGTCTCATTTCTCTTCAAGGCACAGCACACTGTATAGAAAATACTAAATTTCCTAACCTCAAAGCATGTTTTTGCAGACTGCAAGATTAGCAAAGGGTAGGGATGAAGTTGTCGTGAGCAGTAATTCTGAGCAGGGACTGCTGTCACAGAAAAAGTTCTCTAAAACACCTGGTTTTCCTATTGGTCTAATAGCAAGTAAGAATTTTAATAACATTAACCATATGTGGCCCTATCTGAGCAGACAGCTTTTTGTAGGCTCTGCTCCCTATATAAGGTATTGCCTGGTGATCATCTGCTGGAGAGTTTTCATCCTCTAAAATCCTATTTGATCTCCCTAGAATTGCACTTAATGGGAAAGACACTGAGCAACAAATCAAGGAGTGATTTGTATGACCAGAAGGGATGTAGAGGTGAGTAGATTCATTACGTGAATCAGGGTTCAAAGACAAGCCCATAAATGTGTCCAAAACGTCATTACTCAAAAGGTAACAGAAAAGGAAATACCAGAACAAAAATCACCTCTGTTTTTACTTGCTTGTGAAGTGTACCACTTGAAATGAAACAAAAGGGAAGCAAAGAACAATAATATACATTTTCTCTTGCCATTTCTTTGCTATGTATCCTTAGCAGAACACTAAAACAGCAAGAGCAAAACTACAAGATTCACTCAGAGTTGGACACTGCACCTGTTACATTCTTATGCTACAGAAAACATAGCAGAAGGGAAAGAAAAGTCATTCCTTCTGTTCTTTGACCAAAGCATGACACAGGTTTTCCACATGTATAAATCTGTGAAGCCCTGGTCAAGACACCCTGTGCATCATTCTCCCGCAGATGAATACTGGATGTCTTAAAGAACACCTTTTAGAGCTTCAAATTCTAACTGGAAAAACATATAGGATGATCCATCTGCAGAGTGATTGCATAGTTTCTACAGAAGTCTTGACTTGCATTGTTAATGCTAATAATACACAAAATAGGGGCGTTTTAGTCTAATGCCATTTGCCTATTTCCATGTTATTGCTTGTTGTCCAGTTACGCCCTTTCCTGTTTCAGCAAAAATCCAGGTGGCTGGCTGTTGCTTAGTCTGGGCTGAAACACTCTTGCATGTTGCCAGGGCTTTGAAAAGAGCCACACACCATTAGGGCTATTTAAAAGACCAAAGAAATAAATCCCAACTTATTGAATGAGAAGGCCTTGTAGGGTTTCCTGCTTTCCTACCTACTTACCCTGGTAGCATGCTGTTGCAGCATGGCTCTTGAAAGTTTCTGGGGAACAGATTTGTAAAATGACACTGAGAATATAGACCTCCTAGCAGGTATGTAACCCTCTGAGTATAAGTCAAGAGCTTCTTACAGGAGACAGCCAAGCCACACAATAGGAAGGTAATAATAGAACTAACAAAGAATCTTTAGATTGAGCAACTGCTAATTTTGTTGAGCACTCCTTTTCTGGAGGAGGGCATGGTAACATGGTAAAACTATAATTTAATTGGCATAGCTAATGGAAAATAACTTCTATAAATCTTTTTCTTATTACTAGAGTAACGCTATTGTTATGACTAGAGTAAGGTTACATTTTCATTTATTTCTCCTTGTTCATATTGAATATAGTTTATCCAGTCACTGTCACAACTCCAGAACTATTTGCTTAATGGTGAAAAACTGTGCCATTTTAAAAAAGAAACTACTTAACATGACAGCAAAACAAGCAAAAAAAGAGATATTTTTATGTATATTACCGAGCTTAATGTTAGCTGATTATAATCTTACAACTCTGATTGGCCCCACAGTACATTTTTTTTTTTTCCAAAACATGATTTTAGGAACAGTGAAACACTGTATTTTGTTGGCAAACAGTTACAAGAGTTTAAACCTTTAATCAAGCTTTGCTAAATACTTCAGTTTATAAATTGTTTATGAGTTAACCATGACTTTCCACACAAATCTGTTTCACTTTAATAATAGTCTGTAACTTTTCTACGCAGTATTCTGTCCAGTACAGTCTTCTACTGTTCAGATCTGACTACTCTTATGGTCTAATCAAAATTAGTCTCACTTACAGAAAAACTTAAATAATGTTCATGAATAAGCCAGTGCTGCTAATGGTGAATAATAATAATAACAAAAACTCTCTAAAGATCTTAATTCTTGCTCCTGTTACTCTCTTTAAGGAGGAAAAGCAGGCACTGATTCACCCCTATGTACTCGCCAGCCTGCCTTGTAAAGCCTGATTGATGCCTTGGTGCAGCTGTTTCCCTTTGCCAGCCCAGAGTGAGGAGCTCTGATTTTGCGCTGAGCCTCACACAGCTGCAGTTCAGCTGTGCCCCTGAGCCCCACAACCATCCGGGGGGATTAATCAGTCGTATTAATGACAGGTCAGTGTGTTGGGTCAAAGCATTTTGTCATGTTGTTAAGTGCTAGGGGAACATGCCTAGACACTGAATACCGACGGAGGGAAAGCGCATTGGGTCACCCTCCTCGAAAAGAAATGGTGAACAACCAGTGGCAAACCTGTTTGATGAGCATTCCTGCCCTCTCGTGGTAAAACTCTGCTAAAATTAGTTATTACATGGCATGCCGGTTTGTGAAGCACAAAAAAAAAAAAAATAAATCTAGTAGAAGAAAATTATAAAATATTTATACTCCCATATTGATTCACATATCTTTTGGTGTCTGAATTTCAAGCCGTCTTTGTAGGGCTTGTGCCTGTACGAGGTGAGATTCTTAGAGATGTTTTACACTTCAGTTAAAATCCTCTGCCTCTAATTTAATCTGCCATCCTCTGCCAGATGTGAGAGTAACACTTCACATGGACAAAGAAAGTGGAGATTTTTCCAGTTTTGTGGCTATTTGGAGATTTTTTTGTTTGTTTGTGTGTGTTATTATTATTTTTTTTAAATTTAAACACTAAGTAGAGAGCCTTTTAGTAATCAAAATAATGTAAAATTGGGAAAGAAATGTGTTGCACTTATACCACTCTCAAGTTTTCTCACAGCAGCAGCATATACTTCATTAAGCTGAAACACAATGCACTGTTGCCCTGTATTTTCAAAATAATTTGACAACTGCCTGAAAACCATGGAATCTTTGTATTTATTAACGTTTTGAAAAAGACTATTTAGATAGAGAAAATCATACTTGACAGCTCCAAAAATGGCACATTGAAGAATCAACACTCTCTTCTATTTGTGATTCTTGATACTGTCACATTTGCTCTTAAAGATGTACAGTTTACATTAACTCTATTAGCTCACAGTCTTGACAAACACTGAATCATACTCATATTCCATCCTTATTGTCTTGTGTCCTGTGATGTGACCAAGTCAAATCCATTTTTAGACAGGGCTAGAAGAAGCAGAAATATCAGCTGGATGAATTTACCTACTGTGAATATTCTTCTTGCATCTTGTCATAGTGAAGGGTTATTTGAAGGAAGTTTATGCCTGCACACATTCAAGGTGATTTCCAGAAATACAAGAATTGGAAAATCAAGTGGTAACACCATGTATGAAGTAAAGTGTTACAAAACTTGATGAGTCAGCTATCAAGATGTCTATCTTCATTTCACAAATATATTACCCTTTCTTCTTTCATTTTATAAAAAAGTAACAGCCTATAAAAACCAGGATGATGAGAGCTTACCTGTTGCAGCTAAGAAAGAAAAGTTGTCTTCAGCTGTCATATTCAAAGAGACTGTAAACTTTTCAAAAAAAAAAAAAAACAAACTGCAAAAGTATTCTGTTTAGCAGAAAATGTGAAAAGAAGGACATCAAAGAAAATAAATGTAGAGACAGATGTCATACACAATGCAAAGAAGGGAATTTCTTCCAAACTTACTGCTGTGACTAGTTACAGATCTGTAACATGTTAATTTGTTTGGTTTTGTTTTTTTTTTTTTTTTTTTTTTTAAGTGGAATGTATTTATGCATGTATATCTAAAATCTAAAGGCTGATTCATTACTGAAAAGTCCAGAGCTTAGGTTTTCAAAAGGGACTTCTGAGACTTTTGGGATTTTGAGATCCCAAGTCCAAACACCTCAGATGAATTTTATGCTCACTCACATACAATTGTCAGGTGGGGATAATGGAAATAAATGCACTCAAAAGGCATGAGACACTTAACCCATGCATTGAGTTCATGGAAGACAAATCATAACAGCTTTACCAACGCTTGTAGTATAAAAATTACTTTGTGAAACACCTATCCCTACAAGACTCATCATTGACAGAAATAATGCTTTCTAATTAATACTTTCTGGAAATAATGCTTTCTTAAGAAAGAATTTAAGTTTCAAGAAGCTAATTTTGATTTGTTATTTGCTGTAAGTGGCTTTCATTTTAGGATTTTTAGAGTTTGTTTACTGCTCAGTACATTTATCTGGGTAATTACTCAAAAGAAAGACACAGTTTAAACAACCTGCTACAGGCCTCCTTTTCTTAAGTCATTAAGATTGTGTGGCATTCTTAATTTGTTGCATTACAACAAGCCTCAAAGTATTGTTTGCATCAAACAAATTAAAACTATTTAAAAGAGAATACTATTAGGGTGCTGTTAATTATTTCAGGTAGTAAATATGTCATAAAATGTAGAGAGAGATCATAAAAATTGTCCTCATTACTGGAAATAGCATATGCCATATATTGGTGTTACCTACATTCCTTACTCTTGGGCTGCGTCACAATCCAGGCTACTGACCACTGCAGGAAAGAATGAATGAGACCTGTACACTAATGCCTTATGAATGTCTCTTTTTCCCCCAAGGCAAATAGATTCTTGAAATAAAGTTGAAATGAGCTTTTTATCACTCTTCTCTGTGATGGAAGAGAATCAAGATATTTGAATACTACAGGTATATCATACATGTCTCTTAGTCATAGCTGGAAAGTAACAGATGCTTCCAGACAGTAATTCAGGTGGTGGGTTGTCTTGCCTTTTTAATCTACCCTCACCTATTGACTGTGAAACTTTTACTGATCCTCACCCACCAGTTTTTGGACTTATTGCCCTGACTCTTCTCATACAGCCATGGACTGAGTTTCATTTTATTTAAACCTGCAGACAATAAACTTGCTATTCTTAGTTGTCAGACCTTTCAAGAGCTGACCATGGATACATGGGTTGCTTGGATCACAAGTTGAAAATCATTTCCGTATAGGCAGTAGTTGCTATGGCAACAAGGCTTCAACAATGCGTAAGCAATTAGCTGTATGTGGGATGAATCTGGGCTTCTATAAGCTGTTGTACCCTGGTTTAAAGAAAGTAGATTTCAGGGCATTGAAGGTCTGTATTGAAGGAGAATATGTAAAATGAAAATTTGTTCTCTTCCACAGAATAAGGGAAGAATAACTTGCATTACTTAAAATAAATGCATGTCTTAAAGTAGGGGCCATTAAAATAAATCTAGGCTATCTAATATTTCAGGAATTAAAGCCTAATTGCCAGGCCTCAAGAACAACCAGTGTGCCAAAAATAGGCTCTATATAGAGACAAGGCAAAGAAAATATCACAATTAAGTGGTAAATGTTTGAGCCTTAGGGTCTAAATACTCATTAGAGCAAACAGGCTTATTAACTTGCAAATGTAGGAAACGTACAGATTATTGTTCCAAGGAAGAGTCAGTAGCCCTGTGACTGGAGCACTCACTGGGATAAAGTTGTTTGACAGAAACAGAAATTGCTAGGAGATGCCAAATCTGGAAGCCCAGGAGGAGCAAGGCTGCTGCAGGTCCCCAATGCCTGCTGGTCTGACTTGAGGCTGATCACGTACCGCAGATAGGCACATGCATGTGCACAAACACACACACACAGACCCCAGGTCTCTCCAGCAGCTGGCCGCACCCCTGCTCCTAGTGCACCATTTCTCAAGGTGTCCCATTGCCAGCAGCTCCCTCTGGACCCCAGGCCACATTCCCCCTTTGCCAGTTAGTCCAACTTGTTGCTGGCCAGCTGGCACTGTGGACACAGGACTCTCACTCCTGGTCCATCCCCATTATATACAGACAGACAGTCCAGAGAGACCCACATCCAGGAAAACTGTAGAAATAGAGTTCAGACTGTACTGGCCAGGTGCAGGCATGGCCAGACAAGCTTCCTGACCTATGCCTGTTACAAAAAAGCAGACCATTTCTTCCTTTTTGTCTCTCTTTTCCCATTCTTGTTACTCCCCAAGCCACTCCAATCTATGCTTTTTCCTACTTTTATTGCCTACCCTACCCTTTGCAGTACCCAAATACTCTACCCTATACCCCACAGGAAACCCTATACCCTGAACAGTATCCATGGTCTGTGGGGTCACCCAGAAAGTCATCTCATTGACTCCTGGCACTGGGTGACTCCCAGGCATACGGGACTGAGGCTGCTCCAAGACAGATATGGGGCTGGAGTGGGATCTCTTGTCTCTAACTGGGACACTGGGGTTCCCTTTGCCATCATGTCTTTGGGGCTGGGGGGATGACATTTTGACAGCATGATATCTCCTGTGAAGCTCCAGGAGAACAGGGGAATATTGGGGTTTTCCTTTGCACTCCACTGGTGATGGAAGAGGGTGGAGGGGAATTTTTTGTCACACAAGCTAAAAAGTAGTTCAGGAACTTTGATCAAAATTAACAACATCTAATTAACATGTTTTAACCATAGGGCTATTAAGTGTTCAGGCCCTTCTCTGAAGTTTCTCATCCTGCATCTAAAAATTCTTGAAAAAATATTTTATAGAATTTTTTATGCTATAGAAGGAAAAAAACCCCAACATTTTAATGAGTCAATTCTTGCTGACGGAAAGCACTTTCAAAGAAAAATTTTAACCAGCCATCATTGCTCTAGTCCTGCACCTTCCAGCTGCTATAATCAGAAGCTGATGGTTACAATTCTGTTGCACAGATGAGAAGAGAGTATGTGTGGGTATCAATTTTAGCCAGGAGAGGAGCATAGTGGAGTCTTCTAGGAACACCTGGAAGTGATGATTTAATTTTATTACTCTTACTCACATAACTTTCAGCCAAAAGAAAGACTCCTACTAGCTAAGTCTTTTTCTTTAATTCCTCAGTTAAAACCTGTATTGACTTCATGGAGACATTCTTTGTGGGGAGCTAGAGAATGTTACATACTTGTGAATGGGTTGTCACATTTCCTGTAACAAATGTGGCTCATCACAGTGACTTTTGCACTGCTGCACATGTTGTGTTTGTGTTCATATTTTGATGATAAAACATTGGACACTCTTAAGAGAAGACTCATGCACTGCAGATGCACTTCATCATACAGACTGCTATTCTCAGTTGCATTCTAACTTATGCATGGTCCTCTGTGATATGCATTTTGATGAGTAGGTCAACAAAAACCGAACAATGAAACCAATACAGTCGCGTCTTCTATCTGTATTTTGCTTGTATCTGTTAGTCTTGTTTGCATGGTGAATTTTATCAGTGAAGTTGAATGGGCATCTCAGAGCTGCTTGGACAATGGAACTTAACTTTGGAGGCCTCAAGATTTTACTGGTCATTGTTAGTGGCTTCTAGAGCAAACATATGGGTTTAAGTATAGGTTTAATTATTTGTTGTCTAGACATATATTTTCAGAAGAGTTTATAAATTGTTTAGCTTGTTTGCTTATATTAACTTGTCCTCATTTTCCTTTTGGTACCAAACTCGATTGGTTTAAAGCAATAAGTATGGTCCATGGGACTTTTAACTGGGAGGAAGAAATATACTTTCATTAATCTAGATCTGCATTTGGTCAATATCTTCTCATGAAGTACCACAGTCTCCTACCCGATGACTTTTGATTGTGACATATTATATTAGTGGACCCAGAGTCCAAACCCTAGCAGAGTTAAAAAAACATCCTCACTTGGGCTTTTATGTGTTTTTACAGGAACACAACCAAATTGAAATATTTAGTTTTCAGGCCTCTAGTCATTAAGGAAAATGAAAAAAAAAAAAACAAATCAAACCAAAACAAAGCAGTTTTCTATGGAATGCACATAGTTTTTGCTAAGAAAAGAAAATAGATTTGGTCAAAAGCCCAATTTTCCACTGAAAGTCTTCCAATGTGAACTGTTTGCACAGCCATAAAATACAGTTATAAATATAAATGAATGGAAATTAATCTTTCAGGTATCTTCTTACACTTACTCACTCTCACATAAATACACACATACTATGGATGGACAGCTAGCAGGACTGTAATATTCATTTTACTTGTTATTTAAAGAATCAGGAATAAAACAGTGAAGAGATGTTTTCTATAATCCTCCTCCAAGTTAAAAAAAAAAAATTATTCTCCTTCAAGGTGTATTGAGACAAATATCACTAACATGATAATCCACAGAGAAACTACTTCCTAGCCTTTGATGCAGACACCTGTAAAAGATAACTGAGCTTAGATAAATTTTTAGAATATTAATTCACTGAATAAGTGTGGGTTCTTCAACTGTATAATTTTAAAAGGAAAGACAAGTGTGGGATGGCTATAGTATTCCCTACGCTGCTTAATGAGACAGAGAATTAGCTCAACTTCAGATGTGTCATATCTGGTAACTGAATGGATTATTAACTTTAATGCAGTCAATGCAATATTAGTCTCCTATTTAACTTAATAAAAGTCCAAGATAATGGTTGGGAAACTCATGAAACAGTAATCTGTACATTACAAGTCCATAAGAAAAATAGTGGCGCGTGTGTGTGTATGTAAATGGATAAGGTGAATAGTGAATAACAGCAAAAACCAACAGAGGAGAGGAGAAGGGAGGAACAAAGATGCATACAATCAACCATGTATAATGATACCATCCAGAAAGCAGGTTAAGCACAGCCATAACCCATGTGGTGTCTACTCTTGTCCCTGGATAAACTCAAAAGCTAAGTGATTATGCTGTGTTAAGGAAGTGCAGGAACCACAGTACCAGCTACTGGACCGGACACACATATACTTGATTCTACCTGATCTATCGGGCTTGTGCAGAAGATAGATCAATTAGGCCTTTGACTAAGGTACTAGACATTTCCTAGGCTGCAATCATGCCTCAGATGCAGCATAGATATACACAGATAAACTCCACTCCCTTGTCATGCCATGCCATGCAGTGTTCTGAAACTGCACAAGAGCTTCATTAACTGAGACAGGCATTGGTCTGGACTGGTCAGCTGTGGGATTTTCTGGGTGAGAGATCCCTGAGTTTCATCCATACACCTGGGGATCAGACGTCATGCATTTAGCTGTGAAGTCCTTCTAGAACTTGTGCAGTTTTGGGGAGTGGAAGAAGGTGGTTTTATGA
This sequence comes from Dendrocincla fuliginosa, assembly GCA_035047845.1. Lineage (NCBI taxonomy): Eukaryota > Metazoa > Chordata > Aves > Passeriformes > Dendrocolaptidae > Dendrocincla > Dendrocincla fuliginosa. Next base: position 30,799,657 of record JAWWMO010000043.1, read on the forward strand.
CAGATTTGCAGGCAAACAATTAGAATGTGGGTCAATGTAGTAAAATATAAGACCAGATTAAAATTCTAGTTTTTAGCAACCTTCAAGAACCTGAAAAAAAAAAAAAGGTGCTGTTCTGGCAAGACAGCAGAAGAAATTATACACAAGTATGCAAATCTTGTCTTTTATTTTCAAATATCCTAAAAAATGGTAGTCCTGAAAGCCTTCAGGAACCAAAGATATTGTCTTTCTCTCATTTTCACAGAAAGATCTGGAATATGCTGTCCTTATGCAAAGCAGCAGTGGCTATATGCTGCAGTGAGGGGAGGGACTCCTTTCCAGGCAGTTGTTGGCTACTCTCTGCTTTGATCTTAATAAACAAAATCTTTCAGAAATTAGTGAAGCAATGGAAAGTCTCAAGACAATGAAGCAAAGGACTACAGGTTCATGTTTCTGCTATAGGCAGATTAGTCAGCAAACATGGAGTGAAATAAAGCCAGGCTAACTCATTATATTTTATATACTTGGGATCAACTGAGATGATTCAGCAATTCCTTGTATTGTATTTGTGCTAAGTTTAGGATAGAGAGTTTTGTAAATACTTGCTTATTATCAGATATTTTGTTCTGTGGAAAGGGTCTCAAAGCAATAACTTTCATTTGTAGAAGGATATTGGAAAATTTTATATGGACATAGGTTTTGAGTATAGTGGTTTTACCAAAAAGATCTGAAAATGTCAATGCAAATAGTGAACTTTAATTAAATTTTACACATACAAATGTCTAAGCACTACATGAGCACCAAGGAACTATATGCCGTTAGATGCTAAAGTGAGGTTTTTGGACTGGTTTATTTTTATTTGGGTGTTTCAAATGACACTCTGTTCTTTTGTTGTCTTTTTTTTTTTTTTTTTCCCCTAGGCATAATTACAGCTGTGTAATGTAAAATTCCAAATATAAAAGAGAAGGTCGAATAGACATAAAGGTTGAACAAACCTTAAGGTTGAACAAATTTAGAAAGAAGAATTCAGGGTGGATTTTTTATCTGGAAAAGAGCCTGATTCAGGAAGAGAAAGATCAACCCCAAACCAATATAGGAAGGGCATACTAATTTTAAAGCAAAATATTTTCAGTATTTTTCCTTTTTCTAACTAAATAAGAGAGTTTTTTCCAGTGGTGGTTTTTTTTCCCCCATTCTTCTGAGTGTACTAAACATTCTCAGGAGTATCTTATGCGGCAAAAGTTGGTGAGCATATTACAAGCTACAACAGTAATTTCCTCTCTGCAAGGGAACACACCAAGCAACATCAAAAATTCAGAAATTTGAAGGATCAAATAAATGACAGCAGAAAAATCTTAAGAATCTCATGAAAAATATTTTGAAGTATCTTTTGAAATAAGAATTGGAGTATAATGACTGCAAGGATCACTCCAAAACAAGGTCATCTATAACTGACTTATATACTTGTTTTCTGTAGATGCAGCCAATGAGAAAGTCATAACATTTTATTACCTCTCTCCAAGGTTATGAAGTTCTCATTTGTAGCAATTTTTTCTTGTTGACATCTGACCCTGTTCTACCATGTCAGAAGAAAAACTATTGTGATTACAGTATTAGTACAAAAGACCATAAAACATAGCTCTAGTTTGAACCCTTTCTCCTACCAAACAACACCATTTTATTCAGCAAATCTCCTTTCTCTGTACATTCTGTAATAGTTGCCTGTGTCAGTAACATAAATGAGCTTTCTGTCCTGCACAGCCAGCACAACTAGGAAATACTAAGCTGCAAATTTTGTTCCATCTTGTATATCATCAACAGACCTGTTCAATAGCGTTCAGCAGGATACACCTGTGCAATTCTGTTGAGGGAAATAGGTTTATAATGCTATCCACAGAGAGGTTGATTTGGAATTTAGGGTAGCACAGATATAGGTAAGACCTCATTTGTTTTGCAGAACATTTATATCCAGCACTGATAAGTGACATGAAAACCACCCTAGAAAACTGTGTTGAATTCTAAGGAATGCAGAGAAAGCAGTCAGGAAAAAACCCAAACAATACAACACAACCAAAAAGACACCAAATATTAACACTCTATTTTATTTCTAAACTAAGTACATCTGATACAGAAATTATCCAGAGATAATGATGCAGAAGTCACAATGCCAATAGCACAGGTATTTTTCAGGACAAGGCCATTCATATTAAGAAATAAAAAGCTAAAGACTAAAGTACTGATTAGTGTTTACTAAGACTTTTTTCTTTTTTTTTCTTTTTTTTTTTTTTTTTTTTTTTTTTTTTTCCCCTTGGGAAAAAGTTCCAC
>JAWWMO010000043.1:30810816-30947187 GCA_035047845.1 Dendrocincla fuliginosa
TTTTCTTTGATATTATCTCTGTTCTTTAAAATCCTGCTAATGAGCATTATTAAAATATTTGTTGAGAAGTTCTATACATAATAAAAAATCTGTCAATTTTCCTATCATCTCTCTGTGGACTGATGAAAAACTAGATACAACCTGTGGTAACTATGAATGATCTTACTGGCCTTTATCAATATTGCTGTAACTTTAGTAGATTTATAGTCTTTGAAACTGCCAAGTGACTGAAGGTAATTAAAAATTACCAATGAGTTAGCTTTTTCTTCAGACAACTCTTTGTGCTACAAGTTACATGAACTCGAGACACCCAGTGCAGATGCCATTGTACTTTCCTGATGGTGACTTAAATTCTCTCTTTAACCCACATGGTAAGAATATGTCAACTTTCATTTCCAGATTCAGAGATATATATATACATACATATAATAGATGTAAGAAAACCCTCTCTTACTGGCTAGCCTTCTAGCCATTTTTTTTTCTCCAGTCTTTTTTTCCCCTAACAGACTGTCTATGATTCTTTCAATTGAGTTTCTCTAAGTGTAGTATTAGGTTTTGTTTGTAATTTCTGCTTTTACTGATCCAGAAGAATGACTACTGCAAATCATCCTCTATCTTTATCAAAGAACTGTAAAAGAAACCAATTATTTAATAGATGAGTCTCAAAGGACTCTGCCTTATTTGTCCTCTCGAAAACACATTATGATTTTATTATTGAGAATTGCAGGCTATCTGCAAAAGTGATATTTTTTACTATTTTGTTTGTTTGTTTTTTGGTTTAGCTGTTAACTTTGCAGAATAGAGAAAAGATAGGTAGAAAATAAGAAGAGCAAAGATGGAGGAACAGCCAAACAACTCCTCTCTGTAGGAGACTCTAGGGATGGAGGAGCAGGCTCAGTGCCCCCTTACCTCTGGGGATGGGAAGAGTAGGTAAATCTCTGCTGCTTGGTCACTCAATCTGGTGGGACTCTGCCACTTCGATGTGTTGGTGACATCTGAGTTTTTAAGGAGCTAGTCTGGAATAGAAAAAGAGATATTTGTTTTCTCACAAAGCGAAACTTTTCTAGAAATCTACTCCAGTTAATTACATTCACTTGGTAGGAAAGCATCTTGACTTTTCCTTGCATACACAAACGAAATGTGAGTGTGCAAACCTCTACGTATTCCTTAGAGGTTAGATTAGGTCCTACAGAAAGACTGAAAGAATATCACCTGAGTTTTTGTGTTTCTTCTGCAGGTCTATTTTATTTCTGTCCGTTATGAACTCTAATTTTAATTTTAGCTTATACATTTCTCAAACAAGCTATTGAATTTTCCAGTACTTCAGGAATGTGCCAACTGGAATGCAAGCTAAAATTTCAACAGAATTCTGTGAATTGTAAAAAGAATGTTATTTTTATTCTAATTTTTCATCTGAAATGATTTCTTAGTCAAAACTATTTTCAAGCACCTAAGCAAAAAACAACTTTAAAATAAAATGACTTTTCTGAGACAAAATAGAATACTGCATGCCTCATTTCTGAAAAGTATGTTAGGAAAATGGAAAGATGAGATTTATTTTCTTCACTTTTAATGAACCGAGTAATAGTAGGACACGTGGTGAAATATGAATAATATTTTCCCAGAGGCTATTTCCTTCTGATGCATAAATGCTCTGTTTTCCTTTAGCAGGCATTAAGTTGATTTTATATGGAAAATTCAAAGAACTGATAGTAAAACCTATGTTACTGTTCTACTAATTGCAGTGAGTTTTAGAAATTGAACTTTCAAGCACCATTTATTCTGGTGGTAAAGTGCTGATTTAATAATTTAAAAAACCCTCAAAAAGTAACATTTAATATAGAAACTAAACCACCTAAAATAGAGTTTTTTTCTTTTACATTTACTCATATGCAATATTGTGGTTATTATCTCCTAGAGAAAAATAGAACTAAAAGTAGGAAGATAATGGGTCAGTAAATTTGAAATTACCTCTTGCTTCATAGGCTAACAGGTTACTACACAAATATGTTAATGAAACTAATTTACCACAGAATATGTTATAGAATAGCTAAAAACTTATTTTTTGGGTATTTTTCCAGAATTGGTTAGGCTCTTCTAGAAGGTCCCAATTGTCTTTCCACATGAAATTGGTTATCATTAATGCTTATGTCTTTTTAACCCAACCTCAGTATAATTTCAATATTGTGTCAGAGCTGCTTTTTCTTCCCTTCACAGATAATGTGGATTCTAAAACTGATTTGTCCCAGGTCCTGTGAAAAATTGGAGACACAAATAGAAATTACATCAGCAGAGGAAAAGGAGTAGTGACATTTCCATCAGGGCACAAATATAGTCTTCCATATTTCAGCACTTTCCTGCATTAAGACATGTAATGTTCTGAACTTGGGTGTTCTTCACCATGTATGAAGTAAGAGCTTCAGACTTTGCTGGTGGGCCTGGGACCTACTTCTGTCGAACCTTTGCAAAAAGTAGTATCACTGCTGTCAGATGAGAAGTTGTTTCCTGGAAAATTTCTAACCAGTTCTGAAGTTGAATGGACTTCAGCTGCTTGTTACACAACCCGGTGGTTCTAGCTTTCATTTGAAGTGTCCAAGATATAGCCTTAACAAAGTAAGATATTCCTTTCCTTGACAACTGACATGCTTTGACACTCAGACCTAGAAGACATGAATAAAAAATTTACATGAGATGAACACTGACAGTCTGTTTTATTCACCTTTTTTCTTTGTTTGGTTTTTTAACTTCCAGCTTTCAAAAGAACAAATTCCCAAATAGTCTTCATACAATATCTTCAATAGCCACTAGAATAGGATATATTTTTCAGTTTCATCTCATTCTACCTCTCCCTGTTTGGTGGGTCCGCAATAAAAACATTTCTTAAATTTATGGAATAATATTCTAAGGAAACACACCTAATATCTGTCTTTAAAGATTTCACACCTACTTTTCCTTTCATATAAACTGTAGATTTGTACTAATCTTACAGCAGTAATGTTGTTAAACCTGAAAAACCCATATGTAAAATGCATATATTTTTACTACTGCCATGTTGACTTTTAAAATTTTGGATGTCTGCTTTCAGCTTCAGGTGGGTTAGTGCTGCCTGCTAGCAGACATCCCAGTCAGAAATTCCAGTCAGAACTGAATTCCTGAAGAGATGATGTTGATTATTAGTCATATTTTTTTTTTTTTGCCAGAAGATTTTAAGTGAATATAACTTATTTTTTAAATCAATTAATCACTGTGTTAAATTATTTTCCATTTAAATCTTTTTCAAAGTGAAAGAGCTCTAAAAAAAATGAGTCATGCATTTCAAAGGATCACTGCTGAATTTTCATCAAGGACAGAGACCCTAAAAATTAGCAATTATTTGTTTAAACCAAGAGAAACATTCACTTTGCAAAATTTATGGCAAGGAAATATTACAGAGATTTGTAATAATTGATCTGATCATGGTGGACCATCAAGCACCTTGCTTCTTTGCTGCCTTCAGTAACTGGAAAAGGCAGGTTCACATGGTAACCTCAAAATCCTATCACCAGATAAGAAGCACCAAGGAGAACACACAGAGGAAAATATCTGCTCTTTGTTTCTTGTTCTCCTGTATGACTGGGTACAGAGTTTTAATCTCTCTATCTGGCAGCCACATAGGTTTCAAATAGCTCTTACAGGGCTGCTGCTGCAATCCAGATTCCTATTTGTGCCGTTGCTATGCTTGTTATCTACTGTAAGGACAAGTTTTTTACGCAGTTGCCTCCTTCTGCTCCTGTTTCTGTTTACCCTGTGGTAGGTTAAACTCATCTGAATTCAACTCAGACCATACCTAAACTGATTTCAAAATTCTGTAAAGCTGTTGAGAGATATCTATGTGTTGCAATTTGTAGTATTCGACTTCCTTGCAAGGACTTCTTTGGTTACTAGTATGGGATGCGACCTGCAAAAACTGACCAAGAAAACCAAGTTATGGTATGATGTGAATTATATCCAATTCAGATGATGAACAGTGATTTTCTAAATTGGACTATGTTGCTAAGGATAATGTATAAATTTTGCACTTTTTTTGTTGGTTTTTTTTTTTTTTTTTTTTTTTTTTCTTGGTGGGGGTGTTTGCTTGTTTGTTTGCTTTGAGTTGGGTTTTTTTGTTTGGTTGGTGGTTTTTTTGCTTGGCTTTTTTGTATGTTTGTAAGTTTTGTGGGGTTTTGGTTTGCTTGGGGTTTGGTTTTTGGTTTTATTTGTTTGGTTTTTGGGGTTGGGGGACTTTTTTTTTAATTTTATTTTGGTTTTTTTTTTTTTAAGGAAAACTCCAAAGGACCCTTTTTTTGTAAGGATTAGCTCCAAAGTAAAATGCCTGATCTACATGCCAGTTTCTAGAAAATGATTAAACAGGCTTTGGTATAAATTCCCTGCAGAGAGAAGTTCACCTGGGGAATATCCAACCTGGAAAAGGGAAAACTCATCATTTTCAAGTGCTGTATATATTACTTAATGGAATGCAGGGAAATTGCACACAAGAAATAATTTAGAAGAGCATGAGTCAGTAATGATACAGGACTCTTGCCTACCTAATTATAGGTATGTACTAAACTAATTGAGCTTAATTTTACAATCCTTATGTTTATTTGGATCAATTTTATTTCATAGGTCTCATTTCTCACCTTTTTGGTACAGAATATAACTTTTCTCATTTTCCTCTTATAGTTCGAGTAGGATTTGTGGCATTTCTTCAGAAACACCACTGAAGTGGTAAGTAATGCTTCTCCTACCGGAAATGTGGTACATAGAAGACAACCAGTTGGCCAGTTTGCACAACTGTGCAACTATAGTCCCAGAGGTTTTTGTACTACCATCCATTTCTTCAATTTTTTCATTAGGAGGAGGGACTCTTCAGTATCAAAGTGTTGTCATCACATGCTGTAAACACTTTTGACTTTTATCTAAGCCTATATGAAACTTGATTTATTGACAAAGTAATATTCATCTGAAAATTCTAGCTGCAAAGTGAGCTTCCAGTCAGGTTACTATGTCCTGCTGTTTTCCATGATGTGCTCTCAGAACTGCTGTTGATTTTGTTGAGAGAAGTTTAAATTCCTCTGGGCTCTGCAATACCTTCTGTCCCATCTCTCCAACTTTCATTGTCTATTAAGAATCAAGGTGGTAAAAAGGTAAGTGTGTAGAAATTATTAGCAAATAAGGATCTCAAGGCATGTGATGCTAATTTAATAATGGCTATATAATATATTAGAGTTGCTCGTTTGGGCACTGTCACACACAGCTCCACCAGTCTCAGCAACATCATCCTTAGCAACCTGTACAACTTTCTTGTGGAGATATTATTTTGTAATTCAACAACAGTTCAATATATCAATTATTTTGTGACTCAACAAGGATTCAATATATCAAGATATACTGCCTAAATTAGGCAGCATATTAAAAAGTAATGGCAGGATAATTTCATACAATTATAATTTTAGCTCGGGGACTGATCATTACTTGATTACATGGTGCTGTTGTCTATTGGTTGTGTAACTTATTTATAGCTGAAAGTGAAATCAAAAAGCCAATGAATAATTATCTCCCAAGAATAAGTGGCAAAAACTGTAGGAACTTTAACATGTGGACAATGTGGCCCAGCATTATTAACAACCATGATGGACAGGCAAATAGTTGACTTCCTCAGCACTTGCAACAGCTCTCTTTCCCCTACACTGACTACGTCCACTTCATCCTTCCATCTGTAATACTGCACTAGTGATGCACAAACATCCACCCCACTCAAACTTTCATCTATTATGAAATTTACACAGTGACAGGAGGATCACAATTCAAATGGCACTCAGCATACTTTTGTTGCTGTGTTGGAAGGAAGTGTAGAAACTGGGAAGATAAGAAATAGTGGTAGCCACCTCCTAATGCAGAGAGCTAGTCTGCAGCAGCCACTGTGAACTGTAAGGGACAAGAGGAACATGGTTTTGGGAATGTTCATGCTAATGAAGGTGGCATAAAGCATACTGAGCCATTTTCAGAAATAATCAGAGGACCACTTCACAGCAACCCCTCAAAGGCTGCTTTCAAGTCCGTAGCCTAAGGAGAGGTAAGAGGTAAAATGGAATTTTGCATGGTGGATTGCCATTTTCCTCACTTGTCTGATGAGTTTTTTTTCATTCAGATGCTTGAGAAAATGAGGCTGTATGAAGAGTTTAAAACTATAAAACCAGCCACGGCAAGCCAAAAATCATTGAATTACAAGTTCAGTTTCAATAAAAAGATTTGTCAGTGCCAACTTTGGATGATTCATTCAATTTCTTCTGATCATTCTCGTTGTAGGAAGGTCAGCACAGTTCCTCAAAATGCTCATAGCAACTAAAGCCTAATTTATCAAAAAGTTGTACAGATATTAGTAGATTGAAATACTGTTGCAGAAATACTGACACAATCTTTGGCTGGTGGATATTTCCATATTTCATTCCTTCTGAAGTAGTTTCTGAAAGTTTTGGACTTGCATAGAATTTAGTTAAAACCCTGCAGGCTGACATAGGCCATCTAATTTTTTATTGAACTGTTTCTTATTTTCTCTTTTCTCATTTTTTATCTTTTTTTCTTTTTCTTATTTTTCCCTCTTTCACAAGTTGACCAGACAATTCTCAGTGTTGATACATCTTGATCATATTGATCTTGTTAGTCTGGATAGAGATGAAAATGTGATTTACTGCTGCTATGGCTGGTAATCTCTTATCATTGAATGAATTATAAGACACATGTCTGTGTCTATTGACTCTGGTTTTGTTGATGAATAGGATGCTGTGACCTAGATGCAGACCTCTGTAGGATGCTTTTAAGTTTTCTCAGATATCAACACATTTCTGAACAACTGATTTTATTGTAACAGGATAACAGATTTTTATAACTATTGATCAAATATGAGAGATTTTTAAAAACTCCACTGTGGTGAGTCATAGTAAAGTGAAGTGTTTTCTGATGGCTCAACAGGACAGCAAAATTTCTGGCCATATTTTTCCTGCAAGTGAAAAAGACAGATATATTTTTAGAATGTAATTCCCCATTAGAAAGTAGTCTCCAAGTAAAAATACTTTTCATTTAGACAGACCACTGCAGTTTCATTACAATGTGATGAATAATTTAAAATAACAATATGCTTTGTAAAAGTAATTACTTTAATTCTGTTGGAATTTTATTATACTTTAGATATAAGGTTAAAGTACTGAGAATAAAAAAGAATAATATTTTTCAGTAACTTATAGTAAACACTTTAATAAAGTCTTAACTTTCTTATCCTGTTCTGAAAAATTCTATAGCACTTTAATTGGTGTCTGATAGCTCCTTCAGATTCTCTGTGTAAACAACATAAACCATAAAACTACACTAACAGGCTCAGCTAAACTCTGCTCAACTTTGTGTTGAAGTGGTTGGGGAGTAAGGAGATCTGTTCTCACAGATTTAATCCTTATTTCACCTATTTGTGATACTTTGGAAGACAGAGGTTTTGGATGTTCAGACAATACTGCAGGATGTGTCATGACAAGAGTATATAACATGCTTTTGAACTTATTCCATCTCTGTTATTCTATCCTGTGATGCCAGACTGAATCATCATAGACTGAGCAAAAGAAAGGTCCACGGTAGATATTGCAATTATTTTTTCAGAACCTGAAAAACAATGGAAGGTGGAGGGAAGATTTCACCAGATTAAAGGACATAGGACACTGTATAGCAAACCATTTATAAGACAGTTTCAGGTACTGCACTGGTGATCTGGTCCTACTAAACTCCCTTCACATCTTTAATAGCCTCTGAGCCAGACAAGGTTTCGCAAATGGCATGGGCAATGAGAGATTTCCATGCTGACGTTCCAAACCACATTGTATAGTGCAACACAGTACAAAAATGTGTAAGTAACAGCAAAAGAAATTAAGCATGTCTTATGTGTTTTTGATTTACTCATTTCACTCAAAATTATAAACTGTTAATGTAGTTCTATTTTGAGGAAAAATATCATAGAAGATATAGTCTGTACTGTTTAAACTGTTAAACTGATACAAGCATAGAGTTACATGTTTATATAGCTCAGAAGTGTTTATTTTTAAAACCTTTGTAAATGAAGAGTGTACTAAGCTGGGTGCCTGATTAATGTTATGGATTACACTGGGTAAGGCTTAGTTTACTTGCTGAACTCAATATTTTAATAAAATTTTCACTGCATATTTGATGACAAGAGTGCCATTTTATTGGCTTATGTAAATTGCTGTCTAGGGTTCTTCAATATTTCAGGAAAAGCTTTTGGTATAGATATTGTTTCCTCATGGGAAATAAATAAACAAAAGAGCTTATTGAAAGCAAATGTGTGGAAACTCTAATCATGACCTTGGGCTCTGCTGTCTGTTAATGACAACGGACTAGGCTGGTTTGGGTGCTTGGTTTTCTTACTATTGAAATTAACTGCAAAACTGCAGTACAAAACTACTCTGTATCCAAGGACCTGCAATGGAAGAGATATCTATTATCTAAATTAACTTTTGCTTTGTATTTACCTCTTACTGCCCTTGTATGTGCAGAGATGCACTACAACTGGATTAGCTATCCTTTGGGAAAATAGATTTGGAATTGGACAATGAGATGTTGAAAAATTATTACATGGCATGGAGTGAAATAGCTACTTCCAGAGCATAAATCCTCTGACTCTTTAGATGAATGTCATGGAATGAGATGAATTGCCCTCCAGAGAGTCTTGTCTTCATGGGATGGGAAGGGAAAGCACAATCACTCAATTAAACTTAGATATCTAACTTTTGAATACTTAAGGTAGGTATTCTGCACTGTTTGATGCAACATATTTTTGTAATATATTTTAGACCTAAACACGCACACTAGACTATTTCTTCTTACTATATGCACACTGTATCTTTTTTTCATCCTTATTGGAATGCTCACATCTCTTGCAATAATCTTTTATTTGTGTTTCTGTTTTCACAAATTCAGATAATATTTACCTCCAGTGAAAACCTGGCAGTCACGTGGTTTGATTAGGACTTCGAATTGATGGATCTGGAAACAAGACAAGCTGTATGTACTTATATATGTATATATATATATATATATACACGTGTGTGTGTGTGTGTGTGTGTGTGTGTGTGTGTGTGTGTGTGTATTATGGCCCCCTTTTTTTCTAGAAAGGCTGTGAACATCAACTTACGTGTCTTGAAATAGCCCAGGACACAGGACATTCTGTCTTAGAAAACCTATAAGCATTTTAAATCACCTTTTAGTGGAAAACCTGTCACTGAAAAAGTATCTGACTGAGAAGCGCTGTCAAGAATTCTGTGCAAAAGACAATTTCATGATATTATAATTTGTGTGGGGTTTTTTTGTGGGTTTTTTTGGGTTTTTTTTGTTTTTTTTGTTTTTTTTTTTGCAGGTGATGTGTAAATTTTTTCTCTGGCAGATGGCATGCACATTCTATCTATAATTACATGGTCACTTAGAATACAACACAAGTTTCTGATTCCACCTGTTTCCTCTTCATTCTTTTTGCCTGTTGGTGTAATTTCCCTTGTACTAGGCTTCTGTGTGCTTAAGCAGGGAGCTGGATCTAGATGAAAATTAACTGTAAAAGATATTCTTTCTTTTCAGAAGGATCAGTCACTCAACTCACTGTTCAGAGTTATAAGCTGGCTAGAAGAAGACAGAACAATGAGTGTTGGGAGCAAGACCAGAGTAACATTTCAGTTTTAGCTCTCTGCCAAGCTGCTTTCCAGCTGATTGTCACTGGTCCTGTACTGTGCGTGGGGTTATTCGTCTCCGGTTCAGGACTTAGTTGTTTCTCTTGTTGAACCTCATAAAATTCCTACCCAATTATCCATGTTGTCCAGTTCCCTCTGAATGACAGCACACCCATCTGGTGTAACCTCTTCTTCTTCCAGTTTTGTATCACCTGCAAACTGCCTGAGGGTTCACACTGTCCCGCCACCCACATAATTAATTAAGAGGTTATAGTATGGTTGCCTCAGTAGCAACCCCTAGGGCACACCACTAGTGCCTTGTCTGGTGCTGAACTTTGTGTTAGAGATCAGTACCTTTTGGGAATAGCTGTTCAGGCGTTTCAAATCCACCTCACTCTTCACTCATCTAAGCCATATCAGCATCTACATGGGAAGCTCAAGCCTTCTGTCTATATGTGGTATAACTGGGTGCCCTACAATTCCCTTCAACCTACTTAGAAATGATTAATATCATTAATATACTCAATATTTTCTTTTGTTCTGTATTCTGTGCAAAGATTAATATTTCATTAAATGTTTGTGGGTTTTGATTTTGTTCCTGCTTTTCTTATCTTTTTTTTTTTTTTTTTTGGTAAGACCATATCAAGCAGGTAATATAAATTCAAGAGGCAACAGTTTTTTGATGGTCTTTTTCACTTGTCTTTCATTGCAGTGCATATAGCATCTGATTCATTTCCTGTTGATGACACTGAAGATATGTCTTGTGACCTGAAAGGGAGAGGAGTTATTCTTTGGTGGTGCATGCATATATTCAACTATGGCCATATGCTCTACTGTTTCTAGAGGTTGAGTACAGTATAAAAGAAAGGCAAACAATCTTTGTTGTGACAGCTGGTGGAAGATGCTTCCCCTTTTTGCCCCCCAACTCATGGTCCCTGAGGTGCCCTAGAGAGAGCCACATGGAGTCCACAGGAGGGGAAGCAGAGAGTTTATTAACATAGCTGGTGGTATATATAAGTTTTAGGGGAATCCAAATTACTACCAATAGAAATCAAGGGATAAGGACCAATGAAAAAGGGTTAACTAAGGACCAATGGAGAATCTAAAACAGTCTTTCAAGGACTAATTCCTTGGTGCTTAGCTACATAGATAAGGGGTGTTTCAAGGGGTCTTGGAAAGAAGGATGACAGTAAAAAAAGACAAGGAATCCATTTTACAACACAGTAAAAGCTTCAGTTTTTAAGGCACTTTGGCTGGTTTCTTAATTTTCTTCAGAGACCCATTTCTGACATGATTTTTCCCATTTCTGGTACTTCACGTCTTCTGCCATACCTTGTCTTATATTATCCCTTGCCAATCTATCTTAGGGCAGAAAAAGTATTTTTAGAAGAACACATAAAACAAAATAATTTGTGACTCTTTTTTTCCCCACTCTTTAGAGAATGCAGACTGCATTACGAACAGCAATAGATTTCATAAGCTTCAGCTTTTCTCATGGTAGAAGAATACAAAATGTTGACAGTGGGAACCTGACTCTTTTTATCAAAGCTGTTCCTGCTCTCTGGATTTATAAATTATGTATCTAGATGGATTTTTATCTTAACTTTCACCCTGTAGTGGGCTGACCCCGGCTGAACGCCAGGTACCCAATAAAGCTGCTCTTATTCCCCACTGCAACTGGACAAAGGAGAGAAAATATAACGAAAGGTTAGTGAGCTGAGTTAAGGGTCAGGAGAGATCACTTACTAGACACCATCATAAGCAAGACAGACTCAAAGTAGGAATATTAATTAACTTTATTAGTAACAGAATCAGAGCAAGAGAATGAGAAGCAAATCTTAAAAACATTCTCCCCCCCACCCCCCTTCAAGTTCTACCTCCTCCTCTACAGTGGTAATGGGGGTTAGAATCAGCTATTTCCACCACTGCTCAGAAAGAGTCCTTCCCCTGCTCCCTATGGAGTCTCTCCCACAGGAGACAGTCCTTCATGAACTTCTCCAGTATGAGTCCATCCCACAGGCAACAGTACTCCATGAACTGCTGCAATGCAGGTCACTTCTCCACAGGGTGCACTCTTTCAGGCATGGGCTGCTCCATCGTGGGTCCCCACATGACCACAAGTCCTGCTAGGAAAACCTGCTCTGGGATGGGCTCCTCTCTCCCTGGTCAGCAGGTCCCTGCCAGGACCCCGCTCCAGCATGGGCCTCCCATGGGGTCACAGCCTCCTTCACACATTCACCTGCTCCAGTGGGGGTTTACTTCACAGGTTGCAGATGAAGCTCTGCACCCCGATGGTCCTCCATGGACTGCACAGGCACAGCTGCCTCACCATGGTCTGCACCATGGGCTGCAGGGGAAACCTCCACTCTGGCGTCTGGAGCACCTCCTGCCCCTCCTTCTCCACTGACCTTGGTGTCTGCAGAGTGGTTCACATGTTCTCACTCTGCTCTTCTCTGGCTGCAGTTTTATCTGCACAATAACTTTTTTTCTTCTTAATTATGTTATCACAGAGATATTACTGCCACTCCTGATTGGCTCGGCCTTGGCCGGTAGTGCATTCATCCTGGAACTGGCTGGCATTGGCTCTGCTGGATGTGGAAGAAGCTTCTCGCAGCTTTTCACAGAAGCCACCCCTGTAGCCCCCCCGTCTATCAAAACCTGGCCACAAAATCCTAATGCACAGCCTGATGCTATTTCACTTGGATATCATGAAAGAAACAGTGAGCTGAAGACACTTACATGGTTATGAGAGGAGAAAGTTGTGTTTTTCTGAATTGACTAAAAATATGTATTACTGTGTGAACACCATACATCTGTGAGTTCTATCCCTACATTTCAGAAATAGCATAAACTGTGCAACTGTCAGTTTGGCACCAACAGAACTAGGCATGTCTAAAACTATAACCCCAAGTCAGATGACCAGAGGCACTTGACTTTCCAACTTCCAAATAGGTGTCCACTATTGGCTTCACTATCCCAAGACAACAGGGTGAAACACTAAAGAGAAATTCTCTAGAAACAAAAGAAATGAAATTATTTTCTCAGTGAGCTCCTTAAGTTATACTTGTATGCCTTTATATTTGGTGGTTTTGTGCAGATAATTCTGCTGTTCAGAAATGCCATTCAGATGAATAACTGTTAGCAAAAGAGTAGTATCCATGGGATGTTGGTGCTATTATGAATTAAAATAGAAATTAAATCGGGTATTTGTTAACTGACATTGGCTCCCCTGGAGCACATCATACCCAACAGCACCTGTTTCTCATGCAGTTTTTCTATTTACTTGTGAAAAGTCTATGAAAAAAAAAAAAATCCTGAAGTATTTTTTTTTTTAAAAAAACAACTGTGCCCTTTTTTTGAAAAAGGCTTGTCACAAACTGTAGCACTTCAACCAGCTAACACTTCAGTATCTTGATAAACTTTTGCACATATTTATGCTGCATCTTCATGTCTTAAGTGATATCCTCCTTATGTCACCTGAGAGATGAATTATTTATACATTTTAAAATGGCACAAAAAGAACTTGGCATAAGAAAAGCATAATACTTCAAATTTTTATACCTGAAGCAATGAAATGTACAGGATTAGTTATTGTGACAGAAAAAACAGCATAAAAGCATGTGGGACTTTCAAGATCAGCATGCAAAGACCCCTGGTCATCTGTAAAGTACCTTTTTTGGTATGTGTGCAATAGAGCATTTCATTCATCATTCTGAAAATAACTTGGATGTTAAAAGCGCATTCACTTGCCTAAATTTATCAGAGACATTTACAATACTGTAGAGGCTCTTCACACTAGGCAATCTCCCTGAACAGGAATTCCTGGTAACATAACCATAACCAGGCTTTCCAGCTTCTCTATTTCCTAGTGAGGATGGTTTTGGTTGTTTGGGGCTTTTTTTTATATCTGGACATTGATTTATATGAACATTGATTCATATAGTGCTTATTTTTATGGACACCTAACACTCATGACAGCCAGCAGCCAAGACAGTATGCCCTCTCAGAAACATATCCAAAAACTGGCAAAACATATGTTCCTTTCTATCATGCCAAATTAAATAGTATTTGTACAGAAATTTGAAATTGAACAGTTATGTATAAACAAATCAGCATTAATAGCATAGAGAATGTCTTGACATATTGCTCAGAGCTGTGAGTTTGTAAATTATGTAAGGCACTTCATGCAAATTTTAAACCAGAAATTCTAGAACACAATTTTCGAGCAGATTGTGCGATTCTAAAGTAATGTTATTGTGCAGTTTACTTTTTGTTTCAGCTTAAAAAGAAACTAAGTTTTCTATCAAGGAAAGTGAGGAATCCTGCTGGACTAGAAAGGGGGTCTGTCTCTCCTGAAAACCACCACAACTTTTGAAACTGTTATAACAGACATTAACCAGGAAATATAGAGAAAAGGATAACAGTTCTTTACTACAAATATATATGTATAACCAAAATCAGAAAAGAACAAACAGAAACACTGTAACCAAAACTTTCAAACAAATTAAGTCCTATCTCCGCCCCTTCGGTGCAGTTCTATTCACAGACAGAAGGAGGCGATGCCGCTCTTCGGGAGGTTTTGTTCTCCAGGAGCAGCACGGGACACGTGGAGTCAGCGGGGTGAGCCAGGACCCCCCTGCCAGCGCTGCCACCAGCCCAGCAAGAGGTGGCTGGGCACCCAAGCAGCCAGAGAACAAAAGTGTGGCCACCAAAAAGATGAGCACTGGGAAACCTCTCTCTCACCTCCTCCCTAGCTAGGGTAAAGAGTGAAGTCCTCCCCTCAGAAAGACACCTCCCTCAACCCCCTTCCCAGCCATCACGTTGGAATGCAAAGCTATCAGCTATCCCTTTGTTTAGGTTTTAGACAGCTGGCTCTGGGAGCAGGTACTGGGAGAGCTGGGCTTCAGCATTCTTCATTCTGGCTCCCAACTCCCAAAGTGCTGCGCTGGCAAGGGACAGGAAAAAAGAAAAAAAAAAAAATCCATGAAAGATTTTGAAACTATAACACTATTGCTTGCAATTCATTTTCATTATTAATTACTATTTTTGTGCCTTCAGGAACTCGGTAACTTACATCAATGCTGGATATCCCACCATAAACTGAAAAATGCACTGAAAGTACTTTAGAAACTTGTTGATGTACTGCTGTGGGGCATAGGGAAGAACTGGAAGAAAGGTAAGGTTGTCAGCATAGTGACCACTGAACTAAAGCGTCTCTATGGAATTTACTGGGTAGTCTTGCCTAGAGCTCTCATAATGTTATTATTAAATACTTTTCTATGGAGATTTATAATGTTAAAGAAAAAAAAAAATCTTGGGAGTATTTATATCTAAGAGTCCTTCAACCTTATCTCAAACAGGAAGTTCACTGGACTGTACTGGAAATAGACCTGAGATATATTTATATATGTGTACACAAACTTCCCCATCCCCATCTTGTGAATGAAAATAAACTCTCCAGCAAAAAAAAGACATCTTATCTGGGTGCCAAATTGCATATTTTGTTTCTCTGGATATGGGGAATTATTTAAACAACAAGACAGATCTTCCAGATTTTTTTCCCTCTTTCCCACTGGCTGATACCCCCTGGGGACTGGTTTATTTACAGGACAGAATCTGTTGGAGCTACATGATAAAGTTTTGGCAATGAAACTTTGCTCCTGTGATGTTCTCAGTACAAGCACATTCAAGCCACAAAGATTATTCTGTAAGGGTTGGCATACTGCTATTGGCATTGTTGCTCAAAGCAGGGACAAGGCGGGCCTGCCACTGCCTGTAAATTACACTAAGTGAAAATGACTTTCAGCCCAGCTATAAACAGACAATTATGAAAGGTTGCACATTGCCATCCTCAGGCTACCAGTGGTGCTAGGAGAATGATGAGCAACACATACTGACAAGTGGTTTAGGTTTTGTAAAATATGTTAACCCTGAATTACCTTCAGATTCAGAAAAAAAAAAAAAAAGTGTACAGAATTTAATGTAGATAAAAATATGTTCATGGCAATTGTTATTACCAAGTGTTCAAATAGGAAGGAAAATTCTTTTCCCAAGTAACAAGATATGAGTGCTCTTATTCAACAAAATAATCATCACAAGAAAATATATGGGATCTAGCCTTTCCCAAAAGCTAGATGCCAATGAACAGTTTTAGTTGACAGAGAACGACTGAGTCCAGGCCTCTCAGTCCAGCTGATACTTACACCTCTTACAAAGTTCACAACATATCAGGAGGCTCCTCCTCCTCTTTGCGCTATTTATTGTCACACAAGAACTCTGCCATGAACATATAAATAATAAACACCACTACTCCTCCCAGTCTTGCATTCGTTGTTCTTGGAAAAATATATATTATAAATTTCCTGTCTTTCTTTCTCACTCCCAAATTCTTTTTTGAAAGGACATTTCTGAATGGTGTTAACTTGAGCAACAGTTTGAACCTTGACCATCAAGGTTTTATTTTGAGATATATGGTACAGCGAAGGCAATCCTACTTCTTAAGGAGACTAATTTCTGAAATCTTTTATGTTCCTACTTGCATGTCCCACCATCAAGGATAAAGAAATATTGGCAATCTATAAGGCCCAGAGATCAATATGAATCTAAAAATTAATAGGGTGTAACTAGACTGTTCAATGACTACAGACCCTACTAGTCCTACATATACCACACAGGAAGAAGATTGTTAAAATTTCATCTTTCCTTCCTTACTAACATAAGAAGCTACTCCTGAAGCCAAAGGCAGGAATGGATGGCTGATCCTTTCCAGTACCTTGTTCTTATAATCATAGAGTCATGGAATGGTTTGGGGTGGAAGGAACCTTAAAGAACACCTAATCCCAACCCCTCTGCCTTGGCTAAGGATGCCATTCACTAGATTAGGTTGCTCAGGGCCCCATCCAACCTGGCCTTCAAGACTGCCAGTGTTAGGGCATCCTCAGATCATTTGACAACTTGTCCCAGTTGTTCACAACTCTCTGAGTAAAGAATTACTTCCAAACATCTAAGATAAACATACCCTCTTTCAATTTAAAACCATTGCCCTTTGTCCTGTCACTATTTGCCTGCATAAAAAGTCCCTTTGAGTGAGAAAGAGATTTGAAGTGATTAGCATAGTTCTGTGCTTTAGTTGCAAAGCAACCTTTGCCTGATGACACAACTGTCCTAATTAAGTACCATTGCACTTCCCCTGGGAACTTTCTGATTAAGTATGCCCAAATTACATGGAGTATACAATGGGATGGTAAAAACCATCACATTTTCTGACTGTTGTAGCACACGGTAATGATGTAAATATCTCGGTTGGGACCAAAGGATATAAAAATTTGACTGTCCTTTTAGAGACCCAAAAACAATTTCCAAATCCAAGGATTTCTAATACATCTACAAATGTTTTAGGTTGTATTTAAGGTCATCTAAGGCTATTTTTTTTTTTTTTTAATGCTGAAAGACTGTATAAGCAGTCAAAAATGAGTTTTTGAAATCTCAGTTTTTCTTTCACCTTTCTTAGATGTCAGTAGCATGAAAAGTGTTTCTCCAAACGCCTGACTTCAATGTTAGATTTTATTCATGCACAAGAATTTTCTCTTATCAGCAAATTCAGCAGACTTTTGCAGAGTCTTGTGACTGTTTTATACGACTGATCTGGTGCCACAGTTCTTACTCTGAAAAGCATATATTAAAATTCTTAGAGAAAGGCATATTGAGGGCATAAATGTTGCATGATGTCTAACAGGCTGACTGGAAATGCTGAGATTTTCTTGTCGATCTGAAACAGAGAAGAAATGTCTTCTGTCTAAAGAAGATGCATTTAGCTAACAGGCATATGGATGCTTTGAAAATTTAATTTGAGTATAAGCAGCCATTAATTTGAAGCAATAAAAAGATCTTTGAAAGTTTCCTTCTTCAAAAAGTAGAACAATGTGACAGAAATTTTGAAGAGATATGAGTTCTCCCATTTTATAAGGTGTCTTTGTTTAAAGTGTCCATGGTAGACCTGCCATGATGATCCTCTCTACTAGACTCCCTTGGACTTTGACAAATGTAAAAATAAGCTTGTCAAGATAATATTAAGACTCACTGCTCATGGATACAAACATGCAATAAATTTTAAAGCTGAAGAAAAATTAAAGTGTAATATTGTCAAAGGAGTAGCTAGGTAATTTCCCTTTTGTTCAATTACTAAATGTAAAATTGAGTTGTTTCCTAAAGCAAAGGAGTCATACAAGTTAAAATATGAAGAGGGCCAGAAAGACTAAAGGACCATAATCACAAAACAACTATTTGCATGGAAAAAAAGTGTGATCAGTCCTTAGAACACAGATTTGCTTGATAGGTTAGAGCATGGTACTAATAATGCCAAGGTCATTGGTTTGATCCCTAAGCAGGCCATTCACTTAAGAGTTGGAATCGATAATCCTTGTGGATCTCTTCCAACTCAGAATATTCTGTGATTCAGTGTCTGGATTAATTTGCCCATGTTGTTATCTGTTACCCTTAACCCTTAAAACAGTGAAAGAAGCCAGGCATTAGGTTGAGAATCTAACAAAACTGAATAATAGGTTCTTTAAATTCTCATGACAAAGCCTGCCTTATACCTTACTAATTGACTTCTTCAGGAACCCAACATTTAAAAATAAACCAAAAGACAAACCACTTACTTGCCAAAATTTTTCCTTTAATCATGTGGTTTGTTTTTTTCTCTGTATCATACCTATTCATTCCACATAAATGTATTTCACTGAGTATGAGCTGTTCAGCAAGCTGTCTGTATGGACAATCAACTGCAAGTGTAAGATGAATGTCTTAGGCTACTGTTTCTGGTATACTTGTTTGCTTTACATAGGGTAAACATGTATATATTTACATATATATAAATATATATGTGTGTTAAATGATACATGCATGTATGTTAAAAGGATACAGAATGTAGATATCACCTCATAATTTCCTTTATCTGTTGGAAGGCCACTGTAGTCCTATGATAACGTAGAAGGAGACAAAGTAAAAATGAAGATTTTGCTAAAATAGAAACCAGTGCCTTAGGAGGTAATGTAATTGTTTTATTCTGGACTTGTAACAGCAGTGTCTGTTTCAGTCACACATCATAATTTCATTTTGCAGGCCTTTAAATTAGTACTAATTCCTCTAAGCATTGGGGGTGGGGAGGGGGGGGGGAAGTGACAAATAAAGCCTACAGTTGCCAATAAGTTATTTATTAATTGAAAAATGCAACTTCAAGACAAACAATGAATTAATAGCTGTAAAAAAAATGTTAAACTGTCAAAATTTTTCAGGAAATGTAAAGAAACTTTAAACTGGGAATTTCTGAAATGTTTGCATTTTTTGGTAAAACTAAAAAAAATCTCCAAAACAAACGCATCCTGTTCCACTCCCTTTCTCTCTGCCCCCCAACAAGATGTCCTTAATGTGCAAAAAACCATCATACTGCTGCTGTCTTTATACAAACAGACCACAATTTCTGAGGCTGGGTCTCAGAACCACAACTAAACCAAAATGAAAAAGATTCATCTGCTGATGATATTGTCCTTGCACCAGCATCAGAGAGCAATTTTGATTGAAAAAATCTAGAAGCTGGTACATCACCTCAATTTCTTTGACCAGATGGCATATACTCAAACCATATATTATCTAGCTAGTAGATCCAGACTTTTTCTGTGTTCATGTTGTTTCCTAAGTAGTGAGCAGATAATAATACTGCTAAAAATGGTCATTTGAAGCACAGAAACTCTCTGAGCCGTAGATTATAACAGTAGAAGCATTTCAGGTAAATATCAATGCTTTTTTCTCCAATTTTCTTTAGGCAGTCAGTAATGGCCATTCTTATACCATCATATGATTATAACCATCTTATTCTTATAACCATAAGAATATTTATTATTATTTATAATATTTATTATATTATATGTTATTATTTGACATGATAATTATTGAAACCAATCTTTGATCTGATCTCTTATTAGACTTCTTACATTCCCATGGTCATATAAATAACCTCATCTACAAAGCTCTTTGTAATGCTTACCAATGTGACTACATAATCTTAAAATCCCAGGAGATGTGCTACGTGCTCTGGATCACATTTTATTGACATATTAGGAAGCTATCACATGTATACTTGTCTTTATTTTATCTATGTTTTCATTCTGTGAGCTAGATGTTAAGGGGCTCAAAGGGTAAGAAGATGTTAATTAAATTTATTTAACTCTGCTGTAACATCAGCTGACAAAGTGAGATTTTTTTCCCTTTCACCCTTTCCTTTCCCCTATCCCCTTCCCTGTCCCTTTCCTTTCCTTCTTCTACAACATGCTCACATAAACTCTTAGCTAAAACAATTTATTCTTTTTTCTTCAAGGAAATTTGGCAGAAAAACTAGCCACTAGATAGACGAAAGTTTTATTTTATTTTAATATGTTGAGGACACTCACGGATGTCCCTTCCATCTTCCTAGAAATACCCAGTCTTGTACCTTCTCTCCACAATGTTCCTTCTCTTCTACTTTATGCCAATCCTTAAATGAGTGTTTTTGCAAACACACATCTGCTATTCTAGGATTATGTTGCAAATTAGATTGAGAACTATACTGGCACGTATGTCCATCTTTCTGGGTCTAGCTTTTCTGGGTCCCTAGATACCATCACAAAGCTAAAGCAAGTGTTTAGAACTGAAAAGCTAAGAAATTCCAGTCTGCTACTTCAAGCTGATTTGTTGCATCATTTGCACCACATTGTTTCAAAAGGTTTCTTTTTCTATAAAGGAAAATCTGTATTTTTATCATCAGTTTGACATTGGCATCTGCTACCCCAACAGCTGTCACTCTTATCTAATTGCCTATTTTGGAACAGGAGAGGAAGTTCTGTTAAAGAAAACTTGAAAAGCAACATTATGAATTGAGTCCAATATTCCATTGAATTATTCTAAATTGATAGTTTTTAAAACATTTTGCATCAGCCCATTAATGAAAAAAACAGTTTCTTAAGTAGAGAGTCTCGGGCCGAATAATTCTGGTATAAAAGCTGATGATATGGAAAATCATTCTTTTTGAAAACAATTCTGTTCATAATAAAAATAAGTTAATTTGGATCTTTTCTCCTTCATATCTATGAGTACAGTCAGCAAAATTAGATATTTATTGGATGAATAATTAAATATTGCATGTTTTGTTGCTTATTCCAATTCAGTTTAAAAGTTCAAGCTGCTTGGCATTCTGGCCAAGAGAAATGCAGCTCTTACAAATGTACTACAGTTGTTTTTAAAAGTTAGAGTTATTGATGTTAGTTTCTTGCCTTTTTGCTACTTGGGCCTGTGAACCACTTCCATGATATACGTTATGTAGGACAATTACACAGTGTTAAACGCTTCTTTGCTGTGAATTCATACAGCTAGGACAGAAGCAGTGAAAGAAAATGAGACTGTTTGAATGGACACCAGATGACTATGAATTTAGATGAAAAGGGATAGGTTTAAATGTGTTATATATAAGCAGAGACTTATATTTATCTTAGGTTAGCACATGCTTGCGTCGTGACCAAGAGAAAATTAATCATGTAATTCAGTGCCTTTACTTCTGCGTATGCAAGCCTACACCTGCAAATAACTGCATATAAATACCTTTATTTGATGATAGCATGATAGCTAAGGGCAAACACTTAGATAACTACATCCCCAAATCAAACAACTGAAAGTATTGTCACTTGAAAGTTTTATTCAGCTGAGTAATATTGCAATGGAGACACAAAAAATGGTCCCTCACACTCAAGATCTGGTTGAAACCTTTTACAGAGAAAATATTGATATGTAGGAACACCAAAATCTTAATCCAGCATAGCAAGCAGCAAGTGCCTGTGTATAAGTGTGTACAAACTGTTGTGGATTTTTTCCAACATTAGTTTAGAAAGGACAATTTCCCTTAGTACACTGGGTGAAGCCCTGTGTGTGGCAGCCAAGCAAAGTGAAGAGCATTCAGGGACTTAACCAGCTGCCAGAACCTAAGTGTGTTCAACTGAACCATGAGATTGGTCACTGACATGCCTTGGGGTCAGTCTTACTAGTACTTTCCCAGACAAAACTGGGCATGATTCAGCACTTATGAGGTCCCAGGAAACATTCTCAAAAGGCTGCTTTGCCACCCTCACTTTGAAACCTCTAAGACTTGAATAAACATAAGATTGTCTTTGTGCCCAAAATATTCCTAGACATATGTCATATATTAAGATATAGGTAAGCACATTTGGCACATTTGAAAACTGATTTACAAAAATAAGGGAAGCAAAAAGAAAAAAAAAATGGAAGCTATTACAGCTTCTTTTGTCTGAAGTGATCTGCAGGCTCTTTCCAGACTAGTTGATGCTGGATAGTCCAGTTGTTTGTTGCCTAGAACTCTGGTTGAAATTCTTAGAATATTTACCTCTCAGCTTCCCAGGGTTTCAACCTCTTACTTTCAACTCCATGATTCATGATTCTGACCCCTCATCAGGTTGTGTACCTCAAAACCATTCAAAAGATTTTACCTAATGGTGTTTTCTTTTAGAATATGTACTTTTTTAACCCTGTTATTTCATTCACACCATTTAGCAGTCAGTTTCCAAGGTTAACTTATAGATTTGGCTTTGACCTTTTCCAAACCAGTTTGAATGCTACTTAGTTGGGACTCATTTCTCTGCCAGTGACAGGTCACAGAAGAACACTAATTGCCAGAGAAGGTTTGGATTAAATGAACGACACTGACCTAAGGTAACATTTTCAGTCTAAACATACTTTTCCTCTTAGTTTGCCAACATTTGATGTTAGTTACATACAAAAATCTTCTATTTTTTCTGGATTTTGCTTTTAGTAGATGATGCCAATTGATTGATATCTTTTTAGGAAAAAAATATTAATCCAGACTGGTGAGACAGAAGCAGATTTTTATATATGCAACAGTGTATGTACTTAATTACAACTGGTAATGTTTCACCTTCACAAAGAAAGAATTGACCTGTGTTTGTGTACATTGTATAAGGGTGCTATTTGCATTGCTGGATTTTCACAGTGTATTCTGTCCAGGTTTAGGTAGGATTATTATTTTTACTGTTTTTATTACTATTACTGTCATTGTTGTTATTGTTATAATAAGATTGCTTTCCTTTAAACTTCTTAAAAAAACACCTGCACATTTTTGGGGCAGTGTATACTAATTTATTATTCTTTATTGGCTTTAGTAGAGTTCTGAATACCTTTTTCTGTGAAGTCTGAGCGGACAATGCAGGTGACCTTTCCTACTATTTGTTGTTCTGGTTGGAAGAGCTATATTTGAAAATATTTTAAAAAGCACATTAACTTATGTTGTTAGCACAGGCATATGCACACTAAATGTGCAGAAGAACTCAATTTGCTATTAATTGTAGCACTATCTTACGTGATCCTGAATGAAACTCTGTTCTGTAAACCTTTAAAGGGAATATCTCAGGTTTCCTACTACATTTCAGCACAAGCTGTCTTCTAGCCTAGAGATGGAAATACATCAACCTATTTCTGTACAGAGGCATTTTCTTTCATACACCACATCATCATATGAGGAATAACTGGGGGGGGGGGGGAAATTCCAAACAAAGGACACATTTTATGTCACTTATCTTGGTAACTTAAAGAAAATAATCCAGAGTACGTATAATGTGAATTGTTTTTTTTTTTAAAGACTACTTTAAAATATCTGAAGAGAAAAAGAAGTAGCATTGTGGATTTGTGTTGACTGTCTAGAGTGTGGACTGAAGAAGTTCATGTTGCAAAGCCTGTTCTGCACATCTTCAGTCTACTTTAGATATGTACAGAGTTTGGCACCCTGGGTGATGTAGCCTTCTGCTATG
Source organism: Dendrocincla fuliginosa (assembly GCA_035047845.1). Classification (NCBI taxonomy): domain Eukaryota; kingdom Metazoa; phylum Chordata; class Aves; order Passeriformes; family Dendrocolaptidae; genus Dendrocincla; species Dendrocincla fuliginosa. The sequence goes on from JAWWMO010000043.1 coordinate 30,834,419, forward strand.
TAAAAATATCACCCCTCTCAGAAATGCAGAACAGGAACAAAGTGAGTAGTGTACAAACTGTATTATTTTGCTTTTTCTCATTTTAGATAAGATGCTTTTAAAAGATGATGAGTACCTCAAATATTTGCCAAGGGAAATAACAATGTATTTTTCCATTAAACCAGAATAAACAGGTTTATAAACTAATGTTAATTACCAGTGTGGAAATTGTTACTGTCTCAAGGCTGCAGTAACTTACACACTTTGACTTAACTTCACTGGAAAATTTCTCTTTTAATATCAGGTAAGTTTGGAGTCACCACCTAAAAGCCTGACTGGGGGAAATGTAATTAAAGTTGTCTGAACAAGCCCACGTATTCTTATATTCAGTAACAAATAGAGAATTACATATTTTCTTTGGGACTAAAATGATACCCTGTGTCTCTCTGTTTATTCTCTCTCTGACAGCCAAGAGAAGAGCTTCAAAAGACTTTCTGGGGCACTGTCCACATTCTAGAATGTTTTTACATTTCACACAGCTCATGAAAACAGAAGCTTTTAAGTGACAGATCTTTGAGGTTCTAGTCAAGGTTCTCCCATTCTCTGTCTTGCTACGTTTCTAAAAGTTAAGGCAACAAAATTTTGTAAAACTGTTTCTATTGATTCAGCCATATTAACTACTTTCTTTCTGAGTATTTTAAAGGAACCTTGAACTGGGTGGAGGGTCTGCTTACATGTTTTCAATTTCTTTATCCTTGAATAATTTGAAAGATAAATTACATGATAAGATGATCTATGTGACAGAGTAAGTAAATCAAATAGTTAGATATCTATTCTACCTGCTCAACCACAAGAACTAAACAATGAAAACTGTATGAGAAATACAAACACCATGTCCATCTGCTGTCTGGGTTATCTGTAATGCATAAGAGTCACACGAAAATCAGATGGCAGTATCATAGTTTTGTGTTAAAATTTTGTGAGTGATATCTGGTCCGTTTGAAGGCAAAAGAAAGGTGCTAAATCTATTAAATTCACTATATTAAAGAAAATATTCCTGTGCTCCTACCCAAGGTATTAAGTCCTTATGCAAGTTATAAACACCTTACAAAAGATAATAACTTAATATTAGTATTCAGTGATTTCTCCCAAAACACAATTATTCTCCTCTTTAAATTTCTCAGTATGATCGGGACCACATCATTGACCCAATGAAAACTTTCTCTTCTGACAGCTTTTAACCTTTCACAGACAAGTAAAAAAAATAATTAAAAAAGAAAAAAAAGGCTTAAGCAAGAAATAGAGTTTTTCAACAAGCCCTAAATGTCCTCAAGTTCTGTCACACTGTGAAAGAAAACACTCTGGCAAAATACGTGTGTTCCCAGAAACCACCTGAAAGCCAGTCTCGTCTGTTGAATATAGGTTTAGTGCATATTATAAATAAAGCAGCATTTAATAAGCAGCCATCTACATTTTAAACCAGCTGTGTTTTCTTAGTGATTTTCATCCATTTGTCAATAAAAATTATATTTCAATAAACTAAATCTGCTATTCAAAAGATTCAGTATTATTGTTCACAATGAAAATGAGATATTCTTATTCTCTATGTCCTGGCTAATTCAGATCAGTCCACGTAACAGGAATATTGGCATGTATTTTACTTCATCTACATATCCATGAATACAGTCCCGAATAATTTATACAGGTTCCTCAGAAAAGATAAAAGAAATAATTCCTGCTCTGTCATCAGCTAAAGAGTGTTTCCTCTCTCTTGTCTAAAGTGAGTTTCTCAGAACTCATTCAAATGCCGCTTTAAGTCAAACAGAACTTTTCCTTTCTCTTGATGCACCTTCTGAGTTTCATTTAAGTTAGAGGTGGTAGTGGTTCAAATTGGAAGAAATCAGGACTGAGAAACAAGTAATTTTTTTTTTTTAACAGTAGCTGAAATAAAACTCCGTGAAAGTAACAAAACCTCCCTGCACCAAAATAAAATATTGCCATATCTCTGGAAAGAAGAGAACCCACAGACCTACATTTAGGAATGGCTTGTGTTTCTGATGTCACTACTAACTATTCAATGCATTTCAGAATCACTATTAAAAAATAGGAAAAGTCAGAATCAAAACTTAATTATTTTATTCTGATGATGGATAAAAGTGGACTTAAACACCTCTAGCACAGTTTTCAAACTGGTCACAATATTAAGAAATAATTTGACTCAATGCAATAAATTCTGACAACTTCAGAAGAATTGCTTTGACATGCTTGTCTACTGTCCCTCTAAAAATAGGGGATGGATGAGAAATGAAAGAAGGTCAATATATCGTACATGAGTAGTCAGATTTTTCTACTCTGTCTGAAAAGTGTGTCTGTTTACAACACCATTATCCAGGCTGTCTAAATAAATTCAGCAAAACTGTTATTTCTGCTGTTATTCAGAAAGCAAGTCCAGAGCTGCCTTTATTCATCATCTAATACTTTTAGAAAAACCCTTTTAGAAATCTTCTGGCAGTTACCAGCTAAAGGTCAAACACAACACAAGTTTGGTATTATAAAAGCCAGTAGGGCTGTCTGTGGTTGAATTTTTCTGTAAAGTAACCCTCTCTGTATTGTTTAACTGTAAATGCAAAACAGAGATAAATCAGTCAAGGGATTTTTATTTTTTGAAAATCAGATAGAGAAAGAACATAATTTAAAAAATGAGTAACCAGCTCTTCAGTAATTACATGATTTGAGAAATCTTCAAGTCCACTTGTTCACAGTCTTTTCTACCATATTGCACCTGTGAAAGGTAGCTATAGAAGGGACCACAAAGGTAGTCTTCCAAAGGAAGGAATACAAAGGAAGGCAAAAAATTTTGAACTTCACCTGGCCACTTCTTTTAAGGATAACAACAAGTGTTTTTATAAATACATTAACAGCAAAAGGAGGAGCAAGGAAAACCTGCATTCTTTGTTGGACACGGTGAGGGGAACATAGTTACCAAAGACAAGGAAAAGACTGAGGTACTTAACACCTTCTTTGCCTTAGTTTTCAACCATAAGACAGGTTGTCCTCAGGACAACTGGCCTCCTGAGTTGGTACACAGGGACAGGGAGCTGAATAGCCCCCTTGTAATCCAGGAGGTAGCAGTTAGGGACTGGCTGAGCCACTTGGATCCTCACAAGTCTATGGGACCAGATGGGACACATCCTAGGATGATGAGGGAGCTGATGGAAGAGCTTGCCAAGTTGCTCCATTTATCAACAGTCCTCGCTCACCAGGGAGGTCCCAGATGATTGAAAAATGGTTAATGTGACACCTATCCACAAGAAGGGCCATAAGGAAGACCCAGGAAACTATAGGTCTGTCAACCTGTCCTCAGTGTGCAACAGCATTATGGAACAGATCATCCTAAGTGAGATCACACGACACCTGCAGGACCGACAGGGCATCAGACCCAGACAGCACAGATTTAGGAGGGGCACATCCTGCCTAACCTGATCTCCTTTTATGACAAGATGACCTGCCTGGTGGATGAGAGGCAGGCTGTGGATCTAGTCTACATAGACTTCAGCAAAGCCTTTGACACCGTCTCCCACAGTACACTCCTGGAAAAGCTGGCAGCCCATGGCTTGGACAGGTGCACTCGCTGCTGGGTTAGGATCTGGCTGCATGGCCGGGCCTAGAGAGTGGTAGTGAGTGGTGCTGCATCCAGTTGGTGGCCAGTCACCAGTGGTGTTCCCCAAGGATCAATGCTGGGCCCTATTTAGTATCTTTATTGTTGGTTTGGATGAGGCAATCAAGTTTACCATTAGCAAATTTGCAGATGATACCAAGTTGGGGAGAAGTGTCAATCTACTGGAGGGTAGGTCGTGGACAGGCTGGATAGATGGGCTGAATCCAACTGTGTGATGTTTAACAAGACCAAGTGCCAGGTCCTGGAATTTGGCCACGACAACCTCATGAAGGTTGGGGACAGAGTGGCTGTAAAACAACCAGGCAGAAGGGGACCTGGGGCTTCTGATTGTCAGGAAACTGAACATGAGCTAGTCAGTGGCATTCTGACCTCTATCAGGAATAGTGTGGTCAGCAGGACTTCGGAAGTGGTTCTCCCCCTGTATTTGGCACTGGTGACTCCGCACCTTGAGTATTGTGTCCAGTTCTGTGTCCCTCAGTTTAGGAAGGATATTGAGGTGCTGGAGCATGTCCAAAGAAGGGCAATGAGGCTGGTGAAGAGACTGGAGTACAAATCCTATGAGGAGTGGCTGAGGGAGCTGGGGTTGCTTATCCTGGAGAAGAGGAACCTCAGGGGAGACCTTATCACTCTCTACAACTACCTGAAAGGAGGTTATAGTGAGGTGGGGCTTGGTCTCTTCTCCCAGGCAGCCAGCAGTAGAACAAGAGGACAGTCTTAAACTGTTCCAAGAGAGGTTTAGCATGGACATTAGGAAGAAATCCTTTACAGAGAGAGTGAGCAGACGCTGGAATGGGCTACATAGGGAGGTGGTGTATTCACCATCCCTGGAGGTGTTTAAGAGGAGATTAGATGTGGCACTCAGTGCCACAGTCTAGTAGGCAAGGTGGTGTTAGGTCAAAGGTTGCACTTGATTATCTCAGATGTCTTTTCTGACAAAATAAAATATTTGCCTTTGATAATTAGGGTTCACTAAAAATAATATTTTAAGATTTTAAATCTTTGAAATTATGCACATTTTCTCATGAATCATATCTAACAATTAAATTCTGTATAACAAATTTTACTTTCATACACTATTGAAATGCCAAAGAATTGGCTAAGCTGGAAATGTTGAGTGTTTTCATTGCTGCTTGTTGACAATGAAAGATTAGTTAATTTTCATGTCATTATAATTATGATTTCCTGGCAAAGATATGTTTCTCAGTGAAAATGAGAATTAATCAACTAATTAATGCTTTGTATTGCTGTCCCTGTTGTTCTTCTTTTAAATGTACTTCTCATTCCCAGATGGTGATTATCGGTTAGGTGAAGACATGTGCATGAAATACTCCTTTATTCCATAAATTTTCAGTACACACTTTGAGACCTAAAGGAACCTGTGATTAATCACTTACTAATTGGATCATTCCTTCACTTTCAATAAGTTATAAACTACATAAAAGGTACTCAACTCCATTGTTTATGAGATCCAGGTTCCCCTAGAGAAACAGGACCTTTTATAGTAAGACAATCATCACAACTACAGCAAAAATGCTATTCTTTATTCAAATGTAAAATGCACTCAATTACACCATAGTACCTTTCATAACAGTTCTGCTTGCTAGAAAAAAGAACAAAAAACAAAACAAACCAAAGCAAACACCCCACACACACTCACAAAAAAATAAAGAAAAGAAACATTCCTAAGTGAGTATATTCATTAAAATTCTAATTCTCCTTCTGGACTAGATTGCACTGGCCCTATTGAAAGTGAAATGTCCTAGAAGGATTAGTTAGAATTTAACCCAAACATACAAATTACTCAATTCCTCAATTCTTAGCATACTAATAATGACATCTATAAAAAAGGCCTCAATAACACACAACAAAGATGAGATCAGATCTTTCATATCTAGCTTTGAATTTGAGGATGAATATTTCACCAAATTCTCTTTTACAAGCTATCTAGAAATAAAGATTTGGTTTTGATACTTCATTTAACTATACACGTGTGTGAAGGTTCAAGGTATGCCAAGTCTGTGATAACACCAAAGACTATAACAGATTAGATAAGATTACTCTTCCTTTATGTAAGAAACTATTTACCTATATTCAGTTTAATATCTTAATTGCTTACTCTAGTTTAGAAGTAGTTCTGTGGACTATGCATTTAGTCTCCCAATAATTGAGTTCAATGTTTAATTATTTTAAAGTTTATTTTTTTTCTCATTAGAGGTGACTGCCTTACATTAAACTTTGGTGACATCCCATTGAACAGCTGCAGGAGAAGAGTAGATTTAATTTGCATTTGCATTGGGCCAGATCTCAAATTATTTGTTATAGTTAAAATATAAAAACATTAAATTCATGCAAAAATAGAGAAGTATTAATTTAAAAGCACTTACTAGGAAGTCCAGTGGAGGAGTTTAGAGCAAAGAGTGTTTCTTCCTTCTTAGTTCACTTGAATGTCCATAAAAATATTCATTTATTCTTTTTGATTGTTACATAGATAATAAATTCACAATTAAATAATTAGGTGGAACAGTTTATTTAGTGGGTTTAGAAGTTTCAGGTCACACCAGACATGCATAAACACACACATACACATGCATGTTGATCCCAAATGCATGAATAAAGGACAACTGTAAAGGACTGCACATTTTCTTTAAGGCCTCTGAATTCACTCTCTCATGAGCTCATCAATCCAGGAAACAACATACACCTACTAACAAGCAGGGGAAAAAAAAATCCAAAAAAATCTAGTTCAGCAATCTTTCTTGATTTCTATGTTATTACAAGACCCTAGAAACAGGTGACAATTGAATTTGGACAAGAGGAAGATGGCAGGATATATCTTGCTAAAATTTCTGCTTATATTATCAGCCCATTCTTATTGTGTTGAAGTCACTGAGCTGTTGCCATCCCATAGTATTACTTTGCTGGAGGTTTTAAAGTACTGGTGGAAGGAGCTAACAGGGGCAGGCAGGAGATAGGTGCTGGCTCAATTAATTGAAGCATCCAGAACTGATGAGTGCTGTCAAGAGATCACTATGAGGTTGGCTACCAGAGGAGACTATTGAAGTGACCAGAAGATATCAAGATTATTACAGGATCTCGGGGAAATGGCTGAAAGGAACAGGAAACACTGGGAGAGCACTATGTGGCAAGTAAGAAAGTAGAACAACACTTGTAAACAAAATTATGTATTCAGGAGTGAGTAAGGTGCCAGAGAGAATTAAAACACTGCACAGTAAATATCAGCTTCTGCTTATCAGTGATCAAGACATCACTAGCTTGCGAAGATAATATTAACTTATTAAGTTCTATGATAGCAATTCACATACACTTAATGACAGATATAACAGCTGTGCTGTTGCTATTTGCTTTCTGAATGAATTTCCAAAACAGCAAAAAATGAACCCTATAGTAGGTTTTGGTTTTCTTTTTTTTATTGAAAATTTCATGCTGAGTGTATCTTTCTATTGTTATAAGCAGCTGTGACCTTATTGCAGAATGTGCTTTGCTGAGTGAAAAAGTAGTAATGTATATTGTACAGAAATAATTAAAAAGAAAATATAGTCAACATGTAGTTTTATCACAGAGAGAGGAAAAACAGCTGAGGCACACAAAGAGGCAGAGAGAGAGGGAAGGTACTTTACCAAGAAGTCCAATCCTTAGGATAACTACAGAAATAAAAACCTGTTGGCAGGTTCCATGGGAGTCTGAAGATTGATTATGTGTTTTAGTTCCCCTGTGTTTCCAGTGCTGAAAATGTCTTTTTAAACTGCTGATTTCACAGTCTACAAAAGGGCTGACGGAAGATGCATTGGCTGTAATCTAGATATAAGATTGAAAGGTTCAGAAACCACCTTGAGAACATGATAAATATTTCTGTTTCTCCCAACACTTCAAAGAATTGCAGTCTCTGAAGATGAGAACCCCTTGACTGATAAGAGGTAGTTCACCTTGCATAAGCCTTCACTTCACAGCTGAAACTAAGACACACAAAAGTAGAAGTCCTGGAATGAGATTGATCAAGTCACTGACTCAATGAATTTGTTCAAAAGACATGTATTTGCCCTGCTCAGTAGACAGATCCTCCCTCAGTGAAACCTGCTGTGAAACCTACACTAGCAGCTCCTTCCAAAAGTTCAAGAATGTAGCACAGCCATAAAAATTTACATCAGATGTGGATCTCGTGTAAGAATTTTTCTGAGTTATTTGATGTGATTTTTTTAATGAAACAGCTGTTTCCTTCCATTATTCTTTGCAGACATAGCTTAAACTCCCAGTAAGATTTAGAGTCGTATGCTGCCTCTGTTTATTTCCATGTTGGTTTTAGGTAATTTCTTGTTTTGTTTTTCATGGGCTGAGATCATTTGTCACATCGGACAATTATTTGCTGGAACAATCTGCTTCTTTTCATTATATCCTATAGTTATTGTTTAAATAATAATGCATTTAACCTTCAGAGTAAGCCCTTTGATCTCTCTGACTAAATTTTGCAATGGTAAACACATCAAAAAAGAAGAAAAAAACTGAATGTGTTACTGTACTTTATGCTGTACCTCAGTTATTGTCCAAAGACTTGTAAAGAAACTACACTCTTTAAGAAATACAAAAATACAACAATCTGTAACACTGTAGCAAGATACAATTCTGTGCTATTTAATATACTACTGTTATGTTGCTAAAGTCTCATTTTACTTTGAAAAAAAGTGGAGTATTCTGAACTCCATTTAAATAGAACATGTACATTTTATATATGTTTTATTTTTTTTTAGAAGTACCCTTAATTTCAGGAATTAAGTATTTCTTTTCTCAAAAAATAGGTCATGTTTAACTCTCTAGGTAAAAAAAAAAAAAAAAAAAAACAAAACAAAACCAAAACCAAAACCAAAAAACACAAAAAAACAAAAAACACAACAGCTTAACAGGACTTGTATTTTTTTCAATTATCAGAAAAAGTGGCATAAAATATCTACTGTAAGCTTCATGTCTTCAAAAAGTGATATATTCAGCATGTAGTAAAAGCTATCTGGTTGCTTCTTTGGAAATGTATAGCTGTAAAGAACATGATGAATTGAAACTATCTATATTCAGGAAAAGGCTAGTTTTGATCAACTAGGTTTTTTTCATAGTGTACAACACTTGAGTTAGTTAACTTGGTATTTAAATTAATGAAATAGAATGAGACAGAATGAAATGGAGAAATCAAGTTTCAAATTTGAATTTTTAATTTAAAATGGATGTATTCCAAAATTCCATTTCGCATGAATGACTTAGTATTTTGATTTTGCACTCAAACCTAAAAAGCTATAACATTATCATCTAGCTAAATTTGAAACAATTCTCTTGATGGTCTTACCTGTTGTTTTGAATAAACTTATTAATTAATATTTTTAATTGGAAATTTTCCAGTCCTTGCAATGGCTGTTTCATTGCAAAAGGCAGTACTCTTCCATCATATGTCCTTTCACAGAAATTTAACTGCATTCTGCTAGAAATTTGTAGGCAGGCATTCAAGGAAAAAATAAGCAAGATTTCTTACAAGTAACATGCATAGTCCTTCCATTGCTTAATTCTACTTACTGTGGTAGAATTACATAAGAATTGAGGCCATCCTCATTTTGTCATGGTTGTTGTTAAGCATTAACTTTAATGACAATACCATACATTTATAAGATTGGCCTAAGAATCCACTCTGACCTGTGGGAGGTTTCCTACTGACCTCCTTGTGGTAGGAACAGCAAGGAAAAATACTATCATATTTAGCAGAAATCAATAAGATACATTCATAAGAAGTGTTCAAATATTTTTTAAAAGTTTTATATAATCACATAAAAGTATCGATCGCACATGACTGTGACATCTGATAATGCTGAAATACTTGAGGCAAAATTCCACTGAAATGCAAGGAATAACATTTAGAATATACTGTTGTACGTGAAACACACTGAACATTTGTGGATATTGTAAGGATATATGAGGATATGGAGGGAAAGAGCAAACTCATAAACAGTGCATTACAACAGACCTTCTGTGAGTTTATAATGACAGATTACAGTAAAATACCAGTTTTGCAAACTGAATATCTCAAGAAGTCTGAAACTGGAAAACAGACGAAAGTGCCTGCAGCTTATGCAAGAAATTAACAGTTCCTATGCAATGTGCTGAGCAGTGTGTGAAATCACTTCCTTGTGAGTTATGGGGGAGGTAAATTAGGAATGCAAAATATATAGGAGAATGATATTTTCAAAGTGGAATTTTTAAAATAATAATAATAATAAAAAAAAGCAGACAACAAGAATTTTAATAATGACGTAGTGCTTACCAGTATATAGTCCATTAACTGCATATAAAAGTGTTCTGACTTTATTTCTCTATTCTCTTTACATAAGAAGCCAATGCAGCAACACTCAAGAGGGGTTAGAACTTGGCTTTTGTCATTCTGGGAGGTGTTTACATTTTCTTGCTGTAGGTCCTTGAGAGCAGGAACTGCAATATCATCTTGGAAGGATCCAGGCTTTTATCATTGACTGCACTGGCCAAGCCTAGGTCAAGGTTTAGTTGCTATTCACTCCTTCTGTTGGGAGAAAAGTAATGAGCAGAAGAGGGTATGAGTCTGGAGAAAGAAAGTGTATTTGAACAAATATTTTCAGGAGAAGTGGAAGTAGGTGTGTGCTGTAGTCCGGAGGAAGGAGTAGGGAGCTGCTCCCTGTAGCTGAGACAGCACTATGTCCCCAAGAGGTTGTCAGAGGGCTTGAGTGAGTGCTGGCAGGCAGCAGCAGCTACAGAGGGAGGAGAACATTTTGCAATGCTTTATCAGAGCAGAGACTTCACTGGAAACATTCATCTTTGTTCAGTGTTGGCAACTCTTCCATCTCCAAAATGCAAACCAGTGGTTTTAAAGCCAGAAAAAGAGTGGTAGCGGTGAGTACTGCATACAGCTTCTTGACTCAGTCTAGTGACAGGGAAGAACAGAATTCCTCAAAATGTCCCAAATAGTGACTCTCTAACTGTAATTAATTCTTGATGGTGAGAATATGGAAAAGATAGAAAATCAGTATTTCTCGAGAAGGTTGCAGTTTGTAGGGAAGTGACTGTAAGTTGATGCCAAGTGCACACAAACAACATCTATCAATGTTACATTTAAAAGAGTTCTGTGATATGCAGGTTTGTTATTTGGACAGGCAACTTGACAGCAGAGATTGATGCACCTATCAGAGAAGAATAAGCAGATAAATCTCTGTCTTATCATAGGGAGAATGCAGGGAGCAGATAGGACTGAAGTGGTAGACATAATCTATTTAGGTTTTCAAGAGACATTTGACATTGCATGATAGAATAGACTAATATATCTTCAGGTTAGCATGTAAGGCTCAGAAGACCTTCCAGGCTTCTAAGTTTCAGTGTATGACATCAATTCTCAAGTGCAGAACATAATTTCTTCACTAGTTTTCTTCTCAGCCTGTTTTTCTACTCTTTGTATTATCTAGAAATCTCTTCTAGAAAATCTCCATCTATCCATCTATTTTTTTTCTTCGTACTATCTTTATCTTTTCTGTTTCCTTTCATTAACTCTGCGTATTGTTTTCCTCTTAGTCATAAAATAAGAGTGCTGATGAGGCATCCTGACTCAGTCAGGCTGGTATGATGTTGTCTTACCATCCTGAATCTAGGAATTAGAGAATGGGAGTGAGCCACGAACTGTTGTGGCCCAGGAACAACAAAAAATCCCAGACTCCAAAATTACTTCCCGTCTTCCCTGGGGACTTTCTTCTGACTTATCAATGGCCAGCAACAGGGACTTGATACAAGTATTGCATGAGCTACTTAAGGGAAAGCTGGATTTTAGAGCTCATATGAATAACAGGTCATAAGATACAGACACGAGGATACAAAACCATCAGTAGCACTAGCAAAGGTTCAGCTATCTGCAGCACTATTCAAGCTTCTGAATACCTTTGCATACTCCCTTGTTTCTTACATCTTATCTCCAGGGATTCCATTTCAGGATGCTTAAAGGCAACACTCAGTCGAAAGAGGAAAGAGGAAATGTATCATACTGCAGTGTCAAAACACAGGAAAGAGGAAATGTATCACACTGACATATACATTAATCTTCATACATTGCCACTTTTCCATAAGAATGAGAACTCCTTTGACATGTCCCAGGACATCCCTTTGTATCAATACACATGCCCCTTCCTTCGCAGTAACGCAGTAAAGCAAACCTATCACTGACACCAGTTCTAATAGCAGCCTCTAGTAGAAATTTAGGCTGAAAAATACAGACATATCTGGTTTACCTGAGGAAAATATGAAAGATATCTTTGGCAGCAAGTAAGGCATTGCAGTACAAAAGGCAAGAGATTGTAGCAATGCTGATCAGTTAGGTGTTTGCTTCAAACAGTCAGAAGCAGTTTGTATATAATATGAAAGAGATAATTCCTCAGAACTCTTGCACTTCTCAGATGATATGACTTCCAGGTCAATCAAACTTGTGCAATCAATTTTTCAATATCTCTTGGATGGAGACCCCTGAGGTCCTTTGGGCCCTACATCCATGTTCATACCTCCATCATGGCAATTTTTTTTCCTTACATCCAGTCTGATTTTTTTTCTGCCACTTGAATCTATGCTTTTGTACATTTGCTGTACACCTCCAAGAATCTGACTCCTCCTTCTCCACAACTCTGCTTCAGATGGGTGAAAACAGTCCTTCAGTCTTATCAACCTTCTTGTCTTCAAAATGAATAAAGCTATTTTTCTCAGTGTCCCTTTGGTTTTCCAGTTCTTCAGTCCCCTAAATGGTACCTAAGAAAGGCACTTTGCTGGACTTAGTCCAGTTTTCAAAGTCTTCCTTGACCAAGTGATGCCAAAACCGAATGCAGAATAGATGTGATGTCACAAGTGCTGAACAGAGGGGAATAATCATTTCTATTGACGTGCTACCAGACTGTAACTAATGTGACTAATGCAGTTCAGTGTATAGGTAGCCTTCATCTGCATAACAGACTGCCTTAGTAAAAGTATTTTAAGATTTCAAGTTTAGGGTGTATTCTAGTTTTAGTTTGGGAATATCAGTATATGGAACTTGCAGTGTTAACTGCCAGTAACAGCCTGACTTACTACTTTACTCTAGAAAATGTACATACTAGAATTGTTCCAGGAAAAATATTTTTTTTGCTGTTTTTTTTTGTTTTGTTTTGTTTTGGTTTTTTTTTTTTTTTTTTTTTTTTTTTTACCTAAATGTAATTGTATACAAGGACTAGCATTTGAAATAATGTAAATTATTTCTTCTATCAAATAACCCTTTTAAGTAATGAACACAAATGTGGAATCTATCTTAAGAATTTTCTCAGTGAATTAAATCTGCTCTTTAAAAAAATGATAATTTCTGAGGGAGATAAAATTCATGAGTTTGCCCTTTCCACTTCTGTCCATCAAATTCAGTCAGGAATTCTAGGCAACAAAATGATCTTTAGGTTCTTCTGACACAATATAGCAATGACAAAATAAATAACCATCAACATCAGCAGGTGCACTGCTAATTATGGCAACAGTGACCTATTCACACCTACACAGTAGGGCTGTTCAGCCTGAATTTGCATACTGATTTATGGATCCATAAATTTAGGCAAATGTGGATGGAATCAATTAAATATAAAAGGATATGTTAACACAGGTGAGAAGAAAGGAAGAAATTTCATATAGGGCAGAGAAACAAGATCAAATAGTGCTATCTTTCAGAATTAATGTAATCTTATAATCTAAAGACAAGGTCCAACTTCTATCAGTACCATTGACTAGAAATTTTTTTCTGCTATGTGTACTAAATGAAAGTGAAAAATAAAAATGTTTCAATAACTAAATAATGCAAACAAAAACAACATGCAAATCATGTTGAGTCAAAACTGTGGGGGTTGATTTCACTGGTCATTGCACTTGGCAAAGCTGAATTTAGGGTTTTAGGCTAAGTCTGCCCTATTAAAGAAAACAAGACCAAGGCACAGTTGGGTTCAGCGATAGGCAATGATCTGTGGTATTGTAAGCAAGATCACAGGTATGGTTTTACCCTTGCCTCCTCATTCTTTTCTAGTCAATACTCAGTACAGTTTGGGGAAAATGTGCCAGGGGGCATTTCTAAGACTGTTCCTAATAATACTCTCTGCTCCTAATAGAACAGTTAAATGAAAGGCCAAGAAGCGAACTGATCACAGATGTACTCTGTGTTGTGGCTTTATCATTAGGTTCTTCATGGCACCTTCTGCAAGCAGAGGTCTCTGCCCCTCAGCCTTAGGACACCTCATAGACTTAATAGCACTCTTCTGGGTTTAGTCTGTTTTTTAGCCCATGTTAGAGTCACAGAACTGAAATAAGAAATGCACACCATCTTCCCTCTAAATTCTCTGCCACTGAAATTCAATATATTGTACACTATGGCCATGAAAAAAATCTATGAAAATCTACTTTCTAATGTGTATGTTTTGGATAGGTTGGGATGACAAAAATGGTCCTGATTTTTTGGATGTAACAGAATTCAGCGTTGACAACAGTCATCTGTAACCTCAGGTGTCTCATTCCGGATGGCCATGTCTGAACTGGTCAATTCTAATATATCAGTATTGGAAACCGTTAATCAGTCCTACATTTGGCCAGGTGAATCATAGTTTATGCAGTTGTGCATCTTCATTGAAAATCAAGTGCTTAGTTTACTTTACAGGGGAAAGTATAAAATGAATGTAATGAAATCCCACTTCACTTTTATGGATTGCATTAAAAAAACAAATAGTTTCCTGATTGAAGCAAGCAATTATATATTGACAAAGAGAGTTTTTTATCTTTGGGAAGTCTGATCTCCTATCCTAAACTTCAGGAACTCCTTCACTGGACAAAGTACTGAAGTCCGTCACCTAATCTGAAGTGAACAGTCATCTCCAAAATAAGAAGCAAACCAGCTTTGATTGCTGTCCTGTCAGACAGGAATTTTCAAAATTTGAGAAAAGAAGAAAAAAGAACAACTTATTTCTTCTCACTGATGACTTAGTTCGTCAGTCCTGAGAAAAATAGAATGAAATGGTATTTATTCACAAAGTGAAAAAGCATTCACCAGAGCAGTGGAAAGAAAAGATTTGAACTCTACACCTGTTGCTATTGCCAGCTTCATGTGCAGCCTTGGCTGCACTTATCCTCCTTACATCTTCAGTTACCCACCTGACAAATGAGCAAATCCTAATGCACTGAGTGCTGCAAAAAATAGTTATTAACTTTTGAAAAGCACTTTCAAGGGTTCTGGCGCAGTATAAATGACAGATATTTATTTTAGACAAGAAACCAACAGATACAACCATTTTGTTTCAAGGATTTTCTAAAAGAAAACTGAATTGTTGTCAGAGTAAGCTATTTTCTAAAATACCAGCAATAGAGAGGTGAATACCTCTCTATTGTAGGTGAATACAGTACATGTAAGGCAGCCACTTTTAAAATGACACATTAAGAAACTGAACTGGTTATATCAGACAGCTGAGGGAGTGTGCTGACATTTATGCTGTACCTCAGGTTTATTCTATCATTATTCTACATGCCAAGGAACATACACACACATCCTAGTATGTGACAGTGCATATAAATTCTTACCAAAAGCTCTATGGAAAAAAAAATAAAAAATGTATTCTTAATGTCAATGTACTAGCATGAAATTCCCTGTGGTGTGATGAAAGATATTTCCCACTGAATATATCTCAGCACAGATCATATGGACTGAAAAGGATTTTAGAATTATTTGTAATGCTTTTACTGTGAAAGGATAGATTTCTTCTAAGTCTGACATAACAGACCTTAGACTTATTAGAAACTGCTAATTTAAATGGTCTGCACTTCTGAATACTCCTTTTAGAAAAAAAAAAATAATGAAAAATTTCTGGTGTATATGTTGTCAATAAAAAAATATGAATAGAATGAATAATGTGAAGGAGGAGGATGGAAACATACTGGTTTTGATTATTTTTTACAAAACTTCAAGCTGTTGAGCATTCCCCTTCTCTCTCCAACACTATGGCAGAGAATTTGGTTTGGATTGAGGTCTGGAAGATGGGACTGACAATTAGTAGAGAATGTAACAATGACACAGTTCCCCTCTCTTGCTCATTGCTTCACCTGCAATAGCAAAGGCACAGCACTAATGGTTATATAGCTGGCGGGAAACCATAGTTTCACATTTCAACCAAAGCTCACATTCTAAAGGGAAAATCCAACATTTAAGATTGTTTTTCTTTCCAAATTAGCACAAAAGCTGGATTTCTGTAATCATCAGTGAAAAGAATACTTCCTTGTGTCCCCCAAAAGAATGAAGTTGGACTTCTTAGAATCCTGCATGTTGACAATAGGAAAATTTCCTAATGTTAAATGTCATGTAAGTGAAATATTCTTTAATTTATATAATATGAGAAGAAAATAATTTAAATATCAAATACAATTCCAAATTGCCTGAATTTAAATATGGGATAAGAAAAATATTTTAACATTACCATTATAGGAGTATCAAGGTAATGAGGTAAATTCTTTTGCCCTAGAGAAATACTAACCTACTACCACATTCCCACAGGTTATTCCAAGTGTGATGAAACTGCATTTTCCAATGGGATATCATTGTGTCATTTTTTTGTTTAATTTTATTTAGCTATTTTTGTCTAAAAGCCTCTGAGGAAGTCATCAGCATGGAAGATGCAGGCCAGTTGTCCAGATGGCTCCCTACTCTAACAGTCAGGCTGTCTCATGAAGCAGTGAGTACCTGCAGGAATGTAAGAACTGGATCACAAGAAACCTATTCTTTTATATTGAATAAAAAATACATATATTAAAAAACATTCTGATATGAGTTGACTTGTTTTTTAAAATAAAACTATGTTTACCAAAACTTCTTGTTACAATTCCTCTGCAACATTCCCCATGAGAATTCAACAATGAAATATCAGCTGGTGTTGCTATTAATGTTTGGGAGTACTATATACTGGTGATTTATGAAGTGTATAAGTCTTTCCTTATTTTCTGGGTTTGGATAAATTGAGAGGCACCCTGAGTTTTTAGCAATGATTTCAAAGGTGTAGACCTTTCTTACACACTAGAACAGCAGCTTAACAGCAAAACCCAAATTCTTTTCCCCAAATGTATTAAAGGCAACTGAACCTGTCTATCTCTAGTTACTGTGAATTGATTCAATTCTGAAGGAGTCTGGAAACACTGTAAAGGTAATTGTGCTTGATTCAGATACAGTGATTTTCAAAAAAAATCATCATCAAGATGGAAGCTATCAAATATGTTCACATACAGCTGGTAGTTATAACACAGGATATGCAGGAGACCCCAGTCCATATAAAGTAGCAGCAAATGCTAGGCAGGTTACCCCAGGACATTACATATGATACAGTTAGTGAACCAAAATTATCTATTTTTATACTCCATTCAGAAGAGGCTAAATATTTTGCAGCCCATGGTTCTCATCCATAGTCATACATAATTCCCCTATTAAAAAAAAACGAACAAACAAACAAAAACCAGAGAAGATTTTCTGACAGGAGTAGGATCAAAATCTAAGGTTTTATAAAGTTAAACATCCATATTAAATTTTCTTTATGAACAGTGACGGAGAAAACATGTAAAACATTCTAGACAATAAATGTTAAAATGGTTTTTGTTCTTAATCCCACACCCCTAATTAAATAAAATAAAATAAAAAAAAAATCCATTAAAGCTGTACTTTTATTATTGTCACATTTTATAGAAGTCCCTTGTCCTTTTCTGTGCTTAGATATTTAAAACAGTCATAACAATGGCTACAAAGTGTGCCTGCAGTGTTTAAAGCTGATCATGTTTCTATATGTATTGTCTCACCTCAGTCCAGTTCCCTCACAACTTTGACAGTTTATACGTGCATGTACAGCTGGAATGGTCTCTGAATCCTCTATTGTATATACTCCAGCATAGTTATAAAGTCTCTGGAGCTCGAGGATTCAGATTCCCTCCTTAGCATCTAAGAGATGCTCTGAGCAATGAGAGAGAAATTTAGCTCCTTCCCTTCTGCCCAGCCTCATCCATGCCAAATCACTTATAATAGATCTGAGCAAGAATCATTTTGCACCACCTGGTTCATTGCTATTAGAAAACACAATGGTTGAAGATTCTCCTTGACAACAGATTCCCACACATTTTTGTATCTGACTATTCAATAGAGCCCATTTGCCTGATGCTGTAGAGATATCAATTATTTCTAGTGTTGCCAGTATAAAAAGGCTGTTGTACACTGAATCCAGCATCTGGCTAGCTTATTTTTTGTACATTCAGAAGGGATTATTTGAAAGAGAATAGCTCCTTTCAGAACTTTAGACACTAAATCATATTCAACAGTGAGCTCTCCATCTCCCCTTTATTCTCTTTCGCCTCTCTCTCTTCAGAGGTCTGCTGAAATGCTCCTGTTCCTCCACACTCTTAATACTGGTTGGCTGGAGAGCAATTTCATGAGTTTCCATATGTCTGCAGCTTCTGACTTCTCTAGTCTAAAAATAATAAAGAATCCTGTACATTTTCATACATTTAATACACTTTTCTATCTTCATATTTATCCTTGTTGCATTAACCACCACAAGGAACAAATATAGAAAACTTGCCAGCATGGTCTTCTGTCCCTTTGTGCATGCAGATAAGGATTAGGTAGGACAAACACTTACCTCATACCTTGTTGTTACACATACACCAGAAGCAAAGCATTCCCGGAAACATTCCATTTCAAGAAGAAAGAAAGCAAGACCATTTTAGCTCTAACACATTTAATCTTAATCTAAATACTCTTCTGAGTATGATCACCTTAATCTACTAACCAGAAGGAGGAATGAAGCTGGTACCTCCAGAAAACAATGGATGAAAGGTCTTAGGTGGTTTGAATCACTCCTTTTAATTTTATCTGTATCTTTCTGCTGAATAAAGAAGAAGTCTGGTGGACTTGATCTTCTAGGTTAGATGTCTTATGTTTCAAAATTGAGATAGAGACAGGTTCAGGGGCTCTGTGCAGTCCTTGCCCTCATCAGAGCATGGTAACAATAGCAGAGATATCAGGTTATCCTCTGTAATGAGGGACTAGGCTCCTTTTAGTCACTAATTGTTGAATTCTGTAATAGGTCAGCAAAGGTGTTTTATGTAATAGGTGAGAAGACTTTGAATAGTTATTTAATGAAATCCCCTTTTGATTTAATGCAGGGAGCAACCTATTTATTATCTCCTTTAGTCTCAAGTGTGCCCAGAGAATTCAAAATAGAGAAAAGAAAATAATTTCTATAGAAAACAAGGGCCCTTTATGATATTTCCAGACATTTTTGTTCCAGGCTACAACAATCATCCTTTAAGGGTCTTACTTCTGTGAACTTCCTTCTACTAAGGTACAAAGGTTGTCCTAACACAGGCTCAGACCTTTCTGAGCTAAATAGTATGTGGCTGGAAACATTCTCAGGTAGCATATACAGCCCTTTTCACAGTTCATGATAGTCTATGAAAGAATTTAATATGTATAGTTATACATAAACAAGCACCTTACAGGGCATTAATCTGTATTTGGAATAGTAAAATCCCCATTATTCTATTCAGCAGAATTACCTAATTTTCTCAGTTTGCTGAAAGAAGAGTTCTAGAAAACCTGTTCTCTCCCAATTGCCCTTTATCTTTCTCTTCAAGAGTCAAGGCCAGGTGAGATTGATGACTTTTAGTAGGGGAAGAATATGGCAAAATAATTATTCCTCTTCATTTTAGAATTCTTCATTTAAGTGGCCCCTGAGCTCTATTTGTATTCTTTTATCCACATCAACCATAATTATACTCAGATGTATTTGTATTGTCTGGAGGTATCAGCAATAACTGTTGTAGAAGCTGTTCACAAAATCAATGACTGATCTTTGTCAAGATCATTTTGAGAGTATTTTATACCTTTCCTGATTTTCCCCTTTATTTATTTTTCTTTCTTTTATTGTTTCATTTTTTTTTTCTTTTTAAATGAAGACTTAGATTTTCAATAATTTGTGTCTCTGAAAAAATCACATTTTAGAATTTCAGAGCCTGGAATTAATTCACCTAATATCAGCATACAATCTGAGTGTGTCAATTCTCAGCAGAACAATTTGAGGCTCTGCATATGGAGTGTCATCAAGGGAAAGACAGGTATTTCTGAGGAGATGATCCAACCTTTACATGGGATGAATCATCATATATGTACTTCCACTGCACAGCACAGTGAACCAAAGACTACTGTGTACTTATTATAGGTACCTCAGGTAGGTCACTAAAGTTAAATGAGATAACTCTAGATTCAAGTTTCTACAAAAAGAACTAGCAAATATATAATTTTATGTTCTTAAGGGAAAGTATCGCCTTTGAAAGTCTGATGGCTGATACACTGTGAAGACCCGTATCCTTCATCATATAATACACAAAAGCAGATGGCATTTATAGACATGCTATAATAAGTTTGAAAAGCCCCAGGCAAATTAACAAAGCAGCAAACATGATGCAAAGTAACAAGCAATGAAATAGTTCAGCTCAAGAAAAACAAAAGTGCTTCAGGGGACGTTGAAAGCTAAAAAAAGAGGGACATGCTTTGTCTGTGATAAGGAGCAAATTAAAAACAAAACCAATAGATTTAGGAATGAATGTTCTCAGACTAGTACCTTTATCACAGCTTAAGACAGAGTTGCAACTGAAGTCAATGCATCTGCTGGTCAGTCATGCAAGGGAAATAATCATGGGACGTATACAATGAATAAAGTAATGTTATTTACAGAAGTGCTTACCCTGCAAATAGATACCTGCTGATTTCTCTGATAGAAATGTGAAGAAATACAAAAAACTTATGTATGTTGCCTATCTTGCCTACTTCTATACACTGATGGACACTAAGCTGGTTCCCGTAGCTTGGGATAAAGATTTTGAAACTGCTACAGACAGTTCATTTCTCACTGTTCAAGAAAGTTACAAACACACATCTGGTGCTGAAATGGTGGTGAGAAATATAGAAAATGAGACAAGAATAACAATCTACCTCTGAAAAAAAATCAATATTTTTTCTACATCTTGAATGCTGTGTGGATTATTTTGACCACTTCTGTGTCAAGAAAATGTAGCAGAACCAAGAAAAACACAGAGAAGCAAGGAAAGGATGATGGAAGATATGAAACTGCTTCTGTAAAAGAACTAAATAGATTAGGACATATGAGCTGGTGAACAGATAAAAAAAGAGCGTTATGAAAAAGATATAAAAAAATCATTAATGTCTTTCCAAGAGAGGAAGAACTGAGAACTTAAATGAAAAGGAAATGTATATAAATGAATCTGTGAAGTTCTTTTCATAGGATACAGTGAAGCCCAAATCATAAAAAGGTTCTTTAAAAGTGAAATAAATCAAACATTATTGCACAGTAAGTGCAGTACTTCTGAACCCCTGTCATTACCTAACAGATTATCACAGAACGCACACGAAGAAATGCACTATTCTTATTCTTGCTCTATACCCAAACACCCACTGCTGGGTTTTATGTGATATCCAAGAATGGTTCGAGCTGAAGTCTGACTAAAGAGGAGGGTGGAGAGACAGTAAGAAGTATTGGAGTCAGAAAGGCACACGTAACATGTGATTACATGTCATGATTCAAAGCCACAAGCAACAAAAGGACCTCAACTTTTTCAATTCTGTGAATACACACAAATCTTATAAGTGAAATAAATTCTTGTCCTTGTTCTTGAGAGAAAGACTTTCTAAAAATCAGTCAACAAATGCCTGTGATGTTAAAACTGGCGGCTCCTCCAAAGCATCCTCATCCAGACATTTGAGAAAAGGACTGCAAGACAGAATTTAGAAAAATTAAGACCAATATAAACTTGAACAGAAATGCCAGTGAGCATGGAAGAGTAACTAATAGTAACTAAAGACAAAGGTTAGAAAGTCAAATGAGATTTTTACCTAATAGTAGCACTGCACTAGTGTATATACAGTTGGGAGTGAGGTAGTTTGCTATAGACAACTGATAGTGGACCTATCTTTGTGTTTCCTGAAATTGGCCTTTTAAAAACTCTGTAAGACTCAATTTCTGTATTTTATTACAGCATGTCAGATGGTTTCAACATGTCAGGTGCCCTGGTAATCATTTTGCCAACAGTGTACATAAAGGTATCTTTGCTACAGCTTACATGTTTGCATTACATGATTATTGATTTTCACCCCCCATATTCTTGTTACATATTCATGACATTTCTCAAGACTTATTAACTTATGTACTTATCCTTATAGCATCTCTGAGAAGCTTCACTGAGGGTCTCTGCTGGTCATTTCTGTCTGGAATGCCCAAAGCTCTAAGTGATTACCTTATGAACTTCTTTATGATGATACACCTGGTTATAGAGTAACTTGGTGTTGCCTGTTTGGCTGCTTCAGTTCCCTTCTTCATTGTTTCTTTACTTTGCTTGGCTAATTTCTTTAAATCGCTTGGCTCAGCTACACAAAATTTTCCGTGGTACCTTCCATTGCAAGCAGTACTAGTTCTGATACATCTTAAGACTCTAGTATCATTTGTTTCCACCAAAGAAATAATATTTGTAATAGAAAAAACATAGAAAGGATGTTACAGTGAAGTGAGGGTCAGTCTCTTATGTTGTGTCACATGAAAGGAAAAGAGGAAAGGGCTTTAAGATGCACCAGGGGAGGTTCAGATTAGTTATTAGAAAAAAAAAAATTGCACTGAGAAACCAGTGAAAATAGAATTTTCATTTTCAATAATGGTTTCATTAGAATAAGTTGCCCAGGGAGGTGGTGGAGTCACCATCTCTAGAAGTGTTCAAGAGGCATCTGGATGTGGCACACAGGGATATGGTTTAGGGGTGACTATGATGGTGCTGCTTGACAGTTGGAGTAGATGATATTGGAGGTCTCTTCCAACCTTGATGATTCTGTAATTTTTGTGGTACAGTGAGTATAGAAACAGGAAAGGCAGGCAAATACTATGCATAGAAGAGATATAAAGCCTCTTGTCACTGTGTTTACCATGTCTCGTACATTCCTTAAAGAGCATTTAAAAACCCCAAAAGTCATTGCTGATTCATTTATAGGTGCCTTCTAAAATTAAAAGTGTGTCTTTAAATGGGCTGGTTTTTTGTTTATACATTTTGATTTTTCATTATTTTTCTCTGTTTTTTTCTCTCCTGTTTTGATTGGTTGAACTAATATGAAGATATGGTTACAAATATATTGTTGTTCTTTTATATAATTTGTAAATACAACTTAAGATTACCAAAGTATTTATCATATATGATTCAATTTCATGTAGACCTTGAAATAATCCCTTTGATGGAAAAAAATCCAAAAGTAATGACATAAATTATTCACCCCAAGTAATTCAGACAGATCTAATGAATGCAGTAAAGAGGAGTTTGCATATTGCACAAAGGGATCATTTTAAATCCTTTATCACTTTGCTCACCTCTTCTGCCCTTCTTCATCTTCTTTGCAATTCCAATAAGGCTGCAACATCACTGCAACACAAAAAGCATTAGTGATTCTATTTAGAAGATGCCAACTCTGCTGATCATCTGCCTACCCTATTATCAGTATAGAAACATTCTTTGTTTATATTCTGAAAGAGTTATGGGAATTACTTTTGCAAGTTAGTGCTGTTCCTCAAGTTTCTACTTCTAAACAAAACCAAATTATTGCTGGTGTCATATGGTATCATAATAATTTTCATTTTTTGAGTAAGGAGATTATTATTTCTATGAAGATTTCCAATGTTGAGTTGCTATCACAATTTACTATGGAGCAGTAAAAAAATCAACCAAACTACCAAATCAAACGGGTGCCTAAACTTTGTTGATTTGAAGCATAATGCTTCCTTCAGCCACGCTTAGGATGACACTAAGAGATACTCGTCTCTCATTGCATTTCTTTTGTTTCATTTATGCACAGACAACACCTCTGTGTCATGGCCATACCCTCTATCTCCATCCCAGTGCTTCAGTCCAATCCTTTCCTGTTCACATTCATCCTGGCAAGGCAGGGTGTCTGCAGGGACTCCTGGGTAAAGCACGACTTTTGAGAAGGGGAAGTGCTCAGAAATGCAAATAAGCCCCTATTAATAATCCTTCCACAGCCTGCTCTGTTCATTTACAACATGCTTCCCCCAACCAAATACCTAATGCTTTATGTATTATCCTGACGGGAAGGCCTGAAGTTTTCTGGTTTAGAAAATACAGTCACATCCTTTCAGCTAATTATCATTTGTGAAAATAAGAGTTGGAAACCACATGATAGATCAGCTGTATGACCTTGTTTCTGTTTTACTACCCCAAAACTAGCAGTTAAGTCTCCATTTTGTCAACAGGAACACAATTTGTCAAGGGTTATATGACCCAGATCTCATAATTTCCAGAGCTAGGCTAAGCTTTGTTTCCTACCTTTCCAGATGATTAATGTGTTCAGTTTGCTGTACTTAGTCTCTTTAGTACATTAGAAGGAAAAATACTCCACAAGAGTAGTTATTTCTGTGCTTTCTTACAGCCCAATAAATCCTGGAAGGTGTTAAAAATCAGGCAGAATTACACAGAACAATACCTGAAAAGTTTCTGAGATGTTCAAGTGGTTGAATCACATCATCAAGTTACAAAATCGTCTCACAAAGCATACAGTAGGTCATCATCTCTTGAAGAAATTGGTGTAATCTTTATTTATAAGAAAGTGAGAGAACACCAGAAGATTTCCAGCCTGGACTGAATCTGAGAAAATTTCTTGAAATCTCTTTATCTGTGCTCAGAATTCAAGACAGAATTTCTTTGGTCTATCTTCAAGTTATAATTCATGCTCAATGAGAATTTGAAAAATGAAAGGAAAATTTCCCCCTAGTGACACATTCTTGCTCTTTTAGGAAACTTAGGTGTTATCTGAATAAGTGAAGACTTCTCTTTTAGAGGGCAAGGCTGCTCATTCCTGATGCATTACCTCTTCATTTCTCTGCTACAGAACACACCAATCCAGGCAGCCTTTGGGCTTCATTGCATCTCTAACATTAACAACTGCACATCTGTTAATAACACCTCATTGTGGTGCCAGTGTCCCATTGCTGTCACTCTATTTTCTCTGCTTGACACTCCACTTGCTGTTGACTCTTAGTGAGAGGGACAGAATGGAGCGTCTTGGCATTTTGGTGCATTAAACAAGGTAATAGATGATGAAGCACAGTTTCTTACACTGGGAGAAATGATTGGTTATATTGGTGTTGGGAAGTCTCTGAGAACTCTCATTCACAGTATGGTCTCAATGCTTTCTCAGCTGAAGCCAAATCCTGAGAATATATCCATGCATAGCCATGCCATGAGTGCTCACTGGGCCTTACTGAAGAGCAAGCCTAATAAAGTTATGGACTCACTGGCAAGTGATACAGAAAACTCTGTGTAATTAAAATAAACAAGATTGTGTCTCAGATTAGAAGGCATATAAATTAAATTTTGCTTCCAGTGCTACATGGAATTTTTGACAGACATAAAGAAACAAAGTTATAACAGATTGTCATAATATTAAAAAAAAATAAATTCAGCAATGTTAATAAATGCAGCCTAATTTTCTTTATAAAGAAGTCTGATGTAAACTCTATTTTATTAAGAATATTTGTCATAGTTATTTCCAAACTAACTCCATATAAAGTCCATTTTCTCTTTTGTTTTTCTCTGCAAATTAAAATCATGTTATTTCAATTTCACGTGTAAGATTTCATAGAGTAGATGAAACAGGATGAACACAAAATTCAGGAACAAGCTGGACAACTATAGGGTAAAATCGTGGCAAGGTGGAAAGTAAATCCACCTCCAAACAACTATGACTTTTACCTGGTTTTCCTGTGTCATGGTTTAACCTGGCAGGCAGTTAAACACGACCCAGCCTCTCACTAGCTCACATTCATTGAGATGGGGAAGAGATTCAGTAAAAAGATAAAACTTGTGGGTTGAGATGAAACAGTCAGTCTCAAAGCAGTGGGATGCTCACCCCACCCCTCCTGACACTCCCTGCTGCTACCGCCAGCCAGCTCCACCCAGCTTTATGCTTCAGCATGATGCCATGCAGTCTGGAATATCCCTTTGGTCATTTGGGGTCAGCTGTCCTGGTGATGTCCTCTTCCATTTTCTTGTGCCTCAAGTCTACTAGCTGGCAGGGAAACAACAACTAAAACATCAGTGTGTTATCAATATTATTTTTACCATAAATCCAAAGCATGGCACTATACCAGCTACTAGGAAGTAAATAAACTACACCCCAGCTAAAAACAGGGCATCATGAACACAAGCACATTTGGGTTATCTTTGTCTTCATACCTATTGTGAAAACACATAGATTAAATGTCCAGGCCCTGCACTGCCATAGTTTGCAAGTGTATCTGCAACACCACAGGAGCCAAGTAAAACTTCCATCAAACCCAAGACCCGTCTACCACATGCCACTTTTTTGTCCCTTAATCAGCTCTAAGACTGTACTTCTGAGTTTGCTTCTTAGCCAGCTGTCAGAACCAAATGCATTTCTCTGGTGCAAAAATGAACATATTCATTCAGGTAAGTAAAAAGGGGCTTTATCAGCCTGCTCCTAAAAGTCTGCTACACCAAAGGTGTCTTTTTTAATCAAAATACACAGATGTATTTTAAAGGTTTCTGACAAAAGTAGTATTTCCTTACAAACAGTAGGCATTTCAATTTTCTCTATAGACAAGCATGCATTTATATTTGTGTGTTCACATTAAATTACTTGTAATCTATTCAACACAGAAATAACTATGTATCTGTTAACTGCCAGGTAGGTTAACATAGTTTTTTCTGTGCTAACAAGTAATTTGTATTTCCTAAAACTGCAGAAGATAGAACTCAGCAAGACATTGAGAGGTCAGTCTGGTTCAATGGCTTGCCCACAGAAGGAGCAAGCTGCCTCCAAACCATTCTTGAAAGAACTTTGCATAATCTATTTCTTAAAAACAAGACAAAACCCTCAACAGACATTCCCTGTGCTCCCCAAGGTTGTTTCCTATGTTCCTCTCTGAGCACCCTATTACAGTTTTTAATTATCATCATAGCATAAGCTGTTCTTTTCCTAATATCCAACACAAATTTAACCCATAATTACTTTTGATTACTGGTTTTATTTCTGAAACGACCTTTTGCTTTTTGAAAACTTATTTTACCTCTTAGTTTTCTATGGCATGAACAAACTTTGTGTATTCTGATATTCTCTCAGGTTTGCAAGAGAGATGAGATCACATACCTGACATGCAGATGACTGAATCTTGCAAGATTTTTAGTATCTCCATTTTTTCTTTTTTCTTTCTTTCTTTTTTTTCCCCACTGTTGTGCAATGATTAAATGTTACTTTTATATATTTCTATCTTTCAGGTTCTTTACTGAAAGGAACATTCTTTCTGTGGCTCAATATTCGTAATTACACCTGGAGATTCAGATATTAAAAAGCATGTACATTATGTTAGACAACGGATGCAGAATTTTTTTATATTCTAAATTAGATTTTAATATTATTTTCACTCAGTTTTCCCACTTTGTATATATCAATCAAAAGTATATCAGTCACTACAAAATCCTCTGCATTGTTAAATGAGCATCTGCTGACAGGTGAATCTTTATAACCAAAGAATAAATGGAAATAAATGTAAAAGGAAACATTATGTATTATGATATAGGTGTCTCGTGGGAAAAAATAAATCATGCTTTAAAAGTAACCCAGGGTTTTGTGTTTTTAAAATTAAACTGTACTTTAAAAAAATATTTCCTTTATCCCTATAGTCTTTCATCACAACTCTTTTATCTTACTTTTCTGCAACTAGCATTTTCCA
Organism: Dendrocincla fuliginosa; assembly: GCA_035047845.1. Classification (NCBI taxonomy): domain Eukaryota; kingdom Metazoa; phylum Chordata; class Aves; order Passeriformes; family Dendrocolaptidae; genus Dendrocincla; species Dendrocincla fuliginosa. The sequence goes on from JAWWMO010000043.1 coordinate 30,861,965, forward strand.
GCAGTGCATGAGAAGTCTGTCTGCATTTAACCTTCCAAGCAACACATGATCTTATTGTACTGAAAAGCTACAAATACCCATCTTCAAAAAAAGCAACTGACTAAATATGCAGCAAGTATAGTGCATGACTCTTTTGTTATTGTTGTTTTTTGTTTGGTTTTCCTTTCACTATTTAACATTTTACCATCTAAAAATGATATATTTTTTCAACCCCTTTATCCAGGTTCTCTGGACAACAGTCATGGACAGCTGCAACAGTTGACTAATTCTCTCATACAAGCATTTAAGATAGATGAATTTAACCATTTTGAGAACTGAACCATGTCTAGAACTATCTCTCTCTCTTTTCATCAGAGGTCAAGAGAATACCACGCCTTTCATACCTCTGCTCTTTAATGTATTTGTTCCTCTACCTCCTTTGCTCCCAGCTCTTCGATTTACTCTACTACCTTCCCAAAAGCTGCACCTCCACCAATGTATGAAACAGTCTGGTATACTCCTTAAGTGTATCTCAGTGGATATTATTATTGTAATATAACTTCTATCGTACCTTCCACGTTTTTTTAATCTTTCATTTCTGTTCTTGAAACTTAGTATATAACTCCAGGATCACAAAAATTTCTGCACATCGCTTACTGCCTGATTGTCACCTTTGTATTTTCCAAGGAAGTCTTGATTCTTACAATTTAAGGTGATATTCCCCCACCTGTTCCCTGCTATTTTTTATAGTTTGGATCTGAAACTTTTGGCACAACAGAGATGTTTCACACCATAAAATTTCTGCCTGATGTCAATGATAGACACAAATACAAACTCCAGTTTCAAATTAATTGCATGTGCAATGAAAATGGATGTTTCTACTTCATGACGAAACATTGTAGGTCCCCTTTATATTCTTGGAACCCCTCCTTAACTCTGCTCGATAATAGTAAATGCTCACTGAGGTAAAGGAAAGTTTACTGATAATGGCTAGTATTTTCTATGTCACTTATAATTCAATAATGCTCTTGTTCAGATTATATCAGGGAATATTCAGCTGTAAAGAAGGCATAGGACAGAAATAAGAAAGGAAACTAAGTACACATCAGACTTCTTTCTTGTGCAGGAAAACTTAGGTGATTATGCTCTTACTGTGGGACAAGATTTTGACTGCGTCTGAATGCAAAGGTTAATGCCTAAGAAAGCTTTAAGCCCTACCACAGCCCAAACCCTCAGGATTTCCCTTCATGCACTTCTGAAGAAAGACAGCTGTCTTCTGCAGGGACACAACCTACAGGATTCCCTTGAGCAACTCTGGAATTCCTGCTGTGCTGCTTTTCATTTGCTCTTTAATGCCCTTGTTGCTATACCTCCTTTGTTCCCACCCCTTTTCCATTCTCTAAAAGATGTAACTCCACCAAGATGTTTGAAGCAGATTATGTTTCTTAAGAGTCTCAGATTGCTTAATACACTTTAAAGAACATGTCAATGTTATATATGTTATGTTATATATATTTTATAAATTATATTAAGCTGAGCATATTTTCTAAGTGTGCAGAAAAGATACTGGGTGTAGACACTCAGCAGCTAAAAAATAAGTAACTGGAGTTGATGGACCAAGGGATCTCAAGTATGGTGACTTCACTTTGTTGCAGGGGAAAGACCTGGACTTTCTAAGACAAGACCTGCAAAGCTAAACTTGCTGCTTGACTTATCTTCCTCAGTCCTATCTAGCAGGTGAAAAAGTGGATGCAAGTTCTTGCAGGCTAAGTGAGAAAATGAATTTATTTTTTCCACTCCCAGATGAGTTTAACTTGCAGACCACTAAAAATTAATATGATCATATTAGAATGTGCATTATGAGAGTTTTTGGGACAAGCATCTCTTCTGAATTTTAATTGAGCATAGCTAGAACTTGAAATTGAGCAACCAAGCACTAGGGAATCCTGGACACAGCAGAATCATTCCTTAGAGGACAACAAACTTCCACAGTCAAACAGTGAGACACATTGGGTGGGATCTTTGACTTAAGCACAGGTTGTTTTTGCTATTTTCTCTCTTCGCATTTTCCTTAAAGCATCTCAGCAGTCTGCTGTCTGCTGTTTCAGAAGACTTCAGGTGAATAATCCTTTATTATATCTTTTGCCTCTGTGCACAAATCTTTGATACTACAAGTTATATAAGATGATGTAATAAATCTCTTCTGTCACATGCCTAGAAAATATAGCTCAACTTGCAGTAAGGAGAGCAGCTGATTTGGATGGCAGTTTTGGTCATGGATGTTTACTGACAGACATGCTATTCCATTAAGGCTTTACAAGGAGTTTCAAGATGGCTCATTTTCATGGTGGTGTCAGTCTCAGTGGGCCTGCTCCTGAAAAGGACACACAAATTCTACAAAAATTAGACATTCATGTTCAACACAACACCCACAATTAATCACTTCCACCCTTTTCTAGAAGTCAGTTCTCCTCACAAAAACAGCACCTGTGGAAGTGACTTTCCATGACCTTTACGAATACAACAGTAAATCATCTTGATGCTTTCTCAGCATTTAGCTAAATTTTTTGTTGGCTGCAACTGAACATTTTCCAATTCTGTCCATAACTAAATAAAATTACCATTGCACTTGAAGCAATTTTTGCCTCAGGAACAGCTCTGAAATATCCCAGTAATGGCAGCTGCCTCATAACTAACTGGCAAGGTTTTAAGCAAGGACATGACTATTTTGCTTTCAGAAGTTACATGCCTGTTAATATTAATCCTATTGACGACACTCTTTAAGTGTTCTTACTGCTGAAAATCTGTATGGACCAGACTGAAAATTATTACTGCTTTTAATAAACAAACTAGAAGCAGGAGACCTACAAGGACCATCTAGAGCAGTATCTGTTGACTGGCAGAGGGAATCAGTACTAATGCCACTTTCATTTTGCCAGCAATCATTCTGGCTTCTTTTTCAGTTTTCTCTGTAGCCTCAAGTGCAAACTGTACTTTGAAAAGAGCAAAGTGAATAAGATTGGCCCGGACTCCTTGAGTTCTGTGAAGCAGCTTTCATGCAGCAATCTGAGGCTCAGCTTCTATCTGACAGCAGTTTTGAATCATCTCAGAAGGGAGGGCACAGATTTCCCCCTCCCTACCCCAGAAAACCCAGGGTGACTTTGTGCTGTGACTGTTATTACAATTCTAATCTCCGAATCAGGTGCTCAAAGCCTACAGAAAAGCAGTAATATATATATATAACTTAGAAGAACTGATTAGGAAATTAAAGTGTACTCAAATGGAGCTGAAGGAATTGAAAGGCAGTCTGCTGTTGCACTCTTTCTTCATAAATAATTGCATGAAATAATGATGAAAAATACATGAGATGCGTCAAAGAGTTTCTCACCACCCACTGCACTAGTTCATTTAAAATGTTTCCCCTTACTTGGGAAGAACTGAAATTGCAACAGTGGCTATTAATAGTTCCAAAGCGGATCTGAAGTAGTTTGTCACTGGCAGGTGTTTGAAGTCCCTAGCAACACTTTTCCCCCACTTCTATGCTTCAAGTAAATGAGATTAAATAGCACGTGCCATTTCAAGAACTGAGGAACTGCCACTCATCTACCTCTAAGGGCAGAAGTCACAGAAGATAATTAAACACAATAAAGCAGTATGGAATGCTAAGATCACAGTCAAATTCTTCTAAAAACACAGCAGAAAAATGCATAGTGCCACTTGCGAACGCATCTGCTCACTGAATCACATAGCACCTGGGCTCCCTTGGTGCAATATTTTTTGTTTGTTGTCTTTTTTTTTTTTTTAATAAAACCCCTCATATTATAGCATTGCCATAATATCCATAATAAGTAGCTTTGTGTCAAAAAAAGGCTAACTGGTAATTCAAGAGCACAGAACCGAATATATTTAACAGTTGGGTGTAAATCAGAACATAAGAGGATAAATTGATAGGAATTAAAATGGACATTGATATGAACAGACAACCTGAGCAGCAGAACTAGGAAGTCTGTCATCTGCTAGCCATTATGAACAGATTCCATGTATTTTCCTGCTGTGTTATCCATAAACAGTAAGATTCATAACCATTATGTGCTATCAAAGCAACTCTTAGTATTAGAGTGAATGATTTCCTTCTGTAATATTTTCCTATTAAAAATGAGCTACAAACCACAACCAAAAAAATGCACACACATCAGCAAAAGTTATGCTGTCTTCTGAGCCCTACAAAGATTTAGATGTGTAACGTTGGTTGCTGTTGGACTGAATAGAGTTATGCTATTCAGGGCTTATTTCATGAATATTGGAGAGATAACCCTCTATTTTTTACTTCAATATATTCTTTGCCTTGTTATAAGAGACTTTTCACTATTCATACTCCTACTATGAAATAGTGGTGCTTTGTTTTATTGAAATGTTTCTTATTGCTCATTCAGAGCTATCAAATGACAATTAACACACTACATATTAATTTGTACCCACAAAACCACTTGTATTGCATTTTATGTCTGTAACTTTATAAGTTAACCTTCAATATTCACTTGCCATAAAATTGGAGGAGAATTTCTGGCTTAAGAATTTAGAGTTTATGAAAGCTCTACTTCAATACAGGCATTTCATCTGTCTTTAGAGCTTCTTGGGTCAAGATACTGTTATTTATTTCTATTAATAAATGTCTTGCTCAACAGACACTATTTTAGAGGGATAACGAACTCTGGTACTGGCTTTGAGCTATTATAACAATTCTAAAACTTTAAAGGTGCTGAATGCATGAATGCTATTGTCTCTACTTTTTCTTGCTATGGTTGGTCTTGCATTGTTTTATTTTGTAGTGTTCTTACAGTCCAAAATTGTTTAAAATTTGCATTTATCACTTTAAAGTATCAATTTACTTAATGAGAGAGTGGCACACGATGCAAAAAGTACTAAGGAAGAAATTAAGAAAAGTTCTGTAATTACTAATGCATATTAGCAGTGAAAAATAGACTTTTTTTGGTGAAGATTTAGGTCTGTAAGCCTGAGGGGAAAGAACACTAAACAAAAAATACACAAATGACACTGCTGGAAATTTAGGAGGAAAACCTTTTTTTTTTTTTTGCCTGGAAATCAGTGGAAAGCTCTAGGTCTGTATATATACATAGAACCTAACACAGAATTACATCTATAGACTAAAGATGAGAAGCCTAAATTAGTTTAGTTTAATGATGTAGTTGCATTTCTCTATTTTTTGTTTGCTGTTGACAAACTAAAGCAAATAAATCTTCATACTATGGCTTGTCACAAACACTTTGATGGCAAATTATGATCTGTCAATTAATGTGTCTCCTTCCCAGTCGCATTCCTTCATAAGAAGAAACAAGGGGAAGAAGGGGGAAAGTTCTGATACTTTCGAAACATTCTATTTTCAGATTTTTGTAATAAAACATTTTTGTTTTCTTTTTTCTTTTTTTCCTGTTTCAGTGAGGTCAAAACATCTTTAAAATATTTTTACAATGACTTTTTTATATTTTAGATTTTGTACAGAAAAACACAAACAAAACTCCACTAGATTTAATACAAAATGATAATGACTTCAAGCCAAAAAGTCTTTTTGAAATGTAATTTTTATTATTCTTGCTATTATACAGCATGTTATACAACATGATAGGTGCACAAAATGTGTAATATAAACCAAAATGGTTCTGTCACAAGATGGCATATTAAAGCCTCAAGCATGCTCTGCTCAATGTAGTCTCAGTCAGACTGCATTCTAGTATAGTCATGGCAAGGTTACAGTAAAATAAAGGAATGTGTAAATTTAAACATTTTTTTCTAAAGTTATGAGTTTGTGATGTGGGACTACTGTACTTTCAGTTCTGTCTTATTTCTAGGGGATCTCAGACATGCTTTTCTGTTGAGAGTCTCTGCTTGAATATACTTGAGTATTACTAAGCAGGTCTTTCTCATTCAGAATATTGCACATGCTGCTAAACAAGCAGAGTGTCTTTTACAATGAAAGTCACAGTCTAAGCCCAGTCATGGTCTTTCCCTCTTGCTGACAGGAGAGGCAACTCAACGCTTCATGAATTTAATTCCTAGCAAGCTTTAAAGGAATTCTCACATTTTCCTATGTGAGTGTACTCCGTTCCCATTAGCCAAGTCATTGGAAATTGGCATGACTCATTTTTAAAGAGCTATTCATTTTCTGCAGACTGAATTATTTGGCTGGTTTCAAACTTTGCTTTGTATCTCTCCTTTCAGACTTGTCTTTGCTTGAGACCGCTATTATATGCACGTTTCAGTTATCATGTTTCTAATGACCACCCAGTGACAAGCTAAACCTTCTGGTGAAATTGGAGCGCTTTTAAGAACTTTATAATTTGTTTTAAACTGGTCTAATTCTGCTGTCAGAAGTTTCAACCTGTTCTCTTCCAAGGTTCTTGCTGAACTGTGGGGTGATTTACAATTTTATTTCTCAAGTTCATACCTTAAATGCATTAGTAATTTTTTGTTTAGTCTAATGTTGTTTCTTTTACCATCTCATCCATAATGACTTTCAGATAAAGATTCTGACTGTCTTCTAGTTCTAACACCCAGCCATGGGCAGAGACAGCTTCCACTAAACCAAGTGGCTCAAAATCCCATCCAATCTGGCCTTCAATCTTTCCAGGGATGGGGCATCCACAACTTCCCTGGGCAAACTGAACAACCTGTCTCAACACCCTTACAGAAAAAAATTTCTTTATTGAATCTAATCTAAAATTAACCTCTTTCTTTTTAGAGCCATACTGCCTTGTCCTATCCCTACCTGCCCCTGGAAAAAATCCCTCTTCATGTTTCTTGTCAGTGCCCTTAGTTACTGCAAAGCTTCTCTGAGGTCTTCCCAGAGCCTTCTCTTTTGTAGTCTGGACAATGCTAATTCTCTCAGCCTGTCCTTATAGGAAAAGATCATCTTTGTGGCCCTCCTCTGAACTTGTTTTTACAGGTCCATGACTTCCCCATGATGGGGAACATTCTTCTCTCTTTTCCATGTGAGATGAGTAGCAGCTAATCTGGATTCCCACCACTGCCTTAATTTCTAGAATTAAGAAAGTAGAAGAAAGAAAAATTAAAAAAAAAAAAAAAAAAAAAACAAAAACAAAAAAAACAACACAAAAACAAAAGAGGCATTGCAGACTTGACTTTACTTCAGATTATCCCAACAAGAATATCCAGATAAAAAAAGAAACAGGAAAAAACCAGAGAATTTTCACTTCTGAAAGCCATTCTTTTATGACAGTGCTCAAAGGGAAGAGGGGTCTCAACAGGAAGACATTTAAGAGACCCAGGGGACAAAGCCTCCAAAAATATGCTGCAGGCAAGAGAAGATACTATTTCTGTGCCCACTGAAGTATCCTTTGTGGTGTCCATAGTGTCCTTCTTCCTCTTTGAGAAGGTGGTTAAGTGCCTTCAGAATTAGGCTGAATGTCTGAGGTTAGTCCATATGAGTTTACAGGCTCCCAGGTCAAAGAAATTTCATCTATGTCTCAGTCTATTTTGTGGCCTTAAAATATTTTTTTTATATCTGTAGAAAACTTGAGGAAATTTTAAGTTTCACACATCATTTCTCATATTTAAATTTACCATTTAAGCAGTACTCTATCATGTTTATCAATAGAATGTATTGTTTGAAAAGTTCTACAAATTAGTAATAAATGAATTCAATTAATTTTTTTTAATTTGAAACCTTATCCTCATTTAAAGAATTTAGGCTCCAAATCAATCTAAAAACTCAGATATTACAAAACAATAATGCAGCCATTCAGATTCTAGGATGATAATTCAATGAATATGTATTTTAAACAGATGAAATTTATTAACTCAGAAAAACTTTTCTTCTTATCAAATTTTGCCAAGATTGCAGTTATTATATAACTTGCAGTTGCTTATCATCTTTTTACTTTAAAAGAACCTATTTTTTTGTTTTATTTTGAGAAGTCTTTGAGCATAGATGGAATGAGAAGAGTGAAAATATAACCAGATTGTAATGACTTAAATAACCTGTTAGCTGGACAGAGGATATATATGTATACTATGACTCTTCTGAGTTGTTTTATGCAAAAGAGTATTTATGTGCCAGGATAAGATTTCAGAATTTTGGATTAATGTATCGATTCTTGCAACACCTTCTGGCACCTTCCTTCAAATGAGGAAAATCTTGCACCATATGGTGGAACTACTGAATGCCTAAGGGAAATATATCTGTTTCTGAGACTGGTCCTGCTGTTATTGACATCATCCATTGCCCACTCAGAGGTAACAGGGGAGAAAGGAAAAACCTGTGGAGGAAACTTTACCTTTCTGTCCACAAATACAATTTTTTCTCTTAACAGAGATTTCAGTAAAAATGGAAGTTGATAAACAAATGCATGAATGCAAAATTTTTTTCTCTACTCTCCCTCTTATAACAACTCTGTTGTCACTCTTATTCTGCTTAACACTTTGCCATTCTGCAGTTCCCCCCATATAAGAACTGTTCCTGAATTGAACCATTGGCTGCTTCATCTGCTTACTCACTCTCTTTCATTGTAAATTAACTCCAGACACACACATACCTGTTCACTACCCCCTGTCTGGGCTCGATAATGTTATCATTAGAGGGGAGGGCAACAAGATGGGGAAAACTGAGTAATTACCATATTTTATTAAATTATGCAGCATTAATTAGTTGACTGGGTGATTTAGGGATTGTGTCTGTTCATATCAGAAAGGTGATTTTCAGTTCAGAATGGCATCTGTTTCACAGCTTTAGAGCAACAACAACAAAAATTAATAGTGTATGGATTATGCCACAGAAAAAGAGGTGCAGCATTCATCTGTCTCCCTGTCACTTGCATGCCAGAAATAGAGAGCAAACATCTCTGTGCCACAACCTCTGCAGGACCAGAGAGCCTGAAATAAATTTTGCAACTGAGTTTGATAGTGAATGCAATATTTCTGATACATTTTGGGGACAAGGGAGATTATTTTTTTTTCTAAAAACTCGCATTTTGTGAAATTGTTGTTTCACTTTTTGTGATGTCCAAGCTTATTTTGCTTGCATTAAGAGAGAAAAACATGGTTTTGACTGATCCCAGTATCAATTTGAAATCCATCAAAATACAGACCACTTCTATTTCTGCTGGAAATTAATTGAAACACATAGCTTCTTGTTCTAAGAAGTGTTGAATTCTTGTGTATGAAAAGTAGCACCATGGGTTTCCTTTTGGTCTTGTAGTTTGTAGGCCTCAATCAACAATTATACATCATTGGTTCAAATGTGGTAAAGACCTGGAAATGAATCCTTTTTTTTGGTTTCACAATGTCAATAATTACATGATACAATAATTGTATCATGTGAATCATTTATGTGTATCATCACATGATACACATTGTATCATGTGTATCATTTGAAGCAGGTGAGAAACCTTCTATAGGATTAAATAGAGGTGGATTTTTTTCCATTTTAAAATACAGGCATGGAAAAGTATAAGTCTCAAAGGGATTCTTAGAATCAGATGCAATTAAATAAAAAAAAAAAAAAAGGGAAAATTGAAGTACTTTCAGCAATATTGTAGTGCTTTTTCAGGTAAGGAAACAATCTTGACAACTGTTACTACATGATTTGCTTTTCACAAAAGCTGTAATGCATACTGTATATCTATACATATAGATTGCACAAATATATATTCACATATATATGCATATATAGACCGTACTAGTATATGTATAATGCAGAATACTGCAGTGGCAATGAACAGGGAAGAGAATCAAGTAATCAGGAGCAGAATGTGTATCTTCCCTACAGCTGACCGAACGGAACAAAGCACCTCCCTGTCAGTCACCAGACTTTCCAGGAATGGCTCCTGCCCTCCAGACACCAAAGTTGCCAAGACTATCCAGTTACCTAATTAAAACATATGCAAGTTTTCCTTATTTATTTTGACTCATTTAAAAAGATAGCAAGCCTGCGAGCTTGCAGCTGCCTGAAACCAGTTTCCAGAAATCTTATAAAAAAAGAAATTGTAAGTGACTTTCATTTCAGAATTTGGTTTTCTAATGTCATCAGTAGGATGCACAGTGGATAAAATGTTGAATACAGTTTCCCTTCTAAACAGCTGGGCAGGGAAATGGCTCTAGTAACTGAGAAAATAAAACATATTTTGCTTTGCTTTGAAAGGTTTGTTCCTGTAGATAATTGAAAATTAACTCAAAACTTCCTTTCTTTCTTTAAAGTTTGACCATTTTAGATTAACAAGCTGTTTTGATGTTTTCCCACCTTCTTCCCTGCCCCTCCCTTGCTTCTGGAGAGAAATTTTAAATAAAGAATACAGATCATAAATTTTGTTAGTCCAGCTTGAGCTTGTTTCTTTCAGACAGTTTCTTTCAGAGAACCAAAACCTCTAAGGGAACCCCCAAACACTGCAACTTAAAGTCCTCGTTATTGTTAGAGGCCCCAGTGCCCCTCACACAACCCCTATTAAGAAATCTGAATGGCTCTTCTTTTTACATGCTAGTCAGCTTTCCATTTAGCCAGGAAAAATAAAAGGAGTGAGAAATATGCAGAAATTCTGTAAGTTGTTTGCATTCCCCTGAAATATTTCTTTAGCTGAAGGGGATCAAATCAATGAAATATAATGAAACCATATGCTCATTATTTCAAAATAGACCAGCTGCTTCAGGGACTATTGAGAAAATTTATTAATTCTACCAGCACTGCTCATTAAATCTAGGTACCTCCATACCTGTTTCCCTTAACAAAAGGTCCTCGATAGCAAAATCACCCCTGTGGAGTTCAAACTGGTGCTCATCCTGGCATTCTTCCCTGTGTTCTTCCAGGGCAGAGAAGACAATATGCTGAGCTGATGCTGCTGGAGATGCGGAAAAAATCATTGCTGTGGAAAAAGCTATCTAGTGTGGGTACAGTTTGGAAGTTCTGTAAGAGGGATGTGTGTTGGCAAAGACTGATTCTGCCTGCTACGGACCATATGTGCATTTAATTGAGTTTGCAAGTTTCCAGGCAGAATGCCAAACGGACAGTCATCTGATAAGAGTTGATGAAGTTTTCCCCTTGTTTTCTCACAAGCACTGGTTTCATAAAGATTGTGAGAAGTCAAAAAAATCTGTCCTTCTCTGGGTCTGATACTGGGATGTGTATAAGTAATCAAACTAATATATTATATGAGACCAAAATACCAGATTAACTTAGAGGTTATAACTTTAACTACCATATTGAATCTTGAATAAAAGATATAAATTAATATGTGTGTCACTCCAGCAGCATTATCTGAGTCACAGTTTCTCCCATGGTTTTCTCTTCTAAGGACTTTGAAATAAATTAAGCAACTTACTTCCAGTTATAAAGTACAGAAGCTGGAATGGGCTCAGGAAAAGAGAATTAAGTGAGCCACTTTGAAAAGCAAAGCAGGATGAGGGCCTGTGTTTGAACAGATGCTGCCAGCTGATTTCCAAGTCTTAATATGGCCTGGGAACACCTCATTCCAGGCACTACTGCATGTCTGCACTGTTGAGTAAAGAGGTTAGGAGCCAGTTAAAGAGCTAGATGTCTGGTTGTCTCTGTTGTACAGTTATCTGCTTGATTCTTGGCTCTTTGTGGAGGGGAGCCAGCTTCCTTCTGGCGCTGCCTCTCCCTCAACCATATTTGCCACAGAGCAGTGTGGGACGTGCTGTGCAGTGGGGTTATGAATGTGTGTTGGTGTGGATTATCCTTGTGGCATTTCCCCTTCAGGTCAGTACAGATCTGTTGGACCTCATGACAAGACCTGGAGGAAACTCACTAACCATTCTTATGAAGACTGCTCAAAAGTCTTCATGACTAAAAGAATAAGATCCCCATAAGAGAGGGGTACAGTATCTTCCATGAGAGAAAATTGTACCATTCCGCAGCAAACCTGACTTGAGAGTTTTATTATTCAGCATAAAGGTAATATAGGAACTGATGTTCTTTGTGCAGTGATAGTCAGATTCTCAATGTTTAGGTGGTGTTTAAAAAAGCTTTTCCAGGAGGTCCTTAGAGCAGAGTACATTAAAGCCTGAGAATTCTCATATTATGTAGGATGTGGTCACCACACTAGTCATTTTCAGTAGTACATTCAGTCCCCAAGAAGATCTCTCACTTTTATTCATATGGTGCAAGTTTCACTATTTAAATGGTCATGCAGTCTGAAGTCTGCTCAACAAATCTCTCTCATTGATAGGTAAAATTTCAACCATAATAAAAATTTGCTGGCAGTACTAAAAATGAAACAGTAGTAAGGGAAGTTAAGCCCAGACTATAAAGTCGTCTGAAGAATCTGGAGGATGGTAACCCATAAACAATGACCAGAACTTAGATTTTACATAGTTCACATCTTGGGGAACAGAGCAGATGCACAAAACCAACGGTCAAAGAAAACCACAAAGCTGCAACCTATCCGTTACCCAAAACTTAACCTGTGTCTCCTTGCAAACATCTACTAATATTCTAGTGTGATGCTGCCACACAGTAGGAGAATTGTGCAAAAGAATTGTGAAACTGAGAAGTTGCTCCTTGACAACTTTCATACCCTACACAGTGGTATGTGATTTAAAAGCATTTTAAAACAATGACTCAAAGCATCCTTGCTCTCTCTATTATAACAATATCAAGCACCATTGCAATAAATAGCCTTGCTGCCTGCAGCTATAGGTATGCTTTCAGGAGCAGAAAAAAATCTAAAATAGTCTAAAATTTTTAAACCTCTTGGCTTTAGATATATTTTTTCTAGGCAGTCATAACATAAACAAAAGAACAGAACTGTGTTTGTAGTGAGTTTATTGAATGTGACTGTGAAAAGGAAACTGTAATGCATTCTGAGAAGAAACAGTAGCATGGGTACATTTCACTAAGCTCTTCTCACCAGACATTAATTAGCCTGTGCCAGCTATGGAGTGGGTGGTGAGGGGAACAAATGCAGTCATGCCTCCTGTTCCTTAAATAAAAGAAGTATCTTCACAACAAATCTGTTAATTTTTCACAGACATTTCGACTAGGTTTGGTTTCTATAGCACCGTCTGACACCGGAGCACATCTTATGAACCATTATACAGCCATGGTCAGATGTCTCTGTAAGTCATGATAAAAGAGATTTCTGCTTGTAAAGAAGAAAATTGTATCTTATTCTCTTATAAATTTTGTGACGGAAATATACTGCAATCCAACTTTGATTGAGGTCAGTCTTTGACACAGGCCTGCAAGAGTTTTTCATATTAATTGGCACAGCAACTGGGAGACTGTAATGAATACCCCAATTGCTAGCTAAGGAAGAGCAAACTTAAAAAAAAACCCACAAAACAAAACAAAACCAAAAACCCACCAAAACCAACAAAACAAACAAACCACAGAAAATGAGTTGTTTAATTATCTGGTCTGACTAACGTTCAGCAGAATACAGAAAAAGTAGTGCCTTCTTCTCCAAAAAGAGGACAAAAAGATCTTCATTTGGCTGGGTTACTTACAGATGACACTAATAGCTTAGTCTGACATGAAGTCTTTTAACAATAGTCATTAGGAAAGAGAAAGCAAAAAAGCAAAGGAATGTAAAGTTCATATTTGTTATTTTGCCTGTGGACTACATTTTGTGTAGGCGTTTCTCCAAGATTGATTGGCAGTAGTAGAAGCTGTCAGCTAGCAGCTATGTATGAAAGATAAGGGCTTTGAGAATACATCAGGAAATTTCAGAACTTGAGCTATATTCCATATGGATTATTCAACACAGTAGATATTTAAGTGATTTTTGGTCCCCATCAATACATATTTGAAATACCTTCAATGAAAGTAAAATGTGCATTATTCAGTGGAGTTGAGCAGATTTTATGCTCTTAAGCTCAGAAATGTAAAGTTGATGGGGTATCACATAGCAATAAAAATATTTTGGAACCCATTTTAGCTGTGTTTATGTTTAAGGAAATCATTGGTCATGTTGTCATTCCTTAGTTAATTTCAAGTACATATTGTGAATATCTAAATATCAAGAGTTTCCATTTATCTGAGCAAGAATTATTCTTGGAGAGAGTTTATTGTTAGCAGGCTCTATTTTCTTAGTTGATCCTTTATTTCTTCCAAATATCTTTCCTGTGTTTTGAAGAAAAATAAAAGTTTTAATCCCTACAAGACTTATTCCTAGAAAAGACTCAGACACGGAAAATAGTCAAGACTACCAACAGAGTAGTATAGATTGTAGCTTAAAAAAACCCAAAAGCCCTGCTGATGAGAAACCTAATATCAAAATTTTATAGCAGTTATAATTTAGGGTCTTTTAAAACCAAATTAACTTTGTATATAAATGTTTAGAAGCACCACTGAAACCTAAGATTTCTGAAAAAGAATAGGATAAAAACAAGCACAGCAAACTTTAGATTTGTACATAGCTAAAAATAAAGTATTATTACTTGTTCAAAATTTCTTTTCCCCCCCTCTATTTTATCCCAATACTCTTCTCTGAGAGCATTCAATGTGAAAGTTAGCTTACTGTAACTTATTTTGTTGGAAGTATTGAAGCCCCAGGTACTACTGAAGGTGTTTAGCAAATTTTTAAGGTTATAGAGGTTCTTTCCCTAAAATACATCTCCTCAATTTCTTATAAGTACTCTAGAACAAAAGCAGGTGACAGAGTTAAAATTATTTTAAAGAAAACATCAAGGTTAAAAAAACATAAAATTATATTTTCCATAAAATGTCAACTACAGTAAGTCAGCATTTCCTTTATTGTACTCCTATTTTTCATTTTTGAGTAGTTAAATTCTGAACTGATACAGAGGTGAAATTACTCGTGTTTGTTATGGTATTTTTCCTTTAAAATCAGCTATGTACAGTGAAGATTTATAACTGTTGAATTCCTTCCTTTGGCTCCACCTCAGCCTGCTCACACTGGCTACTGAGAACATGCAGTGAAAACTCTACAAGGAGAAGACTGAGATATTTCATACCAGAATCTGAAGTCATCTATATGTGTTGAGAACTGTTTAAAAAAAAAAAAAAAAAACAAACCCAACCACAAAGAAATCCACTACAAACAATAGGCCATGGGGTGGAGAAGTAGAGTCAGAAAAAAAAGAATGAGACCTGCAAAAACTGGCCACACTGACTAGAACTGCAAATACAAATGCATGCAAATTTGACTAAATAAAATAAAATAAAACAAAACATTATATATATATATGAAATGAAATATTTTCCAGAAATACATGCTCTTTTCAGGTACCTAGAGTCATCAAGAGCAGCACTAAAAAAAGTTAGTCAGAGATTGGTGTCTCTAGGCTCTTGTTTCCTCCTGTCATCCAACCAAAGCAACTACTATTTTCACTACAGTAGATGCTTAAATAAGGGATAGAATAACACAGTCTTTTTGCTGATTATTTTACCTATAAGATTTACATAAATATTTCCTTCCTTTACTTACTTCCTTTGTTTACTTCTTCTACTAAAGTTGCTCAGCTTCAGTAAGTAGCTTTAGTAGTGATAAATACAAAACTGGACAATTGGACAAAAATACACCGGTCAACACTTTAGAATAAAAAGTGCAAATCAAGAGTATATCTTCACCAAAACCAGATTTCTTCAAAAGACTGTTCTTGCTTAGAATTTAATAAGCCCAAATGACTATGGCATTATCCTATAGTATCTCCTTGAAATCTTTCTTTTTTTAATATGCCATGAGTTCTTTTCAAAGAAGAAAGGTATTTGATAACACAGGATGCTTCACAAATCAAGCAACAATCAACAATATCAAGCACTTTGCTCAAAGAATAGACACAGACAGTGTGTACAGATGGATATCAGACTGTCATCTCCTGACAAGAATTTCTGTCTTTGCACACTGTGATAGCCCATCCCTGACAGCATCATATTCTCTGAAGTAGATTTATAACTGATTCTTGATTGCACAGTCAAACATGAGCATATTTTTTGAGCATATTTCACTTTTGCTTTGTAAGAGACACACCTCTGGTCATCTGTCTCTTGGTAGGGAATCATCTTCAGGTTGTTGTTAGTAGTGTTTGAGCAAATTAGACCAAGCTCCACTGAAAATAAAGAAAATGTGTCAAACTTTTTCTAAGAAAGAGGGAGATGGGAATATTCTGGGAGGGTACAGAACAAAAGTATGGGGAATCAGGAAAAGGTCAATAAATGACTCTGCATTAAACTCAGATGCTTATGATTATTCCATTCCCTCATGAGAGTTTGACTAGAAAAGTGCACACATCTCCTAGGTGAAGTGCACGTATCCTGTGGGGATAATTAGGCTAATATGGGCACTTATGTGCTTCAGAACAGAGAGTATAGATGCACACTGTGCCCCATACCATGATTCCTGAGCTTTGCTGCAAGACTCTTCTCATTGCTGCTCCTTTCCAAAATATGATACTGGAGTGCAGAATTGAAGGCTGAAAGAATTCACAGATGTAGTATAACCATCTGGTAATAGAGTCTCTGATAATGAAAAAAAGGTTTTACAATTCTTCTCTAAAAATTGAGACGCATTTTATACTGTCCATGCCTTATTCTTAGGTCTTCCTCTAAGCCATGAGATTTTTTATTTTTTTTTTTTTTTTGTGCCTATATTTTACTCAGCAAACATGAAGGAATTGTGTCATCATCCTTCCACAGATCGTAATTCCCTGTAGCATTTTGCTATATCTAGAACAATGGCAACAAGAGAAATCAATGAAAAAAAGAGAAATATTGAATATCTAGATTAGCTATTCTTAGGTAATAAGACTTGGGTAGGGTCAATTTTTTTTTCGTAATATATATATATATATATAAACTGCATTAACTCTAATAGTTCTAAGTGATTTGGACATGAAATTTATTAAATACTCATGTCAGTGGCATATGCCACATAATGCCACATTATGCCACATAATGAATAAACACAGAAGAGAAGTAAGAAACCTTGAATTATCATCAAACTACTTATGATTTTTAGATGTTATTTGCTCATTCCCTTTGAAGACTTGATTGAATTTAACACTGTTTAATTTACAAAATATGATATAATCCTAGCTCATAATGTGTGAAAACTAGGAAAATAACTGGTGAATAAGTGAAGGAAAATACATTTATTTTTCTTCTTCACTTTTGCTATTGCACTGCTGTTGCTCTACTGCAATGAAAATTTTAAATGGCTTTAAAAAAATTTTCAGTGTTTTCATGGTCTATTCATAGCTTAGCAACAACATTTGTTTAGGAGTCTAAAAATATTTTTAAAATACATACTTCACTAAAAGTTGGAGAGCAAGAGAACATATGGTCAGACGCTTTATGAGTTTTTAGGCTGCTAACTCTAAAAATTGCATACAGAATCAAACGTGCACAGAAGAAACTAAACAGTTAAAAATTGCAAACAATGTGTACTTGTAATATATCTTCGTATACAACAGAATGGGAAAAGGGAAAACATAAATGAGCCCTTCAATTATTTATAAATTATACATTTTTAGATTTATGATCTTGATTTAAATGGAATTGAAACATCAACTAGCTGCTGGTTGTCCCACCACCACTGCATAAGGTGTGGGATTCTTTGTCAGTGTCATTTTGGTTTATTTGGGTTGGTGTTTTTTTATTGTTTTGGTTAGTTGGGTTTTTGAGTTGTTGGGGTTCTTTTGTTTCCTTTGTTTGTTTGTTGGGGTTTGGTTTGTTGTTTTGTTGGTTTGGGTTTTTGGGGGAGGGGATTTCCTTTTTTTTTTTGCTTTTATGCCTTGGGTATTCAAAGTGTCAGAGCAGGGGAAAAAGAAATTTAAAAAAAGTGAAGTATTACATCAGGATCCAAGAATTCTGGGTACTGCCACAGACTCTGTGATCTTGACTAAATATTTTAAAATACTTTTCCTATGAAACAAGACAACAGTACCATCTTACTGTAGAGGGATCCTGTGAACTGATTTGACTGTACAGTAATGAGGGATAACACTGAATCTTTACTGGTGAAACATATTTTACTGAAGCATCATAATTCTGCAGTGCACACATTTCTTCATAAACAGATATTACACCCCTCAAGAGTGATATTTGAAATAGAAAATATTTATAGATTTATTTTTTTTTCATCCAGGCTGCATCTACCACAATGTTATTGTTATTTTTATTCTCATTATTACTTCTGTCAACTCAGTTTCTACTATGAATGGCTGCCAATTTTAAGAGAAAACCATCCAGCTGATTGACTGCACACTTTGGGCTTAATACTCGTGTTTAATCAAAGGACTGGTCAGTGCTAAAAGATGTTGGTGTTGTGACCTTTCATCAGTCTGCATAAAGTACATTGTTGATGTGCTGTCATTTGTTGCTGAAGAAGGCAACCATTAATAGCAACTATAATTTAAATTGGTTGATTAAAAGACAATCAAATTGATTTTCATCCTAAGGGCTGAATTGGTTATAGTCCTCAGTTTCCTTTTGAGTTTTTTTTAAAAATAGAATGAAAATAGAGGGCTGAGTTTTGTTAATGAATATTTACATAGCTTGGAAAATGGTCTGTGTTGAAGGGAACCAGAAGCTATAAAACAGCTATAGTGTTACTCTGTAGCAACAAATGCCACTGTGTTAGAACAGCTGTAGACATTTTGAAACAGTAAAACTACCTATAAAACTGAGCATTTTGGCCTTCATTTCCTCATTTCATTTCAGCTCCTAACTGTTTCATCTTAGACCAGCTATTTTCTTTTGTTAAGATGTCATGAAGAAACAAAACCACAAAACAGGCACATCCCTCCCATAATCTCATTCCTTTTCTTGATTATTTTTCTCTTTTTTTCATGATCTGCTCTTCCCTCCATGTCTTTGCATCATCATCACCCACATCAGTGAGCTGCTTCCTTGGCACAACTCCTGGAACGTGTCCTTCAGATGTCAGCATCTCCCAGCAGCTTTATGAAAAAATAAACTGGCTGGGTTTTTTCATTTCTTTATTTAATTTCACTACATTATGCAATAGAGCAAAAAGATAAATAGCCAGTCATACACACTCTTTGGATATGGAATTTTAATCACCACCTGAGCATCAAGAACAATCTTATTAAGGCAAAAAAATAGAGTGCTTTTTATTAAGAAAAGATTTCTAAACTAATGCTTTGCAAAGGCTATGGCAGATCACAGCAGAGGACTTATTAAGGATTTCCTTTTATCTGTTGTTTAAATGAATATTACAGGTTATATAAAACAACTGTGACACAACACACAATCATTGTGCTATAATAGAAGGGAATCATGTGACACATGAGGTCATACTAAAAAAAAAAAAATAAAAAGCGCAATAGCAGATTTCCCCAATGTATTATTTTTTAAAGTACCATGGAGTATATCTGACTGAAAATTATTACACTTAATTCATTGATTTGACAAACCTTTGCATGGATTGAGAAACAGTGAGTCAAACTCACTCATGAATTGAATCATCACACATGTATATACAACAGGAGGATCTCTCCCGTTTTTATCAATCTTTAACTGAAAGAAGACATAAAACTTAGCTTAAAAAAGAAAAAAAACTAACTTGAGAGAAAAATTGAAGAATATTTCAGTCTCCAAATTTTTCAAATGCAAGAATGGTCTAGACCAGGTACAACAACCTGATCAGCCAAATTCTTATTAGAGCGATGAAAGCACAGATGTCATGACCATCTTTTCATGTTTATATTCACATGGGTTCTGCTCCACAGGAAAGGAATCACAGTGCCTATACAATACAGAGAGCAATGGGCAAAAGCAAAGGCTGCGTTGAATGCCTCTGTTCCATGGAAGATGGTGGCAACACTCACACAGACAGCAGTGCCTCACAGTTCATTGCACTGTCCTCATCTTCCAGTCGTTCCAATCAGGGGGCTTTTGGCAGGCACAGAAACTGCCTTCCAGACCGTCTATCTAGAATTCCTTTCCAAAGCAGAGAGTCAGGAAGAAAGTGGAGAGTGGGCAGCAGTTGCAAAGGTCATATTCAGACCTGGAGCAAAGCCATTGTGTAGGTATGTTCCTGTACTTGAGAGCAGAGATATTGCTAGATCTCAAATTAAGGTCAAGGATGCTAAAGAAGTGGGTGAACTGAAATTTTATGAAAAGTGAAAAAAACAGTCTGAGAAGGGAAAGTCAGACTACTTCCTCTCACTTGCTGTCATTAATTATTCACATGAAGTAATGAATCTGAAATTATGCTTCTGATTATAGAAACCCAGTGCCATTTCCCATGATCTGGTCAACTTAGTATCATGATTTTTGATAGGATGTACAGAAAAGTCAGAAACAGAGGGAAAAGGGACTAAACCTTGCTGCATTTGATCTGTTCCTGTTTCTCTATCTTGCCTACACAAACATTCGAGCCATTTGCAGATACAGAAGTGACATGGGAGTTGGAGTTCTTGAGGGAAAGCCAAAGAACTGAATGGTGAAAAGCCAAAAGAATTGAAAAGAAGAATGAAACTGGTAACTTAGCGTAGTTTTTCTTCCATCTTTTTCAGGAAGAAAATTATCAGCATAAATCACAGTCTTGGTCTTCCTATTTCTTTGAGTTGTTTATATAATTCAAACATAATATGCAAAACAAGAAAGAAAGACAGTAAATAAAGCATGAGAACATATTCTAGCTTATTTTTCTCTGGAAAAAAATCTAGGTTTTGTTAATTAAAACTAAAGCAACACGTGGTAAATAGTTAAATACAGAATTGGGGATTAATTTGAAAGATGTACTGATATTCTGAAAACAAGTTTTACTGAAGACTCAGCCACAGACTCCTGCCATCACCTTTCCCAAAGCACGTGCTACATACCCTGTGTTGTGCTAACAATCAAAGCTTAGTCATAGAAAAAAATAATTACCATTTTTCAGGAGAAGATAACAAGATGAGCTTTCAACTGATTAAGGATATTTGATTTTAGGATTCTGAAGACTGGATATGGTCTAGAAAAAGGAAAACAGGATGTTAAACCAATGACCATCTTAAGTAAATAAGATCAATCTTTGTGACTTCTTTGAAACACTTTGAAAATTGTAGTAATATTTTTTTAATCATTTCCTCTTCTGGGAACTTCAGCTCTGAACCTATGAAATAGATTCATTCACAAAACTAAAGATATACAGACTGTATTTGATCTATTCTGCAAGTGGTAAGGAGGTGAAACACATTTGGTAGTTTCTGGGCTGGCAATGGACAGTTACATTAGCGCAGAGTCTGATCATAATCAGCCAGTGTACCAGCAAAATATGAGCATTGCAGAAGGAGCATCTGCTTCCGTTTTAGTATGCTGAGCCTTATTGTCTTATCACTAGGCTTCATAAATTCTGGTTGGCTACCTTAGCAATGAGGTAGATTTATCCAGAAATCACGAGAAAACAAATGACCAATAGTTCAAATAAGATGCCCAGAAAAACAAATCATTATTGCATCAAAGGAACATATTTCTGTGTATCTGGAGTGGAGCCCAGCTGAAGGCAAACAGAAGCTGAGTAATTCTGCAGTGAATGACTCACTGGCACAGAAGGGACCTATGAAACATTTGTCAAACTGATGCTGAGAAGAGGAAGTTAAAAAGGAAAGGCAAGCAGAAAGTCTACATGTTGGTAGAGACTGAAATAATATTCTACCTTAATACAAGTGAAAGCCATATCTGATTAATTACATGACCTCTGCTCTTCTTTTGGCTTGTTGGTTTTAGACACTGGCTTGAAAGGACCAAAATCATGGATAGACTTCTCTGGATAGAGTCAGCACTAGCAGAAAGCTAAAGGCAGTGCCTTGCTTTCAAGGTCAAGATATAGCACCACATTTCTAGATGGAAGCCAAGAGCCAAAACCAGATGGCAGTCATTGGGAACTCAAGCCAGTAATGAAGACTTGCACAGAGAAGCAAAGCAGCTGCAGGAAGCTGAAGTTAAAAGACATGAAAAAGAGCCATACAGAAAAGCAGAGAAAAACCAGACTAGCTTTGCTTCAGAAATCTAACCAAATATTTTGAAAGCTCAGACCTTCCAGATGGGACCATGAGTGAGCAGAATCAATCAGGGAAGTGCTACCAGGAGATACATCTTCTTGGGTTGATAGGTAGAACATGCTAAGCATGCTGAAGTCAGGCTCCCTTTTCTCTCTCTTAGAAGGACTGCAAGGCAGAGAAGTGCGTGTGGTCCTCTGAATTGTTTAGCAGACCTCTGAAAGGAGTAATAAGAAGGAGAAAGAAACAGTTGCAATTGTGTAGTTTCATGTTATTAGCTGGTAGAACTGACTGAAAAGAGGACTAGGGAAAATATATTCAATTATTTACAGAAAAGTGGAATAACCAGGTGTTGCAGTATTCTGGTGGGTTTTTTGGTTTTCCCATTGATTTTTCTGTTGCTGCTGCTGGCTTGGGTTCATTCTTTCTTGTTTCACTTTGGTGTTTACTTTGCATTAACTCATGACTTCACTTCCTTGATCTAATGCCAATTCCCTAAAGAAAGAACAGCCATATGCACCTTTGAGTACTGAGCTTATCAGGCCACACTGGTAACAGAATCTGCAGTGAACCAGACATGCTTTCAAATGCTTCTGTTCATTTTATGAGTCCCTGCAAAGCAACCCTTATAGTTTATTTAAGGAAAACCAGACATACTGCTCTTTATTTTATTATGAAGTACTAAAACAATATTTTTCAGGATCCATCTTTCACACTGTGAATCTTGAAACTGCATTAAAAGAGTAAAAGAAGTGTTAGTTTACCAGCTGTCAATCCAATCCCTGGGATATAAATTAGCTTCACTGATTTTATGACAGAGCTTTTATTTTGCAGGAATTAGATGTGCTGCACAGACAGTGTAAATACAATCGTAAGCAACCATCTCCCCAGATGGAAATGCCATAGAGATAAACAAATACATTTTTTTTTTAAAATATAAAAACCATAATAGAAGAACAGAAAACAGAGAAGAAAAAATACATTTCTACTGCTAGAGTGTTCCATGATGCCAGGCTGTTGATCAGCAGTAATGGAGCCTGGTACCCAGGATGTGAGCTGAGAAACATTCTTCCAAATAAAACGGCAGCCAGTTGGAGACAGTAACTTGCTCAGCTAATAAAATGGAAATAAAGTCAAAGGGAGCACATAACTACAGGCACACATAACATTTTTTCAGTAATACCTGGGCCAGGGAAATTGTCTTCAGTAATTGGTGATGGAAACCAAATTATCTAGCTTTAGCTGCTTGAATGATTTTTGTCTTTGCTTCTTCTGCAGTCAAGAGGAAGAAAGAGAAGGAAGTGCCTTCAACCAGGAAGATTATCCTATTTATATGGCATATCTATTTTAGGATGAGATTATGTGCTTATTGAGTGACTGTCTTTCTCACTGTATTTAGGAGTAGCTGACATATTTATCTCAGACTAGACCACTAACTTAGATGACTAAAACTAGATGAATGGACTCTTGGTGTTCACAGCCGCAAGCCGTAAGTATAAGGGAGCTTTCCACAGGAGAATATGCAAACTGAAAACTGGTGAAGTATAAAATGACAACAGCTTGTCCCATGATAAGTGTTCTTTCCACCTCTCTCAGGTCACTGGAAGTCCACTGAACTAGAACCTTGGTTTTGTTCACTGAGTAATTACTGACTGCAGGCAATGTCAAGTGCCTGAGAGGATAGTATTTCTATTAGAAAAGCTTTTACACTGTCCTGTAAGTCTGAGCCATGCTACCCAGAAGATAAATTTTCTCTTCTAAGGACAGACCCAGAAACTCATTTTTCAGGACATCAAATCCCCTGGACAAGTGGGAAAATATATGTTAGTTCTCAGTTTCTAAATTCACTCTGCATTAGAATTACTAGTGAGCCTGGACTGAAGCATGAACGAGCCTGGTAGTCAGCATACATGTCCTGGAAGTTGGACTTGCAGAGACCAACCCCTGCTTCCAAGGATCACTTTCTACAGAATGAATCTTTCATAAAGAAAGGTTGTGAGAATTCTTCAGTTCCCTCTCTCCCTGGCACAGAGACCAATACACAGTATTGGAAGTCAGGAAACTGCACAGTCAAATCCTGATCCCACAAAAACTGTGGACAAGAAATATCTCCATCTTTAGCTTTGTTAGTCAGCTGCTTCTGCATCCCTTGTAACATTTAACACACACACACACAAAATTGATTTGCATATCTTTTCAGTTCTTTAGCTATATAAAGTGTCCTACCCCAGTATTGCCCCTTCCTGTTTCCCCATGTATATAGCCAGTGGTTACACCTAGCCCCAGGAAGAACACCCAAGTAATCATCATCTGTGCAGGAGAAAAAAAAAAATACAAAAAAAAAAAGTGAAAGATGTATTTTTTTGTTTCAACTCAGTTGCTACTCTGAATATAACATTTGTTGAGAAATCTTGACTGCACTAAACCAAATGTGAAAAATACTGTTTGGTTCAAGGGGACTGACACTGCAGTGTTATTTATGCAATTTAGGCTTGTGAAATAATATCAAAGGATAATTTCCTAGTTGTGCCTTCCTGTTTTCCTTGTTGGACAGCTGCTAAAGTTTGAGGGAAAACGTTTGTATTTGCCCTTTTAAAATTGACCAGATGAAAGACAGCATGAAAGCCTATAACTTTTGCTTCACCACCCATGCAGTACCTGCCACATCTACCACATTCTCTCTCTATGAGAAATCGTCTTATATACTTGAAGGATGACGACTCCTTTGTAAAAATAAAACTGTAAAATGGAACAGGGGGTATTTATATTTCTCAGAATCTATTAAATAAAATTAGTTGGGTTTGTAGCAATAGTTTTGTAAAGAGAAATTTAAAAACATATGAATGGCATTTTTACCTGCATTGGAACTATATCAAAGATCACACACTAAGACTAAGAAAACCTAGAATCAAAAGAAGAGTCTCTATCAGTATGCGAATATTGCTGCCAGACCATAGCTATCAAAAATGAGTAAAGGAACACAGGCATTGATAAATCAAGTAAGTCTGAGTGGATATAATTCTGTAACTATGCTGTGGAATAGCTCTCTATGGACACAATAGCACAAATGGAAATTTCTGTTCCCTTTTGAGACTAAATAAGAGCATTGTTTTATCTTTTTTGTTTTCCTTTTTCTCTTTTTTGAGAATTGGTCACAGCTGTCTTCAACATCATCCTCTCCTTGTGTGCTTGTGTGAAAGCTAATTAAGACTTTCAAGCAGAAGTATTTATAGTATTACCAATATCCTTGAATATGATCATACAGTCATCTTGCACACTTTCTCTATTTTTTTTTTATTATTATTTAAAAAATTCTTAGAATAAATCAGCTAGTGTTTAGGTTGTCTGCAATGGTGACAACTGAGCTAAACCTATCATCCTTCCTAACATACCTTGCAAATTCAGTAATTATATGTAGAATAACTGCAGAAACAATAGCCATGTTCCCTTGCAAAAGTAAAAATGGCTTTATGCTCTATTCAGTGTACTCAGTGTAGAAATTCTGATAATAAATAAGTAACTGAATTTGAAAAACTGGAATAATTAAGAATATGAACACTGAGATGTGAAAAAAACATACTTTTAACAAACAAGTATTAATTTCTAATGAGATAAACTATATGAAATAAACCTGGGTTAAGATCCAACTCTGAATAATTTCAAGTGTTTGCATAATGAACCTGCACCTTCAGTTTGAGCTCATGCAGAACCAACACTCAACTAGCAAATCAATATAATTTTCAAGTGGAGAGGAAGTGAACAATAGAATGTGTCACTGTTTACTTCAGAAATCACCATTCTGTGACTTGATGTATACATATATTTTACAAAAAGAGAACCTCATTTGGAATGCTAATGGTGTCTTTTATCCAAAATAAGAAAACAAGAACCAAGTTTCAAATCTGAATTTTTAATGCTTTTTAAAGTTTCAGAT
Organism: Dendrocincla fuliginosa; assembly: GCA_035047845.1. NCBI lineage: Eukaryota > Metazoa > Chordata > Aves > Passeriformes > Dendrocolaptidae > Dendrocincla > Dendrocincla fuliginosa. The sequence goes on from JAWWMO010000043.1 coordinate 30,887,832, forward strand.
TTAAATGCATGTATACACTTTTTATTATATTATTATTTGTATTATTCTTTAGTTGTCTGAAAGCAGTTATACACTAAAAAACTACACCCAGAAATATTTCTGTGTGCTTCATGTATGGAGATACAGACAGATAAAAGCTCGACCACCTTTATTATTTTTCTTTCTTGTAATTTTAACAAGATATATACACTGTTTGTATTATTTAACAACAACAACAACAAAACAAACAAAAAAACACCAAGACCAAAGTCAAGACGTTGTATCAGTTTGTTAGCATCCTTTGTGAGAAGAATACTCAAAGTTCAAAATTAAGCTACTCTCCCTAGTAGATCCCCAAAGAAAATCCAGGTGCCTTAGAAAAAAGTGGAAAGCAGACATACAGTGAGAGGTGAAATAGCAGCATGCAATCACTGGAAGCTGTCACCAAGCACCACTCAACAAGAAAATCAAAGACAAGTTATCAGCCCTCATTCTCTCCCTCCAATACATGGAAAAATATCTAGTTATTTTGCAGCAACCTCCTGGAGGTAAAAGTGTAACCTTTCATCAATGGCAGATTGGGGGTATCACATTTACAGCCCAGTTTTTAGGTGGTGAGAAGTAGAGTTATTGCCCTCTGTGGCTTTTACATCAATGCTTGATATCTCATGGTTGCTTTGTGGTGGTGTCAATTCCCTCCTCACCTGCTGCTGCCTTGTGCTACCTTGGAAAGAGAGACACATAGGGGAAAGAGCAGAAGGAGAAAGATTATGATTTTTAGCTCATGTCTTTGCTCTTTTGGGGAGAATGTGCCTACCCCTAGGACTGTAGTAGTATTTTTCATCATTTGATACATGTAGCACTGAAACTATCTTGACCAGTGAAATTCAGCATCTTCTCTGCTTTCAACAGGAACTTCTCTTTCACATGTAGTTTCCAGCCTAATAGCGCAATTCACAATGAGGTCAAAAGAGGAACATGAATTCAGGCCAAATGCATCTCCCTCCATCTGTGCAGAATCCTCTCATGTCATTTCACAAGGGCAGATTGTGATAGGCCAAGGGGGAGTAGTTTTAAACTGAAAGAGGAGAGATTTAAATTAGTTGTCAGGAAGAAATTCTTTACTGTAAGGGTCGTGAGGCACTTAAACAGGTTGTCCAGAGAAGTTGTGGATGTCCCATCCCTGGAACTGTTCAAGGCCAGCTTGGACGGGGCTTTGGGCAACCTGGTCTAGTGGAAGGTGTGCCTGCCCATGGAAGAAGGGTGAAACTAAGTGATCTTTAAGTTCCTTTCCTACTCAAACCTTTCTATGATTCTACCTTAAAGTGCACAAGGCATGCCCTGGGAACAGCTCACTGGATTAAAGCTCACTAGGCAAAACCAGGGAGGACACTTATGGTTAGATAAAATCTACACTTAACTTGTTGATCATTTCCTCAATACTTCAAAGTCTTGTATGTGCAAAGGTCTTGTGTCTTGTGACACCTCCAAGGCTAAAAATTTGACCACCATTTTTCATTTCTACAATTTTGGTTTTAGGAACTTGGTCTTAGCTAAGCCTGTGTTAGCTACTAAATGCTATCTGAAACTTTATTGTAAGCTACTAGAACTGTCAGAAAACAAGGCCAAAATCTAGAGTAATTATCCAAAGGCAGACATATTTACAGTTTGTACTGACCTTATATGTATGTAAGTTTAAAAATATCCCATGCAGGATTCAAGTTATTATAGCTGAGTATAAAATTGGACTCAAGCAGGTTGACCTCACTGTGGCTCTCAAGGTGAAACAAAAAATGAAATTGCCAACAAACATATTAGAGCTAGTGATTAAGTGGCTTTTTACACATATTTGGAAGCACTGGGAGAGACAGTTTTGATGGAAAAGACATGATTACTTCTGATTACTTTGCACTGTCCCACTGCAGATGCCTGATACCAGATTTCAGTGGAAAAATAATTACAAAAAATATGTGAAGTATATATCATGCAACCATCATAAGTATCCACAGCTACAATGAAATTAAATTACATATCATGAAAAATTGCACGTGGGATGTCCCTTTGAAATTTTCTTCATTTATGTTATAGATATAAGGGTCTTCAGAGCTCAGGCATTTAAAGGTAAGATATATTGACAGGGGGAAATGTGTCCTTGTGTTCGGCTTTTTAAAATGAAATTAATTCTGGTTTATCATATTTTAAAATAGCAAAGCATGTTGCACACTGTTTATCATAATATGCTAATAAATTTGATATCAGGAGAGATGGGGAGAAGGTCTATTGTTTCCTCTTTGCTGTTGGGACTGTGAAAGGATGGGCTTCTTCAAATGACATGTAAAGCAGGGGAACCCTACCAGATTATTGCTTTCTGCATTTAAAGCTTGTTGTACTTCTGTACTTACTGCCAGCATAGGTTGAAAATGCATGGATACATGCATGCTCAGCCTCGTGTAGCCAGTTCATATAATCAGAGAGTAAGTAATATTTTGTAAAGCATGATGATAGGTTTGAACATTAGAAGGAATCATTAGGAGAAATAAATATTTGAGAGTTGAAAAGTATGTCCAGAGTTCTGGCACTCATAAGACAAATAAGGAAAGGACAAGAATGTGTGACCATGAATTTTACAACTAAAATCTGTGCAACTATCATTTAGTAAACATTCATTACCATTATTAATAACATGACATAAAATGGGAAACAGCAGACTTAATCCATATACTTGGCAGATATATGAAACAGCAGATGGCACTTTAAGTGGGATGGGAAAATACCCAGCGGATACCAACACTGCCTGGCCATAGACCTGGCATTTATATAAATGAGACAAAATCTAGACCCAGTAAAGACCTCACATGTATACACTTGTGTGCAATTATTTTTGTGTCTGCTAGGCAGATCATAATTCTGGCTATGACATCCTTTTGCTCTCATCCTGGAAGTGCTCCAGCCATGTTCAAACTGGGGCTGTAGTAACATAGCCACAAAAAATCGTTCTTGGGAACAGATTACAGCAGAATTTTGCTAAGGGTCCTGCTTAAATGTGTGCCCTCTGTGACACTAAGGAGTGATCTAGTCCTTGCCTGTCTCTTGAAATAAAGCAATATGTTGCCTACAATGTGTCACATTAAACCAGTACAGTTTTCTATATGGTATAAGGGGTGTACTGTTCCAACGTAATAATATTTTTAGAGCACTTTATTAATGGATACAAGTCCTTTGTAGATGACCTTTGTAGTCATCTATACACTGTAATCCACAAAATGTAACCCATACAACTGTAAATTAATTCCACTTCATATAATGACTTTATTTTAGTCTATGTCTCTATGTCATTTAAGAGAAAGAAGAAAATTTAGAAACTTGTATGATCCTTTTTACTGGTAATATAACCTCATATGTTGCTGAAGACCAGAAGACACTGGTCATTACTCTTTCTTAGTAAGATACATTCAGATGAACATACCTGAGTTATTTGTAGGAATGATGTTTTTTTCTTTGGAGAAAAAGCTATACTAATAATAACTTTCCAAAATTCAGAGAGTTCTGAAGCTGCAAAATCGCTTTTACATTTCTTGAGAAAGGTCTATTTCTAGACCTAGCTTGACTGTACCCACTAAAGAAACCTTTGGTAGTGTGAGCATTTCATAGGTACCTAGAGTAAATAGATACAATTATATTATAAGATATAATTCTAATGAAAAGCTGCAAGGCATAGAACAAAAATCTTATCAAATCTTGCTTGAAGAAACTCCAGTGTACAATCTAGCTTCACTTAGTTTTGCATGTACACAGCTCACAAATCTTTGGGTGATTTTATAGACACATTTAAAAAACAAACTCCAGAACTAATGTTAATTTTGTAGAAGATGGTGACGTTTATTCCAGAGTACTCAGAACTACAGCTTGTTTTAAAAGTTACTTGTTGATATTCTTATGTTGAAACAACTATTTCTTACTCTTTTGCCACTGTAATCCAGGATCAAAATACTGCAAATATACAAACAATTGTTCTTTTTTTAAGGCTGAATAAATCAACATTATAGAAATTAGACTAATGATATCAGTATTTGACCTCATAACAGCCTACTAACATTCAGTTCCAGTTCTACAAATTGTTAAATATTTTGTAGCCTGGTCAGGATTAAGTGCCATCTTTGTGGCCATAAGAGCTAAGAAACCTTTGAAAACTTATGTAGCATTTTGAGAACAAGTTTTCTGTGGGGGCTGCTATTATACCTGCTAATCCTGCAGTATGAAGTTATTTCCCACTAAGACAAATCTGGGTAGCAAATTCTGATGTGGATTTTCTCTTGCTAGTAAAAACAGAGTGAAAAAATCTATAGCATTATTGGTGATGAAAGTATTAATTTTCTTCAAGGAACCTTTTATAAGCTAACCTCCTAGCGTGGACAAAACATGCCTTTTGGTGATAGAAAAGCATTCATTTTTACCTTTCACTTTGTTGAGAGATTTTTAGTCCTGTCTCTTCATTCTTCTTCATCATTACAGTGTCCTTTGACAGGTTTCTTATTTGGGTCAGCAAATAGCCAAATGTATTTGTATTTGAATTCACTCTGTGAACGGTGAACATCGCCTGTACTTTTCTGAAAGTGATCCATTATGAATAGAAGCACAGTGAAGGTAGTTGAATTCAGTTACAGATTCTTACTTAGTAGACAATTCATGAGCACCTCCCATATGTGTGTAAATACTGCCAAATGACCAGTGTTCAGAATGAAGAGAAGATAAACCTGAATAATGGTCTCACTTATTTCATCTTTATAGGCAACTAATAAGCATGTACAGTTCTCATCTGACTTGGTTGGATTTTGAGAAAAACTTCTTTGAGAATGATGCATAACAACACTTTCATAGCTTAATGTGAGATAATGTTTAAAATCAAAAAGAGGCTGCAGAATAATGAGAGGAGCTTAAGATTGAAAATTACACGTTTCATAGCCTTTCTTTCTCAATGGAAAACAGTGTAGTGCAGTATTTAATAGTCAGGTTAATTTACCACATCAAATGATTTTAGTAATTTATATTCAGCACATTTTGTTTTCCCTATTTTGCTTATTGCTACATAAGAAAAAGACACCTGAATTGTTCTGTGTACACCTCTCCACCCACTTGTGCTGGCAGCTTTTAGGGCACTTAGTGATGGGGAGATGAAATATTCTTAGTCAGGAAGGAAATCAATTTCCACTCCCACTCTGAGTGGAAACCATACTGAGTGGTTCAGAAAGAGACTCCTAGAGAAGCAGAGCAAGCTAAAATATTAGTTGCTAAACAGTCACAAAATATACTAGACTGGAAAGGAATCACTTCAGAAGAGATTTGAGTCTTAATAACTACTCCTCTGATTTGAATCCCCCATGCAGGGCTATGAACTGTAAGCCCTCCTCAGGAGGTAGGTCCATCTTTCTTCAGATGAAAATGAAAGTGACATTCCAGTACCTCAGCGGTGAGAGATACCGTGCAGCATAGCAGCTACCCATTTGCAAATCTCTGCCTGAATGGCAGGGTCAGGGGCAGCATACCTTTTGCATTGCTCAGGAAAGACCAAGAAGGGCAAGAGCCTGAAATTTAGGCAGTGTGCAACTCAGTGAGCCAAAGCTGCAGGGGTAGGGGACTCAGGGAAAACATGCCACGTTACTTTTGGTCCATTGGCACACTCAGGGCCCTAACACAGAAATTTCTGCAGATGTCATGGTGTTTGAATAACATTGAATGACATTCAAATAACAAAAATGTCAGTTAGGCTACTAAGGCCCACAGTTAGTGTCAAGATTTTGAAAAAACACTGTGAGAAATATAAGAAATATATTTAAGTTTATTGTAAAGTAATCAGTCTTGCAAAAATATTTGGGTAATCCTATCATTACCCAGAATTAAAATAACAGTTAATGGCAATGAAGGCATTTAACATGTGTCAGGTTTCAACTACTGAACAGAAAAGGAGGTTGATAAAGATTTGGCAGTAAAACAGATGCCTCTGTCAAAGGTAGTTATAATGTTTTGGACAGCAGATATAGGCAGAGTTTAATTAGTCTGATTAATAGATCCTTCACAGAAAAAGTGCTATATTGCAAGGACCGTGACAGATAAACCATGATTTTCCTATTCCTGATCTAATATCCAGAACAAAAGTGCATCATGAGGGTCAATATTTCCTTGTGGGCATTTGAGGAAAAAAAAAAAAATCATTAAGCAGTCAAAATGATGGAAAGATCCTTTTGTCAATTAAGCTGCTTCACTCAACTTGTGTGCAAAAAGTCGTGTGATCTTTAGATAAGATATAATACAAAATAACTTTTCACTTTTCTTTAAGCACTCAACAAATTAACTGCAAAATGTCCTGATGTTAAACCTAGCAGAGCTTAAGAGACGTCTGACAAATATTTCCTCAAAAGCTGTGTTGTCAGCAGGACCAAGTACACCTAGAGTAATAAAGGGCAGAAATCTAGACCTACACTCTTGGAGACTTTTCCATTACTTTCCTCAATTCCTAGCCTTGAGACTCATCTTGAGAAGCTTCTTCTTCTTCAAATCCCTCCTTGATTACACTTTTACTAAAACAAAGACTTCACTATAGCATAACACCTTCTGCAAGAAGATGAATATTTTGGTTCTGAGTGTCACAAAAGAAAAACAAAACAAAGCAAAAAAAAACAAACGCCACCACCCCCCTCCCGCCAAACCCAAAGAAAACAAAAAACCTAAACTGGAATCAGAGAAGTATAGGCAACACTTCAGCACTTCTTCCCAGCCAGGTCTTCTGCTTTCAGTCTACTTACAGATTATCTGCCACTGCTCTAAGTTTTTCTAAAAACCCAAATTCTTTTTTTTTTTTTTTTTTTTTTTTTTTTTTTTTTTTTTTTTTTTTACTGCCTTTCTGAGATTATAATGAGAATGCATATTAACAGCCACCCCATATAGGAATGTTTTGTTTTCCCTATCAGGTTTACATAGAGATGGACAAATAGGCAGAAAATGTATTCACAGAATGCAATGGATGATATGTTTTACAGTGTTCTGGAATTTACCAATGTCAATAATATTTGATTATCTGTTCTCTGGAGATGTTTGGATACAGAAGAACAAGTAGAGGGTGTTTCTTAAATCATGTGAGGGAAATAAATTGACATTTATCATTTTTTTGATTTAGTTACCAAAAACTAGACTAGTGCCTGTAACAGTATTTCAATGTACCTATCTCAGAAGACATAGACCCATTCTTTTTGTTTAATGTCTGATTCAGTTTCAAATTGAAAAAAACCCTGTAATCTTGTCCTTTATTTGACATTGATATGTTGAAGATGCTGCCTCTCCCTAGAATTTATGTCAGCTCTAAGGTCCCCTGGATTTAAATATGTGGGTTAGTGAGATTTAATGCAAGATCATGGAACTTCTGAAAAGAAAAAAGGATCCAAGGAAATATTGGAGACAATAATTGCTTTCCTGAAAAGTCTCTCTTCTCATTCTGTGTAGGGTGTTTGTTTGCAAAAACTCAATAAAAGCTACTATTACACTTCAAATATCATAAATATTCAAATCCCTGGAAATCTGAGTATTCAAACCTGGCCCAAGTGAAGCTCATAACATTCACACTGCCTGCAATGGATTCATGGTCTCATCTAGAAGGGAAGAAACATTTTATGTGGTTCAAACAATACTGGAAAGAACTGTTACAGAGCATTTACAGAACACCAGAAAACAAGTTTCTGGGTAATAAAAATGAATTATTTTATTACACCCCTTTATTTATTATTTAAAAAGTGTGAAATATAAAAGCTTCTTATACATTTTTTTTGGAAATAGAAAAAATTATATTTGCTCATTTCGATGCAATTCACAAATTGGACATTTTGAAATTGCAATTTAATCAGAAATAAAAAGAGGAAAGAAAAATGAACAATACACTTCTAGTGTAAGAAATTCCATCATAAGTAAGTGAACATTTTCTAATGGAAAGTTGTCTTTTTGCAGACTGTGCCTTTCATGCTTATGTACAAGGTCAAGCATAGTTTAATGCTAATCACACACTTATCAATGGAAAACAACTCAGGAATAGTTTAAAGCACCTTGTGGAGTGGGAGTGGACAAGTCAAGCTTTTAAATCTTTGCAAACAATAAAATTTTAGGCACTGTAGAGAACTGAGACAAGAAATATTTAATGTTCAGACAACCTAATACATAGACTTCAATGTTAAAGAGGTCCCATATTCTTTGAGGACATATGTCTGGAAAAAACCTCTTAATTTCACCATCACTGATTGCTGAAGGCTTGGCTCCTTAACCTTAGCACTTTATTCATGCTCAGTTTGTACATGGATTATATAATTTGAAAAATGATTAGGAAAAGATGATATTTAAATGTTTTATGTTTATTTTGATTACCACTAGCTAATATCAATTATTTGTGACAATCAAATGCCTTTTCAGCCCCAAAAAATGCATAATGAAATGAAAAATGTCTTTCATTTGTTAAATTTTTATTTGGTTGATTAAATAATTACAAAGTAATGTGCAAACATAGAATGCATCTTCCTTTATGTTACAAGCCAACACAAAATTTGAAGAGTCAAGTTGCACTTCACTAATCATCACAGATTTCACAGTGAAAGCTCCATCACTGGCTCCTAGATAAAAGTCTGATTCCCAAATACGTCATTGTGGATCTATTTATGTAGAGGAATCAGTCAACAAGGAATTGAATGGTCAATTTAAAAAGAGCAGTAGATATAATTTTATCTTTTGCTATAATTCTATTTTAAAAAGTGGTTTTTTTAAAATTTTCAATTATTCCAAAAAAGGTGAATATGTAGTACTTTTATGCCTTTTATACTTTTATACCTTTGCAATGGAATAAGGCTCTCATTTACACTCCTGACTATAACAGAAGGGTTTTTTCCAATGGAAAATATTAAAATGTTAGTGACTCTAAGTGAAGTAATGGCAAGATGGAAACAATAGCTAGTATCAGAATAAGAGAGAACTGTGAAATGTTTTTCCATAAAATGGGTGATTAAAAAGAGGAGGAGGCATTAATTTCTCCTAGATTCACTTCATGCAAATAACCTTGAAGTGACTGGAAAGAAGGTGAGGGAAAGGCACCCCATCTCACCTAGCCGTAGCTGAGAGAGGCAAACACAAATAGAGACTCCATTACTTCCAGATGTCAATGCACTCAGATTCTCTAAAAGAGCACAGAGTGGAGTGAAGTGCTGAAAAGTTCAGATGAGATAAATAACTTCAAGGCAGATAAAATTTAGTAATATGAATTTGGTCTTATATTGCTATTTTCTTGAAGCTCTTTGCATTGGCTTTCTTTGAATTAATGACAGGAAAAGGCTAAGATGTTATAGAGTAAACACTGAAAAAAAGAACAAAATATGTACATGAACATGTATTCAGGTAGGAATAATATTTGTGCTTTATATATATTTATTTCCCTCCTACATCTTGCTTTTGCTGACTTTTCATGTCCTTTTTAGCTGATAAATCAAGATACATCAAGACATATTTTAAAAAAGACACAAAAAGAGTATGTTCTCATAAACAAATTTTGTGAGAATTTTCATGGGTAATCTGTGTCATAACAAATTAATAAAATAAACATTACCATTTTGCTGTCCAGAATCAGGCATAAAAGAGATTCAAGTCTCATAAGAACACTACCACAGTGGAAAATGATGCTGCAAGTTAATTGACTAAACCAGCTGCCAGACTAAGTAGCTCTAAAGGTTCAGGGATTTTTCATTTTTTCCTAGAGAACAGTCATTATTATTAATCGTTTGCAGAACAACAAGTTATTATTTAAATGACCAAATAATTCCTACCTTAAAGAGCTAATGGACATAGCAAATTGTACATCATCCTAGTGGCACTATGAGGTACACATGCTAAGCAACCTGACACTTCAGCGATAGCCTTCAGAGAGTCTACTCTCTCTGCTGCTACTCAGAAAAAGACTGAGAAGCCTTTTAGAAAAAGAATTAAAGGAATTATACCGCTCCCTGGGTGCATCATTGTACTATATCCACTTAGTCTGGAACCTTGCTTACTTTGAAACTTTTTGGTGTAAATTTGTGCACAAAAGTGTAAGTGACACAGCTGAGAGACACCAAGAATCAAGCTGTCTAGAAACACAATCATGTATTTGATATTTTTCCTAAAATAATCTCCTTTTTTTTTTTGTTAGATTACCATGAAACTGTGTTATTAGCTGTTTTATGAAAGATAGCCAAGATTTTTCTTTTTTCTCATCTGTTTTCAGGATGTACTTAACAAGCCAACAACATCACATGAAGGGTATCCAGACAACATAATTTTGGACTACAAACACTGCACTGTCTTAACTAAAGCAAATAAATTTCTTGTCTTGTCAACAAAGAGAATTGTTTTTAGCTGACTTTGAACAGAAATAAAGTTATAATATTCTCATCTAAACCCCAAAATCTAGTTACTTTAAAAAAAAAAAAAACACAACAACCAAACAAAAAACCAAAACCCTAAAAATCACTCGCAGGCTAAGTCTAGTTCAACTCTTAATGCATTTATCAGTTTCTGAAAACTTGGAATTCCAACTCAACTCTTAAAAAACATTCAGTAATAAATATAAAAGTAGTTTTCTCTACTTAAGAAACAGCAATAGACTGTCCGTGGCTGGGGGATTGTAACTGGATGATCTTTAAGGTCCCTTACAACCCTGGCTAATTTGTGATTCTATGATTCTATGACATTGTAAAAATGTTCTGGATAAAATACAAGTACCAGGTTGTGACTGAGAAATATAGTTTTTAGTAAAAGGAACCACAGAGTTATTTCAGTAATTAATTGGGACCTAAAAAGCATGGAATCATAGTAATCATACAAAGGTATCCCAGAGATATGAATCTTTAACAATGTAAACCCACTTTTTTTTTCTTTTTCTCCTGACATTCCACTATAGTTGGGCCTAATTTGTGTAGCAATTAGCTTTGTGAAGAACTGCAGGAAGAACAAATAAGTAACAGTTTGCGGTGTATAAAAATCTTACTCAATTTTATTACTTTTTCCAAGTAGCACACTAGTTGATTGAGGGATCTTTAACAAAGAGTAAACTGTATCCTTAACTACTTTGTGGAGAGACACAACCCAGAACCACTATTTAAAGGAAGTAGTAGCTCAGTGCATATGTTTAGACAGTCTTGATGACAGCAAATTAGTGCTGAAATTCTACTACTACTGTGTCCTCAAGGGATTGATTCTATCAAATATTTGTTTGTAGAAATTTAAAATCATCACACTTGAGACCTATGTCTGACATGAAAATGGAGACACCATTGATACCATAAGGAGATAATTTACTATGAACTTTGTGATACTTGAACAAGCATCATGATCCCAAAGAATCACCATTAAATATAGTTGTATTTTTTTTTCTAGTGACAATTAAGTTGTGCAGTGTGTTGTCATCATTTGAGATTAATCATAGAATTACATGTTCTTCACTTAGAGCATTATTAAAAATTATTTGCATATGGACCAGGAGTCCATTTCTAAGTCAAACGATTTAAACATTGAAAAATGGTGAACAACTTCTCTGAAATGCAGGTCTTATATATTTCTCTTTGTTTGGAAAAGGGAAATACCAAAAGGATGATACCATAGGCAACTCTGTGGCAAAATTAATTTATACATATATGTTCTTGACAATTTAATATAAAAAAATGCCTTATTTGGGGAATTAGAGACTGATTAAGCTAAATAAATGAATCTACTAATAATGAAATAATTTATCAAAAAAAGCTACATGAGTGATGAGTGGATTTTTAGTATTAAAAAATACAGGTTGTATTCCAGATCCACATTTGATTTTATCCAGAAAACTAATTAAAATGTGAGTTTTGTTTTGAATGTGACAGGACCATGACCTTGTAACTCACCTAAGCAAAAGCTTTTAACATCAGAAGTACTGCAAATCATCTGCTATATTTATTTTCCTAGTCCTCTACACAGCTCACATTTGGCAAGATTAGGTGTCCTCATATGATTTTACCCCTAGCCAGGAAAAAAGTTTTCAAAGCTAAGGGTAATTTCTGGTTCAGCCTATATAGTATCAAGTTTGGATATGGGAATTAGAATGGGACCACCAGTGCAGTAAGATGGGACTCGGAGGAACACTAATGCAGACATTTTCTTCCCTCATTAAATGATTATTGCGGTGTCACATTCTTCTCTCACTGACAGGATATGATTTAGCACTGGAGCTCATGTTATTTGCATCACATTAGCCTGAAAAAAAGCACTGCTCCCATTCCAGCATTTTTCTCCTTTGACCAAGGATTGTGTTGTCATTTGTTAAAAACTTAAATTATTTCAAATCCTATGGGAACGACTTTTTTTTTCTTTCTTTTTTTTCAAATGTGTTTCAGGCATTCATTCATTTTGTTGACTTGGCCTCTGTCATGGCTTCTAAATCTGTGGCCAAAAGTTCACAGCCTTGAGGCTGCCTTGCTGCATTTCAGTGCCAAAAAAGGGCTCTCTGATTCAGCGAGGGCATAAGGGGAAAGGAGAAGCAAAAATTAATGCCAGGAGTAGAAAATACCTGAAAGGATGGATTAAATCAGTGCCAAAATGTTGACAGTGTCAGTGCATTATGAGGACAGGGATGGTGGAGGCTGTCCATGGGCCAGGCAGGGTAGACCTCCACGGGCAGGGCCAGTTCTATGACTTTTGGGACCTCAGCCAGAAAGGTCCTGCCCTGTCTGTCCCTGGGGACACTATCTCAAGATTATTTTTGTAACATAGACCTGACATTTTTTCTTTTTTTTTTTTCTTTTGTTTTTAAAGAAACTGAGACAACTGGAAATGCTTGCAAAGGACCCACTCAATAAACAAAATGTTTGACAGTAACAGTAGGACCCATTTAAAAATCAGTTTCCTAAAAAGTTTTCATGTTAAATTTAAGGTTACCTGCACTCCCAGTATAGTCCCTGACATGGAACAGGAACCTCATAGATACTTCATTGTTCTGGTTCACTGTCCAGTAATTAGGATTTCTCTCTAATCTGCCAGCCTAGAGAGGTTGTCTTTCACTAAAAGGGAACTTAGAGAGTCTGCTTGGGTGGTTAAAGAGGTTGTAAGATAAACTTTCCCAGGATATGACTGGCCACTCTCAGTTTGCAGTGTTTGGACTCTACTGGCAAAGGTGCATCTCTGCTCCTTTCCCAAACATCTGATGTAAAACATTTAGTTTATCAAAGAGATAAGATGACTGTCACCCCAAGTGTTTGACTGGTTAAAAAAATATCTTATCTTGATCATATTCACCAATTAAATAACAAAACCCTGACACCTGCTTAAAAGAAGTTGTCAACAAAATACAAACAAAGAGCTGTATGGGATACTATGTCCCTTTCTGACATAGGGCACTATAATCAAGCCCACTTTTTAAAGCCATTAGGTTCTTTAAAATTTTTAGGCATAATTTAATCTCTGTACTGTGGCATAATTTATCCTGGAGGCAAACAAAAAAACCCTCAGAATACAGACAGAAAAAAAAAAATCATATTTAAGGGTAGTATTCCTAGAACTAATTGTAATCTTCAATTGTAATTTCTGCAATGAAATATCAATCTTCATAACTATGTATGCAGCAAATATGCCTTCTCTGTATAAACAGATTCTAAACTCAAAACCATTAGAAGAGTTAAGAATCATGTCTATTTTAAAGATAATAAAATGCATATACACCTTGTTTATGCAAAATGGCAAACTTTGCCTTGCTTTAGGAAACAATCAGGAGATTACCTTAAACCATGTGTGTAATTCCAGGGAATTCCTCATGATCCTGACGAAATTATGAATGTCATTTATAATTATGAAATTATTCAAAATTATGACATTCTTAAGTGCTGAAAGATGCCACAGAATTCAGTGTATTCCAGAGAGATAATCTGAGATGCTGTGAAGAGTACCTTTGGCTTGAAATTTTACAAAGGAGAAGTTAATTGTAGTTAAATTGTTTAGATCATATATTCACATTAAAAAAAAAAAAAAGGAAAACCAAAACATTTTCAGGACAAAATCACAATTTTAATCCCTTTCTGACCTCTTATGTTTCCCACTACCCTACTTATTCACTAAATCTTTCAGAACATTGTTACCTCCATAGTACATCTGAAGCATCCCACAGGATGCATTCATGACTTGTTTTATGTAAAGAAGAAGAAAAAGTGGTTAAAGTTTAAATTCTTTGAGATGGCATAATGTCTTCAAATGTGGTTGTAGACCCGGATGCTGGCTTTACCTTCAAAATAAATTAGAAATATTACTATAAGTAGCCCTAACTCACTTTGTCCACAATTATGAAGCTGATGTTTATTTGAAACAATTTGTCAGCCAATAGGTGGCAGTGAAGGTATTTAACATTTATCTAAATCTTCTATTTTCATTTAGAAGAATTCCCTCAAGTAAATGGTATGTTATGCTCACAAATTAAAAGCCAAGACACATATTGAATTTTGTCATTAAAAATATTAAGTACTTTTAAATAGTTAGAGAACTATCGAGAATTTAAACCATTCCCTGGAAATATGAACAAGTGCATCATACTGCTTGTAGCTTTGTCAAAAACCAAATCTAAAGTAGGAGATCCTTTTGAGATTCTGGGACCAATGACATTCCTGGTAGTAACTAACAATGAAATCTATATTGAATATTTGAGAAAACTGTAGCATTCCAGGAATTGGTTTATACTGTAGTTTTTGCATGCCGAATGTCAATTTTTTTTTTCCTAGTTTCTTTCATTTTTTCAATCCTGTGAGGAAATAAAGAGGAATTTGTAGTAAATATAATGCATTATTTCATCACTAGAATTCACCAGAATTTTATTAGGACAAACTTTACAAGCAACATCTTCATTCTCTGTGGTAAAAAAGTTCATAAGATATTCTATGAATAGAGTTAATGAGACATCATGATCAATTTCCATGTGCCTTAATATATTCATAAGGAAGCAGCCATTCCATGTTAAGTTTTTTTCTAATTTTAATGTATTTTCTTGGGACAAATGTGATTCAGAAGACATTAAGTATCAGTGTTTTGGCTTATACAGAGTGTAATGCAGACAATCTCTGCACGTTGTGTTTCATACCTGCAAGTTACAGTTCCTCCAAGCTTTTTATTGAAGAGACACATTGAGTCAAAGAATACCATACAAACAAGAGGATCATTTACAAGCCATGACTGATACAGCCACTGGTAGTCATGAACAAAAATAAAATAAACCCAAGCATAACAATAAAAAGAAGCAATTGAATTGTTTTTCTTCATTTATTTTTCACACATATAATGCTATGCAAGACAACAGGTCTAGTGTTTATTCAACCAGTGTTTTATTTACAGCACAGCCTTATGATTTAGACTTAATCACCATAGCTATTTCAACTTTTTCAACAAAATTAAATCGAATTAGTATATGCTGTTCTGGAAATCCTCCCTATCCATCAATATTTTTAAAGAGTTTACTGATTTTGCTACTTTTCATATGATATTTCCTAACAACAGTGTCAGGCAGCTCAGGGTAAGAGGGTTCCCTCTTTAACATCACAGACTATCAAACACATACCAGCTTTCTAAGCTGCCTTCAGTCCTCTTGGTGAATATCCTATAAGGTGTGGGAGATTCTCAAGAAATCGATGTGCAAACTTTCCCAGTTCCATACAAGCAATACTTACTGAATTCACTGCACTCTTTATTCTTCCCAGTTACTCTCCTTCTCAGATATCTATAAGCCCCAGAGCACCAAAGGAGCAGCATTTTGAATGTATAGCAAGGTTTGTTTGGAACAGTGGCCAGACACTGAGTATATTTATACAGGTGATTGCATCTCAAGATACATTAATCTTAGGCTATATAATTCACTGTGATGGGCCTTGGGAATCCTTTTAACATTATTCTTTGTTCACATGGATTCTGTCATTGAATCTCAGTATGTTTAAAGCAGGTGGCAAACAGTGATTTCCCAAAGACAATAATCCATTATTAAACTTCTTATTATGTGTTGTTTAATTAAACTCTTCATTTCCCTATATTTGTTTCTTTCTTCATAAGGAAGGTGAAAGCCAGCCCAAAGCTGATATCCTAAACTTAACTCTAGCATGGGATCCTAGTCCAGAATAGATTGTACTCCAAAAAACCATCTATTGGTCATGTTATTTCTGATCTGCTTCAAGTTCATTTTTGTATAAAACAGCAGCATATAAAATAAACCAGGGATCAGAACTCAGGATCTGCAAAGTTTGCCTTGCCATATCTGGAAAAAGCACCATGAGAAAACTCAAGGTGGAACAGCAACCTAGTTATATTTACTTTGGATCAATAACACAGGAATCAACTTGCCATACATAAGTGGAAAAAAAGTTGTGGCTTTTTTTTTTTTTCTACCTATGAGTAAGCTTTTTTAACCAAACTTAATCAGGATGAAAGGACTCTCAGCAAATACTTTCCTTGCATTTGCTTCACTGATGGGATGACATGCAGAAACCACAACAGTAAGCTAAAAAAGAAAGTCCTGGATTTAAATTAGTTGGAGGGGAATTTTGTTTGTTTTGTTGGTTGGTTGTTTTTTTTCATTTGTTTGGGGAATTTTTAAATTTCTTATCTTTTTTTTTCTCCCAGTAAGCAATCTAACCAGCTCTAATAGGGCTTGAAAGCCAGTTTAGAAAGTCTGAAGTCATTGCCAGTTCTTGGATTTTTGTATCACATGCAGAAGTCTTCTAGCTAATGAAAGAAATCAGGTCTTGCTATAATAAGAGAACCAACAAGGCACTTCCTAATGGTGAGTTAAACCTCTCATTGAAACGTTGCCTGCTGCTAAGTGAACAGGCTTGGCAGGCATGAATTAGCGACAGTAACTATTGTAACCTGCCAGGGCTCTTTATAATGGGATGGTCATGATCACACAGAGAGTTACTAAGGAGAACTCCTGAAAGTCTCCAAGTAACTAATAAAGATGTGTACACTTTCTAATTAGTGATGGGAAAAATTCAAATTTGAGAATCAGTTGAAATGCAGACAAATATCAAGCCACAAATCAGTTGTTCAGAAAAAAGGAGACAAGGTCAGCAGCTAGCAAGGCCAGTGCACCTTAAGTTAAGCCTTTGTTTTTACACAGAGTCAACGATCATTAGGGAAGTGGGGGGCTTGCCTAAGACTGCAATATTTCACTGCCTGGCACTGTTGCATTAGCTTCCAGGCAGACTGAGAAGGACCAAGACTGTAGCAGACACCAGCTGCCTCATCTTCCTGTCTCTTCTTTTCTTCACTCTTTTCACCTTCTCTTCACGGATGTTCTCTTGATGTTCTTCTGCAGAGACATTGCTTAACATTGCAGAGTAGAAGTTGTGCCATTTCAATCAGAAAAATGAATACTGCAACTGTTAGGTAGTTGAAAGTTTTGAAGGGAGAAAGGGTCAGAACAACCGTGAATGGCACCAAACAAACAGAAAAAAAAAGATATCTCACATAGTGTCTGAACTTAAATGAGAAAACAAGTAAAAGAAGATAAAAGAAAAGAAAGCAATCATTATCTTACTTCTGGGAAAATAATAATAATAATAATAAAAAAAAAAAACACCAACGACCCTCCTCCAAAAAAACCCAAAAAACAGAAAAAAAAACACTGCAAAAAAATGAAAAAAGCCCCTTTGTATAAAATGTAAATTATTGTAAAATTATTAATTAGAATATGTTTTACCCTTTCATTATAAAGCTCCTGGCTAATTCTCAGTTTCACAATGTTCATAAAATTCAACAGTCCCAAAATTAAACCCTGGCGAGCCAGGAAAGGCCAGAGCCAGTCTCCTACCAGAAGTACATTGTAATAGACTCTTCCATGTAATGATCCCATTTAAGACAAGACCCCACTGAGGGGGCCAGTGTTCCATTCTTCACTGGATGGTTTCCTACCCTTGGCTCAAAGTAGGCAAGCAGCTAGGCAACCAGATAATGAATAAGTCAAAACTTGATCACAAATTCTTTGTCAGCAGTTTTGTCTGTGAAATTTCCAGGAAGTGACAAGGATGTTTTGAAGATCTCACAGATCTCTGTGGACCTCAATGCACGATCAGACTTATTCTTAAGTATGAGTTTAGATACTCACAGGGATCACAACTGAAAAAAAAAAAAAAGGTTTTCCTTGAGTTGCCTAAAATTACACTATAGTTCTAAGGCTATAAGCATTAAATACTTCTCTTGTCCCCTGTCTTGTCACTATATATATTCTAAGTTTAGCAGTAATTCTGTATGTTAGAGTTCTCAATCACCTTGACGATTCACCAGGCTTATCGGGAACACTGAATGAAATATCCCACCAAAACAGAACACTGTAAGCACACAAAACAAAATTCTATGCTAATACGTATGCATTTGGTTAAGGCTGCAAATAAACTTAAACCCTTTAATTTCCTAATTTTTCTGAACTCTTCTTTGCTGTCTTAGTGAGGCAGGTGTCTTCTGATTAAAGAAAAAAAAAAAAACAAGCAACCAAATGAACCAAACAAAGCAACAGTCAAGGAACCATTAAACATTCTCCTGATGCTAAAGAGCATCGAAGGAAAAATTGGTGACTCATCCATGGCACAACCTTCTGCTCTTGGACATCAAAGAAAGTATCACCAACTTTTCATCCAGCATGTTGATCTATCCCAGAGAGTCAAGTCATGCCAGTAGGTTTCACAGATACCTGTTGGTAAATGGCATATTCAAAATGCACAGTCCTGCTCTGGTGCCAAATGTCACCTATTCCGTATTGAGTTACTACAGCTTGAGAGTTGTTTTTAGCTTGAAAGGACAATGCGGTTTTCTTCAGCCTTATTCTGGGAGATGGTCATGCACTGTTTACCATGGAATTTAGGCCAAGACAAGTCTCTCAGATGGAAAGTTTCATTATAAACTTAGAATCAGGCAAAGTTGTGAGAAATTGAAGACAAGCTATTGAAATATTTGTGTAACTTAATTTCATAAATTTTTTCTGGACTATTTGTGTCCTAATAAAAAATTGTAGGCACAAAAGTAATTTAGAATTAGAATTTTTATTTGATCTCTGTATCAGCAACATTTTTTTTTTTTTTTTAAGTGGGGAAGTGTGTTGTTCATGCATGTTTGTAGCAAAACCCAGAATTTTCACACTATTATTGGTCAATAGAAACAAGTAATCCTCTTTCTAGACAGTACTAGAAGAAACTGGTGCACAGTAACACCCATTATAAATAATGAATGGACCAATTTCAAAGTGCAATATTACATCAATATTCAACTTTTTGAATATTGATGTAAATTGGTTTAAAACTGACCAGATGCTCTGAAGATGGCATAGTCAGGTGCAAATTATTTTTCTCCTGTCAGCAAATCCCATTAGTCTTTAGAAGTGATGCACTATAAGCGAAAGCAGCTGTTGGTTCTCCTTAGGGACTGCATAGAAAGGCACCTCTAATGTCCCCTGGGAATTTCATAGGAGTGATGAACATGCAGAATAAGCTTCAAATCAGATCTTTAATCAAACCTTTACCCTGAGTGACTGCACTTTTTACTACCCATTTCTCAGTACAATGATCTTGTCACAGGATTATCTATGTTTTGTCCTCTTTCTGAGGCCTGTGATTAAGTCTACAAAAGAAAATAAGAGAGACTGTAGTAATTTTCTAATCCTGAGACCATGTGCCAATATGCTCTAGTTCATATTCATCTGCTTAAATACTGTCCTTTCAAAAGAGAAAGAAGAATATCTACCAAATTTCTGAAATATTTCTATTAGATTCAAAATCTTACCAGTTAGCCATTGTGCAAACAAATAAATTATACATACAGTCACACACTAGTGCTTGATCCCACAAGGTAATTCTGTTTTATTTACTGGTGTGAGCAAAGCCTTTAAGCACAGTGAAGACTTCCTCTTGAAGTCTGATAACTTATCTTTTCTGATTTCTACCTGCATACCCATCTGAAGGGCACTTCAGGCTTTCTTTGTGAATCAGTTACTAGCTGTCCAAAACAAGCTTCTCCTCTTGCCTTGATTCTGCAGATGATTTTGCTTAGAAAGCAGTCTTCTTTCTAGTGTGCTTTAGTCTTGACTATAAACCCAGAATGAAAACATAATTTGTTGTAGTATGAGTAGTGTTGCAATGTTTTTACACTCATTTTACAATATTTTTATGTTAAAGTAGGGGTTGCACTGTGTGCAGTGTATGTGGATAGCTGACGTTTAAAACAGTTATATGTAAGATATTACACGGGGCAAGGGAAAGAATAGTACTGGGAGCTCTGCTAGAGCAAGAAACAAGACCAGTATCAACTGAACAAAGGAAATCCTGGGGTTTTATACCCTTACAGTCTAAATGTGAGTGTGGAGTCATTGGCTTCTGCCGTGCCTCTGAGTGTCCAGTCACCTGGCTGAGCCACAGTTCTTTGCGCCCTTTGCAAAGGGTCAGTATTTTGCAGCTTGTTGTCTCAGGCTCCAGCTCCTACCCCCAGAGCAAAACCTACAGCTCACACTGCAGCTGCACACCGAGCTACCTACACTGAGCTACCCGTACCAAGTGTACCCGCCAACAGCAGAGAGCAATAAGATCCCCTTCCCTGAGCCTTTTCTTCTCCAAACAAGACAAACTAAACAACCCTAGCTGCTTCAGCCACAAAATATGCACTTTAAATATTAATTTCTAGGTCATTGTGTTGGTTTTAGTTGGGATAGAACCACTTTTCTTCAGAACTGATATTGGGCTGTGTCTTGAGAATGCTGATAACACAGATGCCTTTGTTATTGTTGAGCAGTGCTTACACAGAGCCAAGGCCTTTCCTGCCTCTCACTTCACCAGTCAGGGAGCTGGAACTGTGTAAGAAGTTGGAATGGGACACAGTTGGGATTGCTTACCCCGACTGACCCCAGGGATATTCCATCCCATGTGTTGTCATGCTCAGCGTATAAAGCCGTGAAAAGAAGGAGGAAGACGGCAATGTTCAGAATGATGACGTTGTTCTTTTCAGGTAACTGTTATGAGTGATGAAGCCCTGCTTTTCTTTAGATGGCTGAAAACCTGCCTGGTCGTAGGAAGTGGTGGATGAATTATTTTTGCAATTTTGCTTTGCCTGTGTTCATGGCTTTTGCTTTACCTTTTGAATTGTCTTTATCTCAACCAAAGGTTTTCTGCCTTTTATTGTTCTAATTTTCTCCCTCTTCCAATCTTGCTGGTGCTTAGTTGTTGGCTGGGGTTAAATCACAACAGTCAATTTTAATCCTATTTTGTATACAAGGCTTATTAGATACATTCTTTTGATTCCATTCCGAAAATCCATGAATGCATCATACAGTAAATGATCGATTAATGTTTTCTTTTTTTACCCCCACTCATGCTCATGGCAAAATTATATCTTTACTTTCCCTCTGAAAAAAAGGTTGTCCTTAGTCATTAATAAATGGATAGAGCTTCCTTTTGCTAATGTCTGTACATTGTCTGAAGGCATGCATGCATCACATACACATGAAAATCAGCATCCAACAATAATCTTGCCATTTGCATCAGATTGCTAAAGCTTTTGAAGCTTTCCAATTTGCATGGCTTAGTGGAAATAGGGCATAAATCACTTCTTTGAGTTGTGTTGCTATTTCTATGTGTCACAGGAGCAGAAGCTTCTCTTTTGCAATCCATACCAAAAAAAACCCCACCTCTGTAAATGAAAAAGAATGTGACAGTATTTGCAAACCATTATATATACACAGGGTAGATTCACCCTCCCACTTTGCTCAGTGTGACTCTGATATTCAGACAAAATCAAATACAAACAGCTACTACCACAGTAACCATTCAGCTTCCTAAATGCTCTATTTGTGTGGCAAAGACATGGGCCAGGCTTACAGGAGTTTTACACAGAAACAGAAATTGCCTGAACTGGTAGTGTAAATAGAAACAGCAGGATGTAATGCTGTGAGAATAAATATTGGAAAAGCAACTAGGAAAGTGGATGAGGGCAACTAATTTTAAATCTTTTATCCTCTGCAAATATAAAAGCCTGGAGTCACCCATCTCTAATGTACATAGCTTAAACCTTTCCACTTACTTGTTACAGCTGCCACTACAAAGGCACTGTGAGAAACCAAGTGATTCAGAAATGTGACAAATGAAAGTAAATAGTTTGAGATATACATTTTTTTGGAGGTCAGATGTCAATGTTAGTAACGGGCTTTATTCCAGTATAGTAAAGTTTGAAGTTCCCAATCTTTCTAAAGGTTACCTCCCTACGATCTTCTGAGATTCCTCATTGAGGTGCTACTATCACATAATTTCCTAGGGTCTGTGATCAGTGACATTGGGTTGAATGGAATTAACAGGGAAAGAGGGTGAATCATATGTTGTACAATGTGCTACCTGTCATACTAAAGATGTCACAATAGGCCAGTATGCTGAAAGCACATTTGAGCTTCATACCCAACAGATGGCAAAGAACTGATACAGCTATCATTGCTTTCAGATGTATTCAACATTCCTATCTCAAAAATCAGGTACTCCTGATTTTATGGACAGTAAAAATGTGGAGTAGGACCCCACTCACAGTGGGAAGGAACCTAAATCCCTGGAATTTCTGATTTTAATGGCTTAATGGCTCTTCTGTCATTCTTATAAGTAAACTAACTGATTGTAAATATAATAAAATACAAAGTAAGCAAAACAAAATTATTCAACATTATCTGCAGCTCCCTCTCCTCAAATTTATAAGGCTCCTTCTCCCCCAGAACCTAATGTAATAATTCATAAGCAGTCATTAACAATGGCACATCTTATTGTCTGGAAGTATTTCACTGAGATCTATTCACCCCACTCCCTCCTAACACATATAAAAAGTATGTTTGATACTGAGTGAAATCTCCATTGATGTAGTCTTCCACCTGAGATTATTCCATGCTGAGGTGGAATTCCACACTAGAGAATGAAATTCAGATATAAATATGGAATGCTCAAATCGATTTTAAAGATAAAAAATATGGAAAGAGAAGTCATGCTTCAGCAGCCATTGCTATTTCAGCTTGAAAAAAGGGAGCAGGGAGAAAGGCAAGGTAAAAAACCCCAGTTTGTCATTTGTCTATTGTCATTCAATAGATGACAACTAAACATTGGACACTACCCTTCTCGTGTTTAAGGAGAAAAGAATCACAGATTTCTAAACTAATCCAGTCATATGTTCAGACATGCAGAAGAATCATATGGTTGGAAATTATATCAGCTGATATAATTGGAAAATGAGGTAAACCATAGAAGAAATGGAAAAAAATTCCAAAACTTTCCTTCTTTGAAAATTCATCATTTACAAAGAATACGCTAACAACCTCCTACCCATAATAAGCAGGCAAAGCAACAATCAGGAAACAGAGGAAGATGGCAAGAATAAGAAATAGTAAGAAGTGTAAGGAATGAAAATTTTGCAACTAGAAAGAAGAAAAGTGCCTTTAGATATGACCTCATCCGGCCCCTCAGACAATCCATAGTTACCCAGAGGATTAGCTTTTGTACAAAACTATAGCGTACATGTTCCTAAACAAAGAAAGGAGCCTATATCAGTATGCCATAAGTGCTCAGTTACAGACACAACATGAATGGGAGCACTTCAGCAGTGACTCTCAGGGACAGTGTTCATGTGCCAAGAAAAGCTACAGCTGAAGGCAAATTACAGTTTGAAGGCATGCGTGTTCCCTCAGCTCCAGCTCCATCATCCAAGCTGTAAGGGAGGAATGAAATTAAAAAGGCCCACAAGCCAAAAGTCCAAATGCTTCATTACTTTTTCAGGCAAATCCAAAAGCCACACACTAATCTCAAACATTTTCTGTGAGAGAAAGGATCTTGAACTGACTAGGGAATTCAGAAGTACAATGATGTGGGGTTTTTTTTTAAGCCTGCACTTATTATCAATAAAAAGGAGTACATAATCAAGGTCAGAAAAGGAAAGTGCAGGGCTGAAAGAGTCAGTGCACTGCAGGAAGTAGTACAACATTAAACAGAAATCTGCTATGAAGACAAACACCTACCAGACATATCTAGCACTGAGAGGAACTGCATAAGCAGCCAGCTCTTCGAAGGGATGGAATTTTTTTTTTCCACCTACGGTGCCTTCCATAAATAACTTTCTCGTGATGTTAAAGCAGCCATGGAGTTGCTCACGCTGAAGCTCTGTCAGAAGAAAGGATAACTAAGATAATTCTGTACTCTTTTAGTATCATTGCTCTGTTTTAACACTGGAATACAGATATATAGATAAGGATATAGACCTTTTTTTTTTTTTTTATTTTTGGCTTTCGAGCTAGCCAGATGGGTGTGAGGACTCAGCAACAGACTGCTGAGAAGCCATGAGTGGCATTGATCCCAGCAGTTGCGCTTTGTTAGGGTTTCTAATAGGGTCTTCAGACAGACACTGACAAAGCCAGTGATGAACTAGGGCTGGGGTCTGTATAAGAGATCCAGCTAGGAGACAAGGCCAGAAGAAGGTTTTAACAAAGGTACAGCTATGTCATATCTTAAACCAGGATTGTCAGCCTGAGCTTAAATGACGGTCCTGGAGCAACGGACAGGGTGTGGGTAAAGGGCTCCAGGTAAGCTTGGCTAGGGCATTTGAGACCGCTTAGTGCTCTCAGTGCCTGAAGCACTTATAAAAGCTTAATAACAACTTGTCAGAGGAAACAAAGATTCCTAGCACATTTATCACAGTTTCAGACCAGCCAGTGCAGGCACCAGACCTGTGGGGCAGCTTACTGTGCTCAGTCCCCTCATATCTTCAGGGTGCTTCTAAACCATATGTTCTTTCACATCTTCTGCAGTGACTCACAAGCTCAGCAATGAGCTTGTATAACCCAAATGTACACTACAGTTATGGAGTCACTATATGAAAAGTCACACTTTTCATTTAACAGTTTTCACAGTAAGGAAAGTGTGAGTGGTATGGTGCAGATGCTAGAACTGAAAAAAGTAAAAGAGAATCTGTCCCTTCTTGGCTATCTGTGGTACACCCTGCTTCTCCAGCCTGCAAGAAATACCGAAGAGGAAGCCCAAGTATTGATCTAAAGAAGAGACAAGATCCAATCTAAGGCTCATTGAGGTAAAAAGGGATAACAGTAAATGGATGGTAGAGCAGATTGTGGTACAGATCTTGTAGAGAAGAAAACAAGCCTGAAAAATATCCGGAGTAGAAAAAAGGAAACAAAGAGAGAAGGACTGGCAATTAGCAGGGCTTTAGGAAATGGAGTTGCTGAGCTGAGTACATTTAGTAATGAAACAGGAAAAATAATACAGGTGCTGTCAGATTAAGTTCACTAGAACGAGACCAAAAACTAAGGCTCAGGGCAAGCAGACAGAAACTGAACAGTCTCCAGGACAAAGTAATAGTTATGTGGCTGTTAATGTCTCAAACTAAGTACTGGCCCTCAAGGGCTGATATGCCCTATTGCTCACTCCAGATTTCCATTTTCCCCAACATATATCCAAGGCAAGACCTGGCCACACACCAGATACACCTAGGCTTCCCTGACAGGAAAGACAGCCACCTCAGCAGGGCAAGAGCTGCAGTGGGCACGACAGCTTTCTGCAGCCTTCATGGATCCAGGAACCAGCCCTGAACTTACAGCTACCTTGCAGGTAGTGAACTTTCTGCCCTGGACTAATTTCTAAAGCAAACCTCTGTTATTTATCAATAAAAGCTACAAATATTTTTCTAAGGTCTGAAAAGGAAGAAGAAAGGTCTGAAGCTGTCCTTGTATCCCAATTGGCTCTCCTTGTGTACAGACGGCAAACCAGTTTTATGAGAATGTTCCAAAGGTGTTGCCTTGCAACACAAAGTTACACATTACTTGCCCTTCAGGAACCCTTCAAAGAGAGAGACAATGCACACTACTACATATTTTCCTCTGTATTTTGTTCCTCAGCACCTCCTTTGATTCTTTTGCTCTCTAGCTTTTTACTTTTCAGAAGACAGGAACACGTCCACCTCACTCTTGTCTTCTCTTGATGAAGGCTCTGAAAATATGTTTTCAATTCTCTACACAGCTGTTTTTGTTTAGCTACCACCTCCCCAGAACAAGGCCAAATTCTTCAAAGATCCCTATTTTCTTTGCCCATATTGTTACATTTTATTTGAATCTTAATAATATGCACATAAACCTAGTTCTGTGGTGTTAACTGAATTTATACATCAGGCCTAGCTGTCTCTGTCTGTCTTTATCCTCCCTTCATATATGTGCGTATACATATGCATATGGCACACCCTTCAAGCTCTTATAGTATTTAAAACAGCCTACAGTAACATTATTTTTGGCTAAATAGTATAATGGTCTGATTCTGATTTCACTTGAACAACACTTGAACAGGTAAAAGGATCAGATTCGAGGATACTACTCTAACTTAACCACAAGCTTAGCTGACCTTATTTTATGTGTAAAGTGTATATTTCTAGTACTACCACTGGTAGAAAATAGCAACCAATAATCTGAAATGAACACAGAATAAAACTTGTTGTTCTCAAACACAGTTTCATCTGTTTCACAAAGATTTGCTTCAGAGTTGTTATAAGAGCAAGATACTAATAGCTATCACTATCTTTGGCAGTTTGATTCTATGTTGTGGTTTCTGCAGTGACAGATCATATCCCCTCAGAGAGGACTGTCACACCTGAACAGGCTCACCTAGCCCCAGTATTATACTCATATGTCTTCCTACTTCATTTCTATCCCAACTTTCAAACAAAGTTCTTGTTCCCACAAAGTCTTTTCCTCTTCCATCTCTGCTCGTAAGTCATACAATTGAAACTGAAAAAGAAAAGTTTCTAAAATTCAGAAGCCTTTTCTAACACCTTTTTTGTAGTCATCTTTCAAAACTTGTGACCTTTTTCTACCAAACCTGGTCTCCCTCAAGAAAAAGAAACATATTTCCTTCCTTGCATACAATAAAGTTTGAGATATTTTTCCTGCTTTTAGACACCAAAGCTCAGTGATCCATGCTTTGGAAGCATTTGTGGAAGCTCAAGTCTGAAGTGTTCATTTTGCCTTTGTACAAGTGTGCCCTCAAGGCCCTGTTTGCAAACTCAGGTGACAGCTTTGTCTGGCGCTTACTAAGCTTGAATGTCAGGACAGGTGTCTTCTGTTGGAATTGTGTAAGAATTTCAAACTCCATGTTTTGATGGTATCTATCCCTGTTCTGAACTTTTATTGATAAAAGCCCTTAAGAAAGCAACTGGACAGGTAAAAACTTTCCCCAAAACATACTTTTCCACAGATTTTTGTACATAGTTTTCTCTCAAGGAATGACATTTAACCTATTGGAACATCCCACAACCACACTTTGCCTAATTATGTGCTTTCTTCAGCATGTAATTTCTTGTTCTTTTTAAATCTGGTACATGAACCAAATTCAGAACTTATCTGAATGTTTTGTTATGTTCCTGCATTGTTTCATCTGACCTCAGACTATCCTCTGTGTTATACATTAATAGTGTGAACAGCTTCAAATATTTATATTACTTTCGACTGTACATCAGGTACAAAACTAAGTCCAAATGTAAGCCAGCAGAGTCACAGTTCTCCAAACAAAACAAACTTCTTTTTAAAGTAAAAGATATTTTCACAATCAATACAGAATATTGAACACACTGTTTTCTCCCCCCACAAAATTTCTTATTTAGTAGCTAGGGGATGATATTTTTTTATCATAGTTGTACAAATTCTTTGTGATTATCTCCACCCAGTGAAATCTAGCTACTGAAGAAAGAATCTGTTTAGTATGCTCTTGAACATTTTACATGTCACCAATCTAACTAAATTATCATTGAGAGGTATCTTTTGAGCATGACAGGACTATTTTTATTACATGTATTCCGGGATAATTAGGCTCTCTGCTGTGTTTCATAATCTTTTGTTGCATTACCTCTTCTGTTAGTGATGTCTTGGAAAGATACTTTATATCACTAAGGAGTTCTGTCCTACAGTATACAGGCTTTTTAGAACAAACCCAATAAAACTGCAGAAAAGGTGAGTTTCACTACCTTGTAGATATGCAGTATGTTCCATTAAAACTTAGATACCTCTCAGCTGGCACTCCAGTTGCCTACCATGCTTAATAAGCAGAACTAGAATTATGTTCCTCACTTCTAGCTGAGTGCCCTAATAATCCAGTACATTCTGTCTTTGTCTTCTCTTTCTTATGCCCACAGACATGATGGGAATGGCTCAATATTAAGAAAAGGAATGAAGAGCCTATTCACACAGGAGATCTGTGAATTTGTTATGAAGGTGATATAGCCTGTGTTTCATCTTGCACGAACATCAAATTTCCTTAGATGGACTAAATATCAAGGGAACAGAAGCACTGGATGCTTCCTATTGTTTCTTAATACTTGTACTATTTCCTGTTTTTCTTTGTCTCCTTAAAATTGGGGATAAGTGTCTAGTTTAAGACTTGATCCTTCTCTGTTAAGGCTAAACTTTCTATAAACTGATTTCATAGGTTTCAGCATGGAACTCCCAATTCTGCTGCATGCTCTTTACTAACTCTACAGTTTGGGGGTCCCTACTGAATTACAAAAAATAGCAGGGGAAAAAAGTAATCCACAAAAATGCAAAAAGCTTTCTCACACAAAGTTATCCATACCATCCCTCACCAGGCTAAAATAGCATGAATCAGCTAGAAAATTAGTATACATGCACAAACTGCTACCTAGACAAGGAATTAGAATATGGGAGACATGGGTTTTTTTGGTTTTTCTTTCAGGGCATAAAAAGGTATGGCCCGTGTTTCTCTCTTCCCCTCACTGCTGCTTGCCCAGAGGAGAAATAGGTGTAGTCATATGTGAGAATTCAAAACGCAATGCAAAAATTCACAGATCAGAAGAAAAGAGTGCGTAAGAGTGGAGGGTCCTGAGGTACATTAATTTTAAAACTGTGAGTGTTCCTTTGAAGTGGAGTGTAGACAGTTCATATTCATTAGAGTTAATTTCTTGAAAATGAGTGATTACTAACAAGATGATATTTCCAAAGCATTTTTGCCTTTTATAGATCAGTTGCCTGAAAAGCCTGAGTTCATCAATATGGAGAGGTTGAGCAAACTACAGTCTGCGTATGCAAGCTCAGTTTTGTAATGGTGTAGCATATCTTGATTAAGAGTTTGCACTAATGTAGATAAGTGTTAAAACATAGCTTGCTGACTTTCTAAAGTCCTTCATTTCCTGAAAGGGCTTTTCAGTACAAAACCTTAATTGTTCAAAACAGATATTCACCTCTTTAATGCACTGTTGGTTGCGTTTTATTTTGACTATTTGATTTTAATCACACATGATGCACAATCAGACCAAACAGACCATCTAATCTTTGATAACCTCTAGAAATAACTCCTACACTACACAAGGAAAAGCTAATTCACAGGAGCATCTCTCAGTGTTCACTCTTTCCCTGGAGGTGCCAGCAATGAGTCTCAGTTTGCTGAGACTAAGTCTCTTTATAGTACTCTTGATTACTTACAAATCCCTATACAATCATGATCCATTTTATTTTAGCAGCTGTTATCACCTATTGTCAGTGATGATACATTTAATTCTGAAGACTGCTAGTCTGTGGGCAATCGTGAAAAGTCATCTAAGATAAGCAGGTGCCTGGATTTTAGTTTCTAGTTTTTTTCTTCCATGATTTAGGACCTTTAAGATTATTTCTTTGTTTGGCATGAATCATAAATAATACTTGTTATTGTTAAAAGATTTTAAAATTCCAACCATCACATTTCATTCTGTTAAATTTTCTTTAAAAAAAAAAGTAAAAAAATATGCTATTTCAGGGTTTAAGAATAGTCACTATGTTTTTAGGGTTTTGTTCCTATATATGAAATATAAACAAAGACTTTAATGGAAAAACTGCATGTTTTAAGCAGTTGTTTACATTATTTAGAACCTAAGACAAAAATGTTTCATAAAATGTGTGAAGTCAAAAACCACTTCTGTGTGCTCATACTTGCAAATGGTTAGGAAAATTATTTACTAATGACTTCATAGTAATTCATATCTGCCATATACTTTCATGAAACTTAAGCACTGGTTGAAATTTCTAAATGGAACAATAACCAAATATAATATAAGCAATATGAACTCAGACTATTCATTCCTATAGAAAACTTTGAACATGCCCATGTTATCTAAAATTAAACAGAACAGATTTGTTATCAACAGTGAAAAACACCATTAAGGAGTTATCTCAGATTAAAAGAAAAAAAAGAACAAATAAAACTTTAAGTTGAACATGAAAACTTCAAGTATCAGCAAGAAGTATCCATCCACATTAGCAACATTTGATGAGTGGCCATTCTTTAAGACAAAATAAAAGATCTCAATGTTAGAATTAACCTGATGTCCTTTCCTTGTGAGTGAGGAAGGTTTTATTTAAATACTAATACTGCTAATGTCTTACAAAATAAGGAATTATAGTATGGGAAAGGTATTTGACATGAGAAAAATAAATGCTTAGACTATATTATGAAAACTTTTTCCAAAGACATAAGTTGTTGAGGATCTAAACTTCATGAGCTCATCTGAGACAGTGGACTATATGTTGGGTATATATGTGGTATCCAGATCTGAAATAATGCCATTATCCAGAAATCCTCAATATCCACAGACACTGGGAGTTCATAATAGTATTTTTTTTTTGTGTAGCACCACTATTCCAATCACACAGTTAAATGCTGATAACACCAATCTAGCTCTAGAGTCAACTCCCTAACAGCAGATGCAGAAGTGTATTCACATGCAGTCCCTGTGTTACAGTAATAAAAGCACTATTAAAAAATCTGATATGGGTGCATTTTTATTGTCTTTTCAGATTCACACTATTATTCACCATGCATTTATAAACTCTGTTGAGACAAAATATCTCACATTGGCCTTTTTAGCCATCAGCGTGCTTGCAGCAAGCGTGGGTAGAGCCCTTCCCAAGTCTTCATTCGCGAAGCCCAGCCATGATGATTATGAGACAAAATGTTTTCTCCTTTGGTTTTCTCTTTTTTCCTTCTTACAGCCAAAAGTTTTATGACCTATAGTTATTCTGTTAATTATAGTTTTGCAATTTCAGTAGCTGCTCCTGCAGGTAGAAACTGAAGATTTATTTATAATTATCCTGCAGCATGAAAACACCTACCTTGTATGTTATGATCCAAACTGTGTAGCAATCTGGCATTTCATTTTCATAATGTTGTAAAATTTGAAAACTTTAGCAAAGTCATTGATGTTTGTTTGGTTTTTTTTTTTCAAAAGAGTTTGTTTATGATTTTTTTTTTTGTTAGTTCTTGGGTTTTGTTTTTTTGGTGTGGGGTTGTTGTTTTTTTTCCACTGGGGGGTCCCTTTCCAAGGTAAAAATTGGTGTATGAATTTTGTTAACAAAAGCAAACTAGAGACTGATTTGATTCCATGCTCAGAAACTTTTTTCCTAAAAGAAACCTTGCATAACCGTTTGAAAAGTGAAATGTTTCTAAGGATACTCTTTTTTTGATGAATCATGTGTTCCCTGGATATCTTTATTCATGGCTCCCTACCGCCTTTTATCACCTCATCAGTAGTCATCTCCTGTACAATGTCATTACATGAGCATAGCCACACCAGAGATGAATGATGGATTTTCTCTAACATTTATTCTATTTTTACTTCCACTGGCCTTTCTGGATCCTTGATGAGTTATCATAATCTCTTTTCTTATTTTTCTGGGCAACTAGTAGTTTGACAACATTTTGCTCTTCTGAGTCCCAAACTTCTCTCTTAAGACACACAGAAAACAAACTGTTCACTTTTCCTATACAAAATAATGCCACAGACATTCCCAAGTTCAAAAGAAATCCATAAAACTATATTTTATTTTTGGGCTAAACTATCTACTGGAATTCTTGCAGATTCTGTTCTTGATCTTGTTCCCTCTGGTATTCACGATGTCTGTTTCCTACTGCTTAGTCCCAGGACGCCTATAATCACTGCCAGCAGCACGCACTACAGAGAAACCCTTTGTATCTATCGTCTACTTTAGATCCCAACTCCAGGGCTTTAAATCATGAAAGTATCTTCTGACCTTACCTTATTTTTCTTACTGAATCCTGTGCATACTTCTTACTTTGCTCCATTTCACAAACTTTTGCATGACCTCAAGTATGTACAACAGCTCCTAACATCCATATAATCTCCCTCCCTATTTTTCTGCAGTTTGTGTAAAACATTTCTGGGCAACTTACCTCGGCACGCAGTAACATTGTGTTTGTTTGGATTTGAAGCATGTGGTACACAATAAATGTCAGAAAAAAAAATGTCTTTTACCAGGATTTAAAATATCAGCACAGTCATGTTCCTTCCCAGGATGTTTAATTGAATGACTTTCAGATATCTGAAAACCAGGAAACAAGGAGTTGATGCATTTGTGAATATCAAGAAAAAGAATGCTAAAGTAAGGGAGTGAAGTATTGACTCCACTCTTCCTCCCCTGTTGGCAAAAATCCACATGCATTTCAATTGGATTCACTGTGTTAAGTGCAGTGATATTGAATGGTGAAGGATTAGTTGGAGAAGCTTAGCAGTTTAAGGAGACCCGGGTCTGAGCCTTCACTGGGTTTGTTCAAGGAAAGAGATATGTATGTGTGTCTTAATCTAATATTAGTGCAGAAAAATTCAAGCCATCTCATAGATTTTTCATTGCTGTGAGAGTGAAAATCCAGCAGAAAAACAAACAAACAAACAAAAAAAAAACAAAACAAAACTAAACTAAACAAAACAAAACAAAAAAAACCCCACAACCTAATTTATGGAAATAATAATAAAAAAGGATTGTAAAACATTGCATATTTCTTCCTAGCTGTAAAGCCACATGGGGATACCTTCAACTCATAGTAGTTCATTTAGCCACACCTTTACCTTTGAAAAGGTAAGAAAAAGGTGTTAGATATCATTGTTTCCTCTGAAATATGACGTTGTTGGCAAAGACTAAGTGTAAGTCTGTATATTGTGGACTTTTAAGGACGCTGCTCAAACAACTTCATGTCCTATGATTCAGAATTTTCTAATTTTAAAATGTTACATTTCACTGACCCTAATCCTTGTGCCTGTAGGGCACAAACCCATGGGCAACCTTAACTCAAATTTAATGAAACATTTTCTTTTGTCATCAAAGGTGTTCACTGAATTAAAAGAGCAATGTCTTTTTAAAAGACAAACGTGGCACCGATTGCATAATAATTGAAGTTGTACCTGCATATAAATGCATCTGCAACAGAAATGTTGTTAGGTAACCGTTGGCAACCTTCCCAGCATTTAGACGAAGCTTTTCATGAAGAAATCTCACTCCAGCTTTACAATGGAAATAGATTGTTATTTTAACTTTATGAAGAAAGAAGATGGGGCAGAGAGCTGTAAAAATGTATAAGCAGAACTGTGAGTAGATTTCAAATTTATAGTCATTGCCCAACACTATTTTTTTATCAATTTCATACTAACTTATGCTCATCTTTTTATTACATCTGGATATTTACAAGATACTCACGAATAGTAAAGGAAAATTTGGAGAAGTATATGAAGTATATGAAGTATAGCATATGAAGGGGTGTGTAACAGAAATCAGCTTTACTGCTGTGGCATAGATTATATAGACATTTGTTAATAGATTCAGGAAAAATATTAAACAGGATAAACTTACAATATATAACATCTACCCAGATTCCCAAATAATTCTAACCTATCTTTTGTACTAAGAAAATCAGATGGAAAAACCACGGGACTCCACAGTTTAACCAAAAGAGAAGCCTCCACTTGTAGAATGTTCTTTTTGCTTGAAGTCAAGGGGTCTTTCATACAGATATCAGAACAGAACTCAGAAGTAGTTTACAATCTCATCATCTAGATCACCTGTCTCAGAGTCAGCTTTTATCTGTGTTTGTGTCAGCAGCCAGTATTTAATTTTTAAGGTATTACAAGTATCTTTTTTGCATACGCAAAAATCTCAAAAAATAGTGAAAAAGTACTGAGACCCTTGTAGAACAGTGTTTTCCTAATTTGTGGACCTCAGTGCTATTATGTCTCCACCTGAATTTTTTGGTCAAAATACAACTGCATATAACATGTGAAACCTTGTACTTCGATGGCAGATGTACTGATGTGTAAGTAGAAAGTACAATGGTCTGAGAAAAGAGATTTATTAGTATGGGTTGAACAATGCTCAGATAAGCAAGTAACAAAACTAGGTTTTTCAGAACACACTCAGCTATCCCTGTATGATATTGCATCATACATATAAATCTATTAAAATGTCTTCAGGGGAGAAAGCATCTTTATGGAGGCTTTATGGAATATTTCCAGTGCAGTTAGAAAATAGGCCATCGGTCATGTCTGAGCACATTTAGATGTTTTTTAAAATAAATATTAAGTTTCTCCCCAAATATCAGGTGAGTTGTGCCTCTAGAGATTAAACTAAGCAAAGCATCCAGGGGAAAAATATAAAAATAGTCTTGGAAAATATTCTTGTTTTATTCATGATACTTCTATTATCCACCATCTGGGTTTTTTCATACAGGTCTATGAAAAACAGTGATGTACAAGAACTGCAAGTGATTAACAAGCTGTAGATAGTGCAAGAATGGAGGAAAAAGTAAGTTTCATGCTGTCAAAGGGTCTGACA
This sequence comes from Dendrocincla fuliginosa, assembly GCA_035047845.1. Classification (NCBI taxonomy): domain Eukaryota; kingdom Metazoa; phylum Chordata; class Aves; order Passeriformes; family Dendrocolaptidae; genus Dendrocincla; species Dendrocincla fuliginosa. The sequence continues at coordinate 30,922,516 of JAWWMO010000043.1, forward strand.
TGACAAAACCCCAAAGCTTCTATTACTCTTGCCACCCAAATCCACATGCAAGCTTTGGCCAGTTCCTCTTGCATTCCTATCTTGTCAGCCCACTCTATTGTACTATGTTGGTCTTGCATGATTGCTACTGAATTAGGCGGTTACAGACTAGATTTTCTAAAACTATTCCAGTAGGTTTGCTATTTTACAATGTGTACATGCTCTAGGAGCCAAGACTTCCTGGCCCATCAAAGGGTCAATATCCTTATAATTCCTTTTTTCTTTTTCAAAACTCAGTCTCTGCAAAAAAAATATCAAAAGTCTTCTTATAGATGGGATGTTTCATGGAAGCATCATTGAAAATTAGTGAAAGATATGCAAAAACTTTTAATTACAGTCAACTTACAAGTCTAGTGGAGTTTTTTTCTTTTTTTTTTTTTTTACTAAAACAGCTTCTAAATGTCCAGCCTAATAGATTCATTGGAAATTTATAATAATTTGATCTTATGCTAACACTATCCTTTAAGATTAATACTTAATACCTTTCTTTTGCTTTTATTCTTTTGTTACCTTTTTAAGCAGCAAAAATATTCTTTCACAGCTATCCTTTAGCTCTTGCAATATCTGCTGTTAATACTGGCCCTTATTTTCCATTCATTCTAGTAATTTTCACATGCACACAGCTCAGCTGTCTTGATCATCTAAGGCAGCAACTTACTACTTAATGTTTTACCAGTGTCTTTAATACTCCCTACCTCTACAGAAAAGATCTCCTCTACATATCATCTATAAACCCACCTGTTTTTCTTCAGATACTGTATCTAATTAAGTCCCTGTAGTCTTCAGTACTGTCAACAGGAGACCCACACTTAACCTCACAGAGAGCCTTGTAATCCTCAACTGAAACACAGGCATTTTGTTATTCTGAACCTGGTTACCCAGTATGGAATTTAAATAAGATGGTATATCAAAATATGTTACACTATGATATCTAGATGGAAAAGTGTTGTGGAGGTTTCCTGAGCTCTAACATCTTTCGTATACTTTACAAGGACGCTGCAATAATCCAGTGGGAAACTCAGTGTTGAACTGTATTATATACTTTTGCCTGAGGACAGAAATTAAGAACAAAAACAGGAATGGAAGGATTCATTCTATGTCAAACTCTTGATATAATTCTTACATTAATATCATAAAAATGCATAGAACACAAGATGGCATAAAATACTTTGCTACTTTAAGGATGCCTCAGTCTTCCGTTATGAGACATAACAATAATAATCACAACAGAAATAACAATAATTTAACAAAAATTATTTCAACAAAAATATTCCAAATATCTTTGTCTTTTATATCTCCTATGGAACCCAGTGATATTGTCAACAGTTGATGTTGCCTTTATTGCAAAGAGAATTTTAGGGGAACATGATATGTGCTAGCTGTGACTGCTAACTAGATTAATTTCTTACTGCTCACCTAGGAAACTCATGATGGAAACAGGCACTCTGACACCACTAGATCATGTGATGCCTGTGCAGAAATCTTCATTAGCATTACGGTTTCCCTTTTTATTGCTAAGGAATTTCTATGTGAAAGAAAACCTAACAAACAGCCAACTCAACAAAAGAAAAGCAAAGCCACAAAACAAAGCTTCATATTCTAAAACATGTTTCTCTGGAGCCACCTTTTTTTTTTTCTCTGTACTTACACTGTTAATACAGTATATGGAGTTCTGTCAAAGAATACAGCTTTACCAGCATTAAATTGACAATATTACAACCCCTTCCACTCACCAGAGAAAGAGGATGCTACAAGTCTAAATGTCTTCCAACTATCCCAGACCACCTCAATGTAAAACTATTTCATATTTTCCTTGTAAAATATTTATTCAACTACATAAACATGCAATGTTTGTCCTGTCAAATGCAGTGTTTTCCTAAGGGGGGGAAAAAAAGAAAAAAAGAAGAAGAAAAAAGCCACCAAACATTTTTAGACCATTTAGTCGTATTTCTCCATAACAGCATATAGACACAAAACCCATTTGCTGTGAAATTTTGCAATTCCATGTAACCTCTGTAATAGTATGGCATTCACCATCTAGAACCACAAAACAGAGAATGACTTTCATCATGGCAGAAGGCTAAATCTTCTATGAGGCACAGTTTATCCCCTGAGAGGATATACCTGCAAGCTTAAACTGGCTGACTGTCTTGTTGGTTTACAGAAATTTTGCTCATCTGCAGTAACTACTCTAAAATAACATTGATGTCTAATCACTATAGCTCGATTCTATTACTCAGTCAAGCATATACTTCCTAGAGTCTCATGTGTGGAAAGAACATAAGGATTTCCTTTCTCTTTTACTTCTACTGTTCTCCTTTGATCTCCATCTGAGCTCTACACACAGTGATTCCAGGGTTACCTAAACATTCATTTCTTTGACAGCATTTTCACAGAAAAGTAAGATTCTGAAAGGTTGAAAAAGTATATAAAGACACCTTGTAGCATCTTGTCACTCTAACAATATTTGAAATGTTAATTTTTTCACTGTAAAGAAATGTTATTATGATCATCATAGTTTGCATATTGAGTCTTTTTTGATGCAACAAGAACTGCTTGCTCTGTTTGCAGCAGTTATATGGTTTCATAATTCAAATTGACAGATTCAAAGCTATATAAAAATATATATGAATATATGTATGCTTATATATGTATGAATGTGTGTATGTGAGTAACAGAAAAAAACCCACTGCAATGTAAAAACAAGGAAATACTTGTAAATAACATTCTGGTTGAATATTTCTAGGGAAAAATGAAAAAGCATCACTTGGAATAGAAATAGATCTTCTTATAATATAAACTATTTATTCATAGAAATGTCATAATAACCATAACAGTAATACCAGCATGCTAAGAGCAAATTACATTTAGAAGCAAGTCCGACCTCACAGACTCATTTTTCACTTTCAATTTTCCTAATAATAGTTTTTCAGAAGAACAGAAGAAAAATTGTTGAATTGATATTGCAGTTTATCAAAAGCTAGGGAACCAAATATTTCTAAGACAGCTGTTATTTCTTATTGAGATTATCTGTGTGTCCTATTTAGGAAATATGTGGCAGAATCAAAGGTTTTCAATGCAGGCACTGTTCTTTTGGCACATACATACACATAGGCATGTGGACACACACACACACTCACACACACAAAGATGAGAGACAGAGCTCTGGACTACATGTCCTTCAGTATAAATGGCTGTTTAACTCAAGACTAGAGCTGTAAGCTCCCTTCTGAAGAGAGGTATTGCAAACTATACTTCTCCCTTGCCTGTCTTTTACCTTGGAAACAGAAGACAATACTTATGAACCAGCTTTTGCTCATGGCCATGCTTGTGAAGCACATGTATTTCACTACGTTGGAGATGAAGCAATCTCTCAAGAATGGAAAGAAGTTATTAGAATTCAATTTGTAAGGATAATTGTCTGTTCAACATAGGACCCAGGAGAAAACTGTTTTGTTTTGTTTTGTTTTTTTTAAAGGGGATATTGGGCTAATTTGCATGCTAGGAAGTTGAAGAATGGTGGCCATGCATAGGTCACATGATTGTGAAAAGGTTTAAGCAGCCTGAACTTATAAGGGGAGGAAACACAGCAAAAGCTATGCCACCCTTCATTTTATATTCAGTACAAGTCTTGCTTTATCTTGGTTGGCCCAATCTAATGAAATCTTATAAATCTTTCTTAGTAAGTTATGTGCCAACTCTCAGTTAATTTGTTCTAACCAGAACTAAACTACTACCTTCTCCTCAACCATTTACCATATTTTTCAGTATTCAATTAACACATTGTACATTTGTAAGATATGTAGGTACTTTTCCATGTTTTCAGCATGACTTTGGCTACACCCAGCCACGTTATGGCCTCTTGATAAAGTACTGAACTTTGGGAGACTGTGGAGAATAAGCCTGAAAGAGATCATATAGATCAAAGAACAAGTTTGATATTAATTGAAAATGTTGAGAGCTTTCTGAACTCACAGCCCTTTGTACCTGCCAGGTGATTTTCTTAAGCATTAATATCTCCATGCAGACACCTCTCTTCATATAAATGACTAAATATCCTTGGCTGAGACAAGGAAACTATTCTGAAACTACAACTCTCTCCTGTGGACAACCCCTGTAAGGCTGAAAACTATTCTTCAGTTATTACTTACATATATGTATGTGGAAGATTATTTTCAACAAGAGACATGGAGATAGACCTTTCTGATTATACAGTTGACTCACATTTCAAGAGAAGAGACAGTAAGGTTTAAAAAATATTAGTAAATGGAGCATGAATAGGTCTCATTTTGGAAAATAAAAAGAATTTCATGAAGCAAAATCCAGAATATAAGCTATTTTGAATTATTTTTGATTGATTAGCACCAAAGGGGCAGAGATAGGACTTGATTGTTTGAATGTTTTGTTTATGGTGTTGTTGGTTGTTACGTTCTGTTTTATACATATATATAAGTAAAGAACTGTTATTTCCCTTTTCTACATTTTGTGCCTGAAGTCTTTTAACTTCAAAATAATGATAACAACTTGAAAAGAGGAGTTTTCTTTCTTTCTACCCCAGGAAGGCTCCCACCCCCCTTAGCAGACATTTTGCCTTGTTAAACAGAGACACACTGTACTAATAATATCACAAGAAAAAGTTACAAAAATGTTGATAGCATGCTGTAATAACCTCAACACAGAGAAGTCCAGAAAAGAACAATATTAAATAGGGCAGGCTTCTACTGACAAAATTTACAACCAAATTTACAGTGGAAGACATTTTGTCTCATTAGAATGTAAAAGTGCAAGACATTAGTTAAGATGAAAGATACCGTTTCTTACTTAATAAAACCCAAATATAATAGTTACCATAACAAAAGGGACATTCCAAGAGCAAAATTACCACATACTTCATATTTCTAATTCTATCACAAACATAACTTCTCTTCCATAAACTACAAATCACTGTACATTTTCCACAGGGCAGGCTAGATAGAGATAATAATAATAATGGCTTGGAATAAAATAACTTTTACATTCACTGCTCAAGAATAAAAAGGATAACATTAAATCTACTGAATAGTCTTCCATATCTATATCTGAATTCAGTTCTGGTACTTTGATTTTCCTCCCTTAACATGAGACTGTGCTTTCACTGGGCATGATCAAACTCCTGCATGTTTTTAGTTGTAATTGTCCTACTAAAAGTAGATGGTTCAGGTTTGCAACCTTACTGTCTTGTGCATAAGTATAAAATAAAACATACATTTATGTACCTCATTTCACATCAGCTTCAATGCTAAGCTAAAAATGGCAAGAAGCAAAAACATGTGATAAAGGCACATGGAAAAACTGCTTTTCTGTCCAAATGTTGTGAGGTGATATTTATGACTGTCAAACAGCTGACAGTGAAATACCTAACAGTGTTTTCATTAGGAATATGCAAATTGTAAATACAAAGATTGTTCCAGACCACTGAGCATGCTAAAGTCAACAACAATTTTATTAAATCATCCCAAAAACTGACAGAAAGGTTATGCAGTGTCTGAAGGACAAAACTGATGTGCTTAAAATGGGTTAGGGTCAAGAACAGACTGTGCGAGGAACTGATTTCTCAGGTACCAATAAAACGGGAAATACTACATCCTTAAACTGATAAAATAATATAGCAAAATCCTACGCACATATACAGTGTGATATTTTGGCGACAACTGGATTTGAATTTTAATTACAATCTTCACAACCAAGTCTTTGCACTCAGATTTAAGCACTCTGATTTTTATAAAGGTAGGAAAAAAATACCAGTTTGCAAGGAAACTGAAAAACTATTTCATTAACTCATGACCTGTTAGACATCGCTGCTACTTCACGTCTTCTCATTCCATGCAAATCATTAGACTCCATTGGGAATCTGTTTTCCCCTGTAATGACTAGCATCTCGTCACATAGTAGCAGCTTTGAAATAAGTTTACATTGTAGAGAGGTAAGCAGTGGATACAATACGCAAATTGTCTCCATTGCTAGTATAAAGGAGTGCTAGTTGTTTTGCATCCCCGGCTGATCTTTTTTCCCAGACTTTTTCTATATAAACTGATAACTAGTTGATTTCTCATCTGTTAAAGGTTTGTACAGTAAAATAATGATTATGTAATTGTTTATTCAAATTCAGTACTATGTACATAATTGTTTCATAGATTTTTTCTTGCCAAGTATCTATCCCTTGGGGTTTTTCATTTCTTTAATTACCCATCTGGTATAACACCATTTTTATGATTGCAAAGCTTCATTACCTTGTTAAAAAAAAATACTAAAAACTGTGTCATAAAATATACTGTTTAGTATGAAGCTTTGCATTCACCAGTTTTACAATATATAATTACTTAATACATTGGCAATAGATACTCTTAACTTGTTAATCAGAAAAATCAGGCCCTTTTTGTAAGTATAAATTACTGTTTCTGTCGTTTTCAAAATTTATTCAATAAATGTAGGCTCATCTGTTACTGATCCTGTACATTTTTTCCTTAAAGATGAAAAATGCCAGAAATTTTACCACAACCACTTGCAAATTAGGCATGAGACACTTACGTCATCAAGAAAAAATATCTGCAGTCAAATATTCATTCCCAGTTACTTGGAAATGTAGCAGTTACTTAAATAAAACTCTGTGATAAATACAGCTACAGCATATCTAGCCTTATTTACACAATTACACATAATAACAATTCCTCTCTCCTCCTTGATGTTTCTCAAAAATGGTATTTCTGCTTTTAAATGCAGAATGAGACCAGTGGTTTAATTTCTGCTTCAAATCACATGGAGCTGGAGGTTGAATGTGGCTCTCTGCCACTCAGAGACACATGCCTCCAATGCTGGGCTGTCCCTTTCCTTTTTATTTTTCCTTTTCTCTCTCCTCTCAAAAATGATTCACACTTATCCTGACAAAGGATTCACAGTGTCTCACAAATACCTTGAATCAATCTGTTGTGTGAAGTGTGTTCTTTCCTTGATGAAGAGGATAAATGCAAAGCAAATGTCACCACCAAGTCTTACAGCAATCCCTTCCAGTCCTTATCAGTGCATTTTGGCCTTCTCACTTCACCCACAATGATATTTGTATATTTCATCTGAACATGCTCCCTCTCTTTAAAGAGATAAGGACAGAGGAAAGTTTTCCCAGTTTTATTGTCAAATAATACCACCTGTGGAGAGTGCCTGATTACAGTAAAAACTAGTCTCTCTTGCTATCTGAAAAATCACACCAGTCCAAAAAAAGGAAAAAAAAAAAAAACCAAAACAAAAAACCCACAAACCAAAACCAACCAAACAAACAAAAAAACCAACCAACCAACCAAAAAAAAAGAAAAGAAAAAAACCAAAAAAACCTTTTGAGGAAAGTTGTTTAGTTCCAAGTTGGATTTCTTTTATAAGAACAAAGAAGATGTTTTTATAGTCATATAGGGCCAATATGTTGAATGAAGTGGAGCACTAACTGCACATAAGTGAGGAAATTAATTTAGATTATGTTTCCTCAGGATTTAGGGTCTCCAAGACAGCAACTCACAAAACAATAGCACAAAATCCATGCTCTCATTAAATTACTTGACTGGGTGGCTAAGGCTGATTAACATCATCTCACATATGAAATCAGAGATACTTTTAAGCAAGACAGTTTAAAAGCCTTTTAATACCGTTTCCATAAACTGTACTTATGTCAAATTTATTTGTGCTTGTAACTTGCCATTGGAAGAAGTACAATATCTTTTCTCCTACTCACAAAGGAGACATGGATTTCTCAGGTTCATCAGTACATGATTGCAGTGCTTTGGGCTATGTTTTGAAAGAGAGGTCCTTATGGTACAAAGCCCTTATGACAGATTTGTTCTCAGATCTTCATCTTTAGATGGTAATGCAGAGCATAGAGCTGTCATTCAAGCTTTTCCCACTGTCATCTTTGCTAGTAAATAATGTACTTGATTCAGTACCTCTGCAGCTTTATATGGCTGTCAATGCACTAAAAAATAACAGGCTAGTGCTCCTGCCAGAAGTAAGAGAGAGTTATAGTGTGGGGATAGTCAAAGGAATCAAATGTGTTAAAATATCTTATCCCTTCTTCCCACCTTGGTTTCTTGATTTCTCAGCAAACACTTCTCAGAAATTTGTTTATCCCCTTGAAAAATTAGAGATAATATTTCTCAGTCACACCATAAAGCCATGTCCATGAGATTCTAAAAACAGTGAAATGATGATTTACTTTTCAATGACAAAAGGCTTGATCAGCACTTCTTCACTTCAGGCCATTATTCTGTGAAGACCTCTCACACCAACTCTCACAAATCGTACTGGAACTGAAAGGTATAAGCACTGCGTGGAGAATGATCTGCCTCTTCAGCCCTTTACAGATCTATGTTTCTACTGCAGTCAATGCACCTGGTATAGTCTCAGCAATAAATTTGTCTTGTTGAATTAAATAGCATAAGCATGTAACTGATGATCACCCATAATGTTTTAAAAAGACATTTAACATTCCTTTAAATAAATACATAACAAAACCAACAGCACGAAGTGTTGTGAGGAAAATTACAAGAGAAAAGATTTTTTCAAGAAGGAACAACAGTGTTCTGCATTTTAATGACACTATTACAACCAAATTTTAATATATTATAATTAATTGTGATTAATACAATTAAAATTATTTTATTTTTCTTTTGCATCACATTATTTGTTTTATAAGCTTGCCAGCTGCAAAGTCTACTGTCATTTTAGTTGCGGTTAGTGAATTCAGTACAATAATTTTCAACCAAAAATATGCAAATTATAGTAATGGTAAGAATAAAAATAACTTGAAATCTACAAAATTACCACTTAGAATAAAGTGATAACATAAAAATCCATAAAGAAGCAAATAGACTGCCATATTTTCTTATTTAGATTTTGAATAGATTTGCATAGTTTTCATTTTGTTTATGGATGTATTGTCTCAAGATATATCAAAGAATGACATATACTTTAATAATTCTTAAGACAAATAGATTTGGATACTAGGGTTGGCCGAAGATATATAATTTCCTTTTTAAAAATCAAGATGTCTTTCTTTTTGCTAACTAATTTGTTACTTGGATCTTCTATTTAAAACACACACCTGAATTAAACATGATATCACAGGAAAGATGTCAATAGTCCTTCCAAAGATCTATTGTGGGACTAGGATGAAGGTGTCATTGCAAACTGTTGTAGTTATGAAAGTTCTGTTTAAGACTCCTCTTCACCCATTTCTGTAGTCCTGGTTTTACAACACACTCTCTCTCTATAGGACATTCGTTGTTCCTTTGTGTTCTGGTTTCCTCTTTTAATTTCCATTTCTTCTCTGGTGTCCCTGCAGCATTTCCATTCTAACAAAGTCCACTAAACATGTATGTGTAGCAAAGGGTAAAAACGTAGTTTACTTCAGCTGTGAAGAGGAAAGCCAAGCTTTTTCTGCTACCTTTGTCCAGTCCTTGTTATTGAAACCAGCCTGATGTTATCTGCTTCTGTCTCCTTGCCTACTCACGTTTGAACATTTTTTTGGATTAGGAGAAAATTACCCCAGCAGTAAAACCTTATCTCATTTGTCTATGTCTACAGTAATGAGTAGGATTAGAGAGCAAGCTCAAACCCTGAACTCAACCATTCATACTACTTAATAATTAACATATTCTCTGGCATGGTTCTCACCTGTACTAACACTCTCCTGGAAAATGCCTGACATTTCAAGAACCAGGAACCACTCCCCCACCCAGACCTTTCTTCACCCTGCTATCCCTTACTAACTTATTGCCACCTCCAGCACCATTCCAGTAAGCCTTGCACCTTAAATACACCCACAAGCCCTGTCTATGACAACCCAGAACCTATAACAAATGCCCTCACTTATATGCTCTTAAAAAATATTCTAGGCTGCAACATTATTTAAAACATATTAACTGAAAAGTAGGAAAATGAGAAGTCATTACTATATCTCTGGATCCAAGGGTACTCTTCCAGGCACAGTCCCAAGGCCAAGAATATTGTATGGTTGTGGCCAGTCTATATGTCCGTTGGACTAAGAACTGAAGAATGCTCCCTGGCTGTTTACAAGTACAGGTGTCAACAGTTGTTGCAGGGTGAAGATTCAGGTTAGTGCTGCTGGTGATACAGAAAGTCACTGAACTTGTTGAGGTTCGAGACAAAAGGCAAAATAATTCTGCAATCATGTTCATTCCTACAAAGCTTTAAACAGAAAAAGAGGGGCTGGCTACATACAGACATCTTCAGAGTCAGAGGTAGCAGAAGAGTATGTGCCTTCTGAGATTTAGATATTTTGATCTGTTTCAGGTATGGAAAGCAGAGAACAAAAAAAACAACTTAAGTGCATTATGAAAAATCACTTTTAAAGGTGTCAGCGAAAGGCATTGCTCCATCAAAATAATATAAAGGCTACTATCTTAATTAGAATAGCTGCAGGGAATAGGGGACTAAGCGCTGAAGGGGTTAAGTATTATATCCTTGGTTTGTGTAGGAAGTTGGAGGGAAAAAAAAAAGGTGCTGGGAGAGGATCTGCCTGGCGTCTGCTAATGCAGCAAAAGATTATTAACTTTGGAGGGAATAACTCCTTGGGTTTTGGCATAATTTTTATGGTGTGGTTCAAAAATAATTCTGTGAATGACTCATCCCAAAGCTATTGTTAAATCAATGGTTGTCTGCTGTTGTGAATGGCTTCAAGCAAGAACCAGGGTGAACTCCATAAATTGATGAAAATGCTTGTAATAATACAATTGGACAGGTTTATCTAACTACATAGTGCAGAGAAGGAAAATAATTCACTTATAAATTTACAGTATGAATTCTTTGAATGAATAAGTTTTATCCTTTCTTGAGTCAATACATAGCTAATACATCATTAATTACAGGGAGCAATGAAGGTTGGGGGAAAAAAAAGACATTTTCAAAAGAGTAAGTTTGAGCTTAAAATAAAAACATTGTCAAAATGAGATAAAAATAAATTTGAATAAGGAGAGGGAATATAAACCTTGGATGTGGTTGACACTGTACCCCATTTCAGTACAAAGAGATCATGACATCAGATAAGAGAAATGCTGAAATGCATCCATTTGAAGTGAGGAACTTCAGGAAGACAAAACTGAGGAACTCTGGGAGGAAAATTTCATTTTATTATAGAAGTGTAAATCTTAAAAATTATTGTAAAAACATAGTCAGCAATTGCAGAAGGTTGAACTTGATTGCCAAATATGTCTTTTGAAATCCTGTTTCTGAGATCTATAAAAAACAAACTTCTCATAGCATTGTGCATGCTTCCTGTCAAAAATATTTTAGGCTCTCAGCAAGACACTTTCACGACTTCCCTAGGAACTTTGAAATTGCATAATCAAGAATTACTTTTGTTTAAACAAATATAATTTACATCATTCATATTCCTTCTTTCTAAAACAATTTTATATAGCACTATAGGTTAAAATTACTTCATTTCCTTTTACTAATTTGAATTTAATCCAGGACCTAATTTTATCTACAAACTTTCAATCAAGTTATGCAAACTCACGTATTCTTAATTTTCTATGTGTAAGTGTGTACGTGAAGGTGGAACGGAGGGAAAGAAGACTTTTTCATTAAGGAGGTACTAACAGGATATAGGATCTATTGTAATTCTGCCTGAACACCTTTGTTCAGTCTATAATATACACTGAGACACTTGACAAAGAAAACAAAAGTTGTCAAAAATAGTCAGGGAAGTCACTAAATGTCATAAGTAGAGGAATAGAGGGAGTGACTGCTGCATTTGCAAATTGTTCTTGTTCATACAGTCATGTTCCAAATTTGCAGTGCATCAGGATCTTTTTTTTTTTCTTAATCTGCATTTCAATTTCTTTTCGATTCCTTAAGTGAAACAATTTTATTTTCTAACTCCAACACTTGGTTCATTTGACAAACTTGATAGTTCTTCTACCTTTTCCTGTAACTGCAATAATTTAGTAACATGATCCAAAATGAAATGTAGCCCCATATCAAACACCCTTATTTTTCTAAGTGTTCCTAATGACGTCTTTTAATTCCACTCCATCTTCATTCATTGAAGGACTGAAGCTAAGGCTGATGTCAAATGAGGAGAGATGAGTAGAGATGATGATGTTGATGATGATTTGACAAAGTATAAATTTCTAAAAAAAATATATTTTTAGTCACTTCCAAATTATTTGAGCGCAAGCCAAATGTGCTCATTACCAGAATTTTAAAAATTTCCTTACCTACACACAAACGTAGAACTATCATTATGCCTGTTTAATCTCGTGCTCCTGACATTCATACAAATTTGGCAGTCCATGATTAAATTCCTAGCTTTCTCCCAGATCCTAGGTTAGCATCCTAACATCAGAGTACAAAGCAGAAATAGGAGAGTACATTTGACCTTTTACTGCACTGTTTTGTATTAGTGCTTTTAAATACAGTGGTTCTTGAACAGTTTTCTGAATCCCAAGCTATTGCTCTCTCAGTCAGTGATGATGTCTTACATAAAATGGAGTTTCCCCCAACATACGGATATCCAATCCATAAATTTCCCAGCCTTCACATGCTCCACATTCCACATATTATGGTGCTTATCTGAACTCGTAATTTGCTCTTTTTCTGATTAAGGGCAGGAATCTGAAACCATTTATTTCATAGATTAAAATAATACCTTCTCCCAAGGCTATAGAAATTCTGACAGTAATGCAGAGAAGAGAGAAGATAAGACTTCTCTTATTTTTGTTAGAATTGTCCTCTTTGCAAAACAATTCTCACCTTGGTATTTAGGGTTAGAGTAGTTTAGGATTTAATTCCCTTAAACTGATCTGAAACTAAACTTAAGGTGCACAGCACAGGTGGATGTTCTAACACTCCAACAGAAAGAGAGATGTGTCTTTCTCCAGCAGCTTTGTCTGGATCTGGTCCATCCTCTTTTTTTCTTATCTGTATTCCAAGAAAATCGTTTATACAAGGCCACAAAATACTTTGATCTCAAACTAAGTGATATTTTTTTCATCAGTCTGGGACCTAAAGTGAGGGGGAAATAAAAAGGAAGCATAAAACACTGGTTTCTCAGAATAAAAATTATTTCTATTTCTTAATTTAGAAGCTAAATTGAAAAATCAATTCTTTGCATAGAAGAATTGAACATAGCCTCATTGGCATAAACACACTGAAGTACACAAGTGAACTGAAAGCTATATTCCTCTATTATTGCTGAAATTTGTCACAAGTAATTTTAGAACCACTTATTGATTTTTCATTATTAAGATTTAGAAAAACACTCATTTGCTAATCTGAGCACTTCTGAGTCCATTCGCAATAAAAATAATTACCATAACATTGACAAAATGAAATACTCAGAAAAACATCAATAAGTTACTCCAAATATTACTCCAATATAGAGAAGGTGTTTCCCCATTGGAACCTTTGATTCGGTTTGTGTCCTTTTTAGATGAGGAGCTATTTTTTTTGGGTGGGGGGGGTTAACATTTTTTAGCCACTCTATCGTCACCTTTTTTGTTGAGGATAAAGACAGAAATGTATGAAAGAAGTATTAAAGAAACACTGTTCTCTAAGATGAAAAATTAACTGTATAGTCATATATGCATAACAAAATATGAGTGTTGATTTATAAACAGCAAATCAGGCTTGTGCTCACTCAAAACACAACTGTGATTTTCCCAACTTTCTCTCCTTTAAAAATGCTCACTGAAAAATGAAAGGAAATGTAATTCATTGTATATATATCCAATTTGCTCCCCTTTCAATGTAATGCCTTATTTTATTAGATAATTCTAAATGATCCATATCACTACAAGCAGGCTGGTAGCTGGGGGTTTTTAATGAATATTACTTCTTTTACTGTATTTTGGTAACTATAGTTAAGTATTTGATGAGGGCTGTAAGAAACAGAGAATATAGCTCTTATATGAGGGAGAATAAACTCACTAAACACCAATTTTTTCTATCATAGTAGAAAACAGCTGAGCATTTCTACCTGTGCCAAATCTGAACATGCTTGGCAAAGAGATGTTGCATACAGGAAAAAAAGTATCTCCTCCATGAGTGTCACAGATCAGCTGCCAATTCTGTGTAGGTCTATGATAGCTGCATTGATGGCCAGGGTTCATTAGCCATAATTTTGGACTTGTCAATAAATAACTCCCATTCCTGCAGAGCTTTATGAGTGTTCAAGCCATCTGTAAGAAAGGTTCATTGTAACCTATACAAAATATGAGTGCAGCAAAATTGTAACATTTTTTCACTTCATTGGATAATGCATCCATATTACAGGATCTTTCCCAAGCACAGTTTTCAAATGGAGTGCATTAACAACTTTCAAATGGAGTACTTTAGCAACCTGTGGTTTAAGTATAGCAAACATAGGTGCATATGTTGACAGGCAGGCAGAACCAGGTTGAAATTTCTCTTACTACATCTAAAATTCAATCAGTGAAGATATCAAAATCCACTTCTTCTCCATCCTTGGCATTGTTCAATGTAGGAAAATGTGGGAAAAAGTGCATTACTCTGGGAGCTCCTAAATTCACATACACAGTTTAATGGCTTTTTGTTTTAATTTTCTTCATCTTAACTAATAATGTGCTTACCTAGTGCAGAAGTATCAGCCAAAATTCAAAGTCTGTGATAAGTCATTGTACTATAAGACACAAACAGACAGGATATAATGAACTCTTGTGCAGTCAAAATCAGCTAAAGGCAGTACAATAAATTTGGTTTGAGTCCACTGACCACTTTTTTTCATGAAAAATTATGGCAGTATTCAAACAAGGGAAAAGTTAGGAATTAAGTAATTTCATTTAGCTTGAGATTTTTAAACTGCAGCTCTTTATACTAGTACTAATACCTTGGTTTGTCTTTGTAGTCAATAGAGCCAAATGGTTCCAGAACACAATTCCACTTTTAGACCTTTTCGATGAAATTGTGTCCTTCAGATGCCTACTTCTAACCACTGAGAATAAGGGTAACCTTGATGCTTAGCTCTGATGTAAATACCACGTTGCAAAGGTTCCATTTGGTCTTATGTATCTCATGTAAAGTAACTGATTTTCAAAATGTGACTGGCAAAGGCCCTTCCCTGCGACTGAACTCTTTAGTGTGGAGTGTTTGGGATCTTGCTGACCTTTCCTATGAGCTTTCTGAACACAGAGAATACTACAAGCCTTTTGGAAGGGACTGCTGTATTTCACTTTTTCTGTCACCACAACTCATCACTGTTGGAAAGATAAAGGATAAGAACAGTGGCTTGCAATCATAGATGACAGGTCATCTTACTCATTTCTTTGCCCTCAGTCAAGAGCAGGTAAAGTTTCTATCAGATATATCAAACCATATTTTTACACAAAAGTCATTAAATGATTTTTGCCAATTATTTTTGAGGGGAAAAAAATAACCATACTAGGAAACCTAACTCTGTGATGTTCAGCTACCTCAGATTTGTCAATAGGTAGGCTCTTGAGAATAAAAATCCTGACAAAACTGTGTTCAAATGCTTTCATCATTCTAACTGCAGTGATTTTAAAATGTTCATACATTCCATTTTATGACCATGACGATTTTATATAAAACCTATATCCCTTGTTCCACTGATTTGTATGGGACAGAAATATCTGTAGATCTAGCTGCCTAATGTGCGGGCTAATGGGAGCTACAGGGTAAGTCTGCCCTCAATTCACTGACTTTTTTCAAAGATCCAGCTCTCTGTGCAGCCTATTAATCTACTAATGAGTCAAACCATTTCTAAATATATGGGCATTGCTTCCAGACTTGCAAGAATTTGTTTGCATCTCTCTGTTTTATTTCAATGTCAAAGCACTATCCATAGCATCAAGCTAGTCTATTTTTAGAGGTTCTTTTAGAAAGGATGCCCCTATCAGGAAATATTTTTTTACTTAATATGAAAAAATATAGGCAGTATACAGCACAGATGAGTTAAAATTTAATTAAAAAAATTTATTGACATAAAAGAAAAGTTACGAGTTTACCTCATATTTAACACCACAGTTCTACAGCATATTTTCATATTGGAAAATTGAAAAGGTTTAGAGGACTGATTTTGACATCAGCTGTATCCATAACTAATCTGAGTACTTCCTACAGAGAATAATGGGGAGGGTTGCAGACAGCTACAGGTTCTCTGCCTAGATCTTTTTGTACTGCATCTCTTTTCCTCCTCTTTCAGCTGTTTAATTGCTTGGTTTTCAATTGCCAGGCCTTTGTGTCAGAGTGTGCAACTATTCCGGAAAGCCTCAATATGCTTTAGAAATAGAATAAGAAAATAGTATTTTCATCTAGTGGAGATGCACACAGCTTATACATTATATCTGAGACATGTACTTTTAGATAGAAATGGGGCTTTCATAAGTGGTTTTATTTCTTCAAAGAACAATAAAAATACTCAAGATATGGTATACTATCTTGAAGAGGGCTAGTTGGGATACTAGAAACAGTATACTTGGGCTCACAGATCCTACTTACCAGTCAAAGAAGGGATTACCTTTGCATAAACTGAAATGTGCCTGTGAAGTCATGGCCTCTCTTTAAATACTCAGTATATAACGTATTGAGGGCAAAGATTGTTTATGATGTACCTAGTGTAAACAACTTTTAGAACTAAATATGTCTCAAAAGCTAATATTTTTTAAATACTTTGGCTGTGAGAATTTCTATTTGAAAAGTTGCACAAGAAGCTTCAATGACTTTGTTTCCATCTTGCTGTTGTAATTCTTGTCTGAGTATGTAAGGTTCTTATATAGCTTGTTTGTTCTATATTAGAGAAGCTAATATGTTAAGTCCTCCTCCTTTTGGCCTCATCTTCATCTGCTCAGGCACTCTGGCTGGCTGCCACTGCTCTGCAGCTGTCTAGACTCTGTCTCTGTAGCTGGGTCAGTAGCCACCCTGTGTAACTTTAGTTTGACCATAACTTGGATTGTGGCCTTTGCAATTTCTTTCTGATCTTATTTGATGGTTGGATTCAAACCTGCTCTGTGGCATATTAGTTGCTGATCTTCAGATTAACCCAATGTTCTAGAAAAAAACCCATGGTGTTATTGCTATGAGAAGCAAAAATTTCCAGCATAAGGGGAAAATTACTTCCTTTCCACCCCTAGATGGAATCACTTCAAAAGAAACATAAAACTATATTTACAGCAAGTATTTTATTCACATGGAACAGGTAAATAAGACACTTGGACACCAAATTAAGAATAACCTTCTGCATTAACAAATGCAGTCTAACATTATTACAGACTACCAATTTAGATAATCTTAATAATATCTTAAATGAATAAGACCAAGAGATTCAAGAACTGACATTATTACAGTGATACACATTTTCAGAATAAAGGCATAGGAAGATAACCAAGATTGCTGTTACTTCACCAAATATGTGTTACCAGCTTAGAGTACAGAGTTGTATGATGTGCATGAGTCACAGCAAATGACAATTTTATGGAATCCTGATTTATCTTTGGAAGAAACTCAAGAAAGTTCTTTTCAGTCTTTCTGTTGGGAATTTAATGATTACAGTATATTTCTTTTTTTTAGGTTCCGTGAATTTCATCCTGCAAGACAGAAACTGACAGTATATTTCACATGATGCTGTATTTTTATTCTGTGTTCAGATGGAGCCTAGAGAACAACCCAGCTCATCAGAAACATATGCAAAGTGGTTTGTCAGCTGACAAGGCACTAATAGGGTCCACAGATTGCATTGACTCTATCATCTAGAACAAGAGTTTACACATATAGCTTACACTTGAGCCCTTCCATACAGATGCCTAAGGCATCTTAATCTTCCCTGAAATCACACTCTAGACCACAATAAAGTTTTGCAGAATTCAAGCCATTTGACAAGAAGTGAATATTTCAATACCAATTCAGTATTGGACTTGCACATCCAAAGACATTATTGACAATGAGACAATGCCTAACAATAAAAGGGAAATGTGAAAAAGAAATTATTATTACTGATTTTGTGGAATAAATGAAAGAGAACAGTGTGCTTCCAGGGCACCAGCAGAAGCTCCATCAGGCCTAATTGTTACAAAATAAGAAAGTCACTTAGCTGTCATGCTATGTATTTATTGGGGAAAACTGATTTTGGAGACCTTGCACCCAAAAGACTTGACTTCTCCTTCCTTGTACTTCACTTTAGAACCACCCCAAAACACAGACATTTCACTGCAGCTGGAATCTGGTATAATACCCTTATCTTGCAAAACTACATTTGGACCTAATCAGTAAAGAAAGTAAATACATGATATACTGATGATTTTTATAGTTCTGAAGCATTCCAACCATACTTTTATTTCTTAGGTTTTATGCACTTTGGGAAAATGAGACTATCCCAGAGGAGAGCTCCAAAGCAAACCATAATTTTAATAAGAAGATATAAAGACACGAAGTGAAAGCTCTTCATGTATGATTTTTATCATATAGTCCAGTGTTTTCAACACAATTAATAACAAATTAAGTACTAAAGATTAGTTCAATATACTCATGGTAATCAAGATGTTTATTATATTCTGTAAACCAATTCCTGAGTTGAGCTTTCATGTTAGCTTGAGTGCAGAATGTAATCCCATCTGAGAGTATGGTCATTGATGATTAATGTTTCAGAAAACCCATCTATTCTTAAGGGCCTTATTCAGGCTATTATAGCTGCAGGATGATTCACATGTAGTTCCTTAGGCAACGCAGCTCTCATATGTGCAGCGGATCAAGTGCTTCCATAAGGAAATTCAGAACCCTTAAGGGTTCCTTAAGGTGGAAGCCTTTTCCTTTGCTGTGAGGGTAAAACAAATAGCTTTGGGAACACTCAAGCATGATGTTTGTCTGAACAGTTAATCTAACTCATGTACCTACATAGAACAGGCACCTTCATCCCCTAAGATTTAGGGCACTGAATAAATTTTTGAGCACAATCATATAATAAAGGATGTCTCCTTTTATGCACAATTAAAGAACTTGACCAGAAGATGCTAAAACCTTCCTCTGTTCAGACCTTCTATAGAAGTGCTTAAATCTCAGAGAGTTACATAGTCTGAACTATTTATTCTCCACTTTCCTGTTGAATCTGGATCACAGCACAGAAAAAGATGGAAATATTCAAAGGACTCATAAGAGACAGAAAAAAGTGAAATAGATCTGTTTCTATCCTAATTATGTTTCCCCTGGAGTGATGTTTCCTTACTTCTGGCTCTGTATACTGTCCTAAGTATTACTTGCGCTGTTTATAACACGTTGTCAACATCTTTTTAAATTACAATTATCAATACACTGGACTCCAATCTAATAAGTATTTAGGCAAATTCTGGAATTTGCCTAGATTTACCTAATAGTTTTTGCTATTTCATGTCATCTTCTTTTAAAAACTAATAAAAATATGTAAGTCAGAAAAAAAAATTCTCCTGCTACCTAAGAAGTTTTGTAATCTAATGAAGTTAGGCACATTTTATAACACAATGGTAATTTACAGTTGCACAGTTGCATCTAAATTCAGAAATTGATATAAAAAGTGGATCTAGACTGGCATAAAATCTATTACTAGGATTATAATGGAGAGATGAATCAGGCCTCAATAACAAATAGTAATTTTAAACTTTTGATGCATTTGTAAGCTTTAAAACTTTGTCCTTTGTTCATTTTAGCAGTCATAGAATAAGATGTGAAAGGAAAACATCCCAAACAATTACTACTTAGAAGCAGAATTTACAGAGATACACAACTAATTCATGTCCAGTATCATAGTAAAACAAATATTAAAATAATACATAAAAAATAAAAACATGTACATTAGTTACTTCTTAAGAATTCACAGACTGTTCAAATGGCTCGTATTATTTCTGCAACCAGCAACATGGACACACGTCAATTTTGTTCATGGATTTAGTGAATTTCATATGTTGCTTTCTTAGTACTGCAACTGTAGTAACTAACACTAAAAATATTTGAAGCATGTGTATTGTTTTACGCTCTTTCAGTGTAAATGCACAGAATTATTTATAATTCCTTTAGACAGATTTTTAAATGTCTTGCAGAAAGATTTTAAAAAAGCATCTTTCAAAGGAAATTAAGCAGCAGAAATATTTTTTGTTTGTTTGTTTTATTTCACTGTTTTTTGTTACTTTGTTCAGCTACACATTGACATCAGCTATTTCCTCTGATCCACCTGAGTGGTTTAACAAAATAAAGACAGTCAGTGGAGCAATTAAAGCACTTTTCTAGTGAAAAGATCGCACTTTCTTTCTGGCAAGATGCCAAAAACTTCTTTTCTGTGCCCACTCTCACAAAAATATCTTCTCATGCTATCTCCCTTCCACCAACAGAGTTCTACAAGATCTCAGAACCCAGCAAGAAGAGATACCAAATAGTCCTAGTTTCCTTGTGTGTTCATGCAAGATTTCACACTTTCTGCAGACAGGAATTTGAGAATCAGAAGAATGACTTGAAGAAAAAGATATTAGTTAGGACTGTTTTACCATGCAGCTACTAAGATCAACACATTCTTTTACTCATAGACATGGGCCTTTCCCTCCATTCTCTGTGTTCATGGTAGATAAAACAGAATAGTTCCATTATTTTAAAATAAAGATAAATTACACAAAAAAGAAATCACCTGCCCTACAGAGGACCACAGTCAGTATGGCAAGAATACTATATAATTATTGCATGGCTGTATAGATTAACCAGCATGGAGCGTAAGAAGGGGGTGTTTGTTAGTTTTCTTTTCTTGCAGCTGTAATTTAACAGAGGGACATGGTGCTCCTGGGATTTTGGTCACCTGTCTTTCAGGAGTATGATCCTTCTTCACTCTACTGCAATAGTGATTTGTACAATTAAATATGCCAAACTGCATTTCCAACAACAACTTGAGTCCTACTTCAAAGCTGACAGGCATGAACTGCCACTGTATTTTCAGTAGTATTAGACACAACACTGATCTGGGAGTTGATTTCATCAGTGACCTACCTGAGTTGTTGCCTCCCCTCTAGAAGAGAGGCTTATTTTCTCTCCCAGGTTTCCAGATTGCTGTTCAAATATCTATTTATCTTCTACACTTTTACTGACTACCTGCTTCAGCTGATAACTGCCAGCTGCCTCAAAGTCTCTGTGATGCCCGATAGAGATCTTTCACAGTTGAGTCTATTCCTGTAGTTACAATGTGCTGTGTTCTCTGTCACCGTGAGCTGTAAAAGAGAAGAATTTTATTTGGCCTAGACTAGATATAGTTCATGGTTATAGAGGAAACTGACCTCAACAGAAAGACATACTTTGGCTATATATTATCGTTAGAATTCTACACTCTAATCATATTTATATGAATTTTATCACAGAACTTGAAGTATATGCACAGTATATGTATAGTAAGAACATAATCAGAATGTAAACTTATCGAAGCCAGAACAACAATCACAAACATGCACCATTTAGCCTCAAACTCTGTGACAAGAAGACATAACCTGTGATGTAACAGAAGAACTTAAACTCAGATGTGTAAAATTCTTGTTTCAACTAAAACTGCACTACAAGTGGCATGCAGGGAAAATGGACTATTCTAGTAGGGGACTTACCCAAACAATTAGTGGATAGCCTCAGAGAAAATATCATCACATATTCAACATTTGCAGCATTTTCTTTTTCTATAGTGAAAAGTAAGGCTTACAAATCTTTTTGTTAATATCACTGAAAAGACCTCAAGCTGTTATCAACAGAAAGAGGAAAGTGTTTAACATGCAACCTCACAGAAATCGATCACACTATTGAATGGACAAAATTAATAACCAGATGTGTGACTCTTTTCAGACACACATGATAGATAAGTAGGTTTAATTTCTTCTTTACAATTATTTCACTGAGAAATACAGAATGTCACGCTCGCATACAGAGACACATATACACATGCACCAGCTCTGAACCTTTGGTAGTTTCTTGATATTTACTCAGAAATTAATTGCTATCACTCAAATATTTTTAATTCTTACCGTAAGATGGTAGCTATGAACATTTTTACTTTGAATAATGGGCTTCCTATGGCAAAGGTGCGCCAACACAGGAAAAGATGCAAAATAACAATAGGGTTTTTTCAATCTACAACAGGAAACCAACTTCAGAGCCTTCATTCTACAGGCATTCACAGAGGACTACGTTCACTTTAAAAACCTGATATCACGCAATCAAAGTCAGAATAAAAAATAAATTCATACATCAACTTGTAGTCTGAGGGCTCATGGTATTTTTTGTGACCTTTAGCAGGTTGCAGGCACTAAGCTGCATCTGAACTTGTGCGGATCAGAATAACAATTATATATGCATCTAGCTTCTGTTCAGACTCTGCCTTAGATAGAAAACACAAAATGCAATGAAGCACACAGCAATAGTAAGTCAATTAAGATGCAAATACCTTTCCTAGAGACGGCATTCTGAAAAAAGGTACTGAAAGAAGGTGCATGAGGCACATACGTATATACAGAAAATGTATACACTTATGTAATGGTTAGCATATGATAATGTAATCTGCTAGTCCTATGTAGATGTTAATATGTGCAGTATAATATAAATAAAAATTTATTTGTAAGCACAGAATACATCAATTTGTACTGTATGTAGCACTGTGGTTTACATGCCATGCAGCATGTACTATATAGTACAGTAAATATTGTGTATGTGATATACCTTATCACATATACCACCGTGTATAATTTATTGTCTGTAATATACATTGCATACATTTATAAATTTTAGAAAGTATATATTTACATAAATATAACTATATATTCATTGCAATTGTGGTGTACCAGTGGAGGAAATAGAACTATGCAATGAAAAGTACTCAGCATTTCTATCTTCATGCATTTACTATTCAGCTCCCTTTGAAAATCTCTTTCCTAACATTATATAAACCAGCACTTAATCTGTAATATTTCACTGTAAATGGCAATGTAGACATGTCATGCATTTTACAGGAAATGTTTGAGGTCCTATATGGCCTACAATTTTCTTCAGGGCATACAAAGTGTTTAAATATGGAAGAGACTTTAAGAATGCTGTAATGTCAAATATACAACTTTGATTTCAGCACTAGCAGTTTTTCTATGAAAGACTGCACAACAGCTTTCATCATAATTTACACAATTTTAATCCTGTATTTGTGGACCTGCCTAGAAGTTTTGCCATGGGCATTGGTATCCAAGCTTTCTTTGCTTGCATGGCCAAGAGTCACAGCTTAGCATTTGTTCTTCCCTCTAACTGGCTTAGTGGGTCCCTCCTGAGTCTTAGTGGGCCACAAAGCCCGCAGCACAGGTAGTACAACCTGCTGCCAGGACAGACCCTGTGACTGTGAGGATACCGGGCACAGTCTCCTTTCACACACTTGTGCAAGAGATGCCTGACAGTGCTACCAAAATTAATATAACTGTGGCTTGCACAAACCGACCTGTCAGTGCCTAAAAATGTCCCTGGACTCAGATATGTAACTCAAGTATTAGTTTATGCAATGTCACAAAATTTATTCTTAAAAAAGGTTTGGTTTGTCTCAGGAAGAACAGTGTTTGCTGTCTCTGCCAGTGAACTACTTACTGCTTCTTATGTGTACAGTGCCAGAATCTGCTCAGAGACTGTAGAGACCTGGCTGCTTTACAAACACGTGACAAAGTATTCTCTCCTGAATCTGAAAAACTTGCCCTGGAAACAGATGATACATAAATTATAACAGTAACATCCTAAAGAACGAAAGAATAATAAAATGTTACATTACTGGTATATCCCTGTCTGTGCCTTCTGGTTTAATGATTATAGTTTAAAACACAGAATAATTAATAACACTTCTCACATAAGAGCAAACTGATTCATAAGTAAAGGGGCCAAAGAAATCTAGTTTCTGTGAACTTGTGCTTCAGATGGCAGTCCTCTGTGAATGGATTCTTGGATGTGTAATGGGTACTGCCATTCATGCTGTCACTTTATTGAGGGATGACACACTTCTTTACTGATTATTTTTCAAAACTTTTTGTTCATTGTGACTGATGCCAGCTAGGGGATTCAAATGTTATCAATGGAAAATAAACAGTCAAAAATAAACTGCCCAAATTCAAGTCTTTCCTTCCTTCACTAGCAGCTCAGCAAACTAGAATATCCCCAACTGCAGCCCAAGTTCTCTCTCCTCTTTGTGTGTACACAGGCAGTCCTCAGTTCATAACATGTCTGCAAAGATTCTATTCATAAAGCTCTCACTAACAAAGTGAACGCAATAAAGTTTTTTAAAAAATATAACCACATCTCCTTTTGTACGTTTTGCAACACCGTGTCAACAACCATAATTACTCCAGCCTACTCACACTACTTTAAGTATTGCACATGATGTGCAACCTTCATGCATGAGAATAGGCATGTTAGTAAAGGCTTTAATCCTATATGATTAAATTTTATGATTATTTTTATCCCTTTCCTTGCAGGATTTTGGCCCTAAGGACAGAATTACTAGAGAATTTAGTGGCCACTTTCATAAATATGTTCATGATATGTTAAAAACAATTCTTGTAATTTTTTTTTTTTTTTTTTTTTTTTTAAGTAAAGAATAAGGGTGCAAAG
>JAWWMO010000043.1:30948737-30980468 GCA_035047845.1 Dendrocincla fuliginosa
CGCCGCACGCCCCGCGGGGCCCGGCGCCCCCGTGGGCGGGGCCGGCGGGGCCGGCCGGGGGGGGGGCGGCGGGGCCGGGCCCGGGCCGCAGCTCGGGGGGGAGCAAGGCGCGATCCCGCCCCTGCGCCGCTGAGCGCATCCCCGCCGGGCGGCGAGCCGAGTGCGGGGCCGCCTTCCTCCGCATCCCCGAGCCCTGAGACAGCGCCCACACCGAGCAGAGCCGCGGCCCCTCCCGTCCCGGGGCGCTCCGCTGGGAAATATGGGCGGGGAGCAGCATAAAACATGCCGCCGCGGTTGCCGTCATCAGAAATAGGCCTGCGAGAAGCTCTGTGGTCGAGGTGACCTTGGAGAATGTGGATCTGGATGGAGCTGCTGTTGCTCCGTGCACTAGTAGCACTAGTTTCTGGGCTGCTCTGAGCCTCACAACTCTAGCATTACTGTCCCGAAATACTGCTGGCTTTAGTTAATAGTTGTTTATAGAGCCCCTGGTATAACTAGTACCAGAGCCGGGAAAATACTCCTTCGTCATTCTCTTTACTTGACCTGTACTAGCACACAGTCCTTGAAGGGAATGATCTGGTCTGAAAACTCTCCTTGCCGAGGAGCAATTGTCCCGGATTCACGGTTGATGAAGTGGCCCCTAGAAAGCAGTGAGTCTCAGTGAGGGCTGAGAAGTTACTCTGTTCTTGTTTCAGAGACCCTGGTGTGCCTGGGAGGATGTGTTACCTCTCAGTCCTGCAGGGTCACAGAACTGACAGAGGTTGTCCACTGCTTTTCCAGTGAGGTGGATAGGAAAACAAAACAAAACAATAATATTTACAGATAGCTGGACTTTCAGGTAACAGCCTGAGCTTTCAGTAAGGGAGTCTTACTGAAATTGTTATTGAGAGCTGTTTTGGGAAGAAAAGGGAAACTGAAGGAAGCTGATGCAGCATGAAGGTGTTCTTCTTGTTTTGTTGGTCTCCAGAATAATCACTCGTGTTTCCATAGTGACATCCATCTGTGGCTCTCAAGTTACTGATCAAATAGTAATGAAATAGGTGCGTGCAGCTTCCGTTGCAGGATATTCTGCATATTCTGTTATGTGCAACTATTAAATATGGGAATAAGGCACAAGTGATTCCCTTCTTATTTTTAAATCAGCACTCTCCTATCTCCACTATTGTCTGCTAACTCTGAGTATTGCAGTTGAGCATAAGCACTGGATATCTACTCCTTCTATATGGCAGAATAAATTCAGAGCAGAGATTATACTCCAAATATACTCTGTGCAATTTATTACAGAGCTGTAACTCCATGTATCTGTATAGCCTGGGTATCTTAGTTTGCAACACTGTTTACAATGTAAGTGGCTTCAAAGCAAAGCCCGTGACATTTTGAATACGTAAAGGGTGGCTGGATGTTAATGGTTTTTCTTTTATGAAAGCTCTAAATAATTTTGGTTAATGAAGACAGCCTTATATGATGGAGATGTGGAATAGCTTGAATACTAACTGTGGCCTTCATGGTAGGTCTTCATGGATGGCGGAAAACCAAATTCACACAGATAGGCATACTCTTCGGATTGTGTAGTGGTACACAGATCTGAACAGGTATTTTATATGTAAAGCGGGGGACTTTGAAATATTACAAAAGAAAATATATAGAGATTAAAAAAAAATCCCAAACCCAAACCCACAGTGTAATTAAATATTGAGATTCTGCAGCTGCAGTAAAGAGTGAAGGAATTCAATTTCAGCAATTTCCACTGTAAATGAATGCATCATTAATAGTATATTGAAATAGTCTCCTTCCAGCTCTTTAACCTAATTTAACCTAATTCCATCTGTCACTTCTTTGTGGTATATATAGGATTTAGATTCAATCAGCTCTTGCTGTAGCAAAATCCTCATATTAGAATCCAAGTTTTATGGAGGTAGGAGATCCTTTGGGCAGTCTAAATTTATGGACAGGCAAGTTAAGGGAGAACAAAAGAGCACTTCTTGCATCACGAGCTGGTATTATTAAAAATTATTTTTCTTTCGTTATTCTTCTTTTTGGATGTGGTTCACTACATCAAACTTATTTTCTGATATATTTATCTGGCAATCATTGTTTTTATTTTTCTCAATTTTAGAAAAACTCCTTTTTGTTATCCTTTGTTTCTTAGTTAAGTCATCTTGTCCTCTTTTTACGATGGGCAGATGGTTTTGTTTTCAGTCACTCTAGCTATTATTGGACCCCTTTCAATTCAAGGAAAGAGACTACGGTTAACCTGATTTTATCTGCTATTACAACATCACACGATGCTTTTGAAGAGTTGCATTTTTCTTGAGGAGAATTTTGCATTAGCAAGAATGGTGTCTGAATAGAATTCTCAATTAATTTTATCCCTTAACACCATTTGGCAGAATTAGAGCTGTCAATTTTCTTATGTGAGGATCAAGAAAAATGTTCTTGGGCCATGCTAATAATCTGTGCTGTTAAATGAATTTTGTTCCAAGGTTGGTATAATTAGAAAAATGTAATTATCATTTGATTTTTATTAAAAAAGGATTAGGTCATAGCTATAAATCATTGATAGAGAATGTTACTAGCTTCTCTGTCAGTTTGTGTAATATATATATGGCATAGTGTTTGCCAGCACCAAGGAGGAGGTTAGATAGGAAAATAGGACGTCATTGACCAACTGTTTTATGTGTTAAAGGGCAACGAGGAACTGTCTGAGTCTCATATTTGCATCTCAGTCCAAACCTGCATTCCTTGATGTGCATGTATTTGTGAGCTGTTAGGCCAACTTTTGTAATTTTATTTTGAATCTTGGAACATTTGAAGAAAAGTTTGCAGTATTCAAACAAAAGTAATTGAGTTATAGGAGTAAGGAGATAATATTCCATGATTTAAGGAGTAGAGGGCAAACGGACTGTAGAGTCCTATTTGGCTTTACAATCTAGCCAATATTTTTTATAGTGCTTGGTCTTATGATCAAGCAATCAAAATAATGTTAAGCTCTTATTCAAGAGCAAAGGACTACATGAGCAGGTCACTGTTGCTGGCAAACTAGAAAGAGTTTCAATTTGTTTTTATTTTGCAGTCTTAAGATTTTCAGTTCATAATATTTTTGTTGGGAAGAGGGAGTGGAGTTCGATCATCTTCAGCTCCTACTTTTGAAAATTTTATTTTTAGTTTTAGTTTATGCACTGTCTTTAAGTAGTTCCTTTATTTGTACCTCTTCAAGGTCAAGCTTCCAGTTCTGTGCTAATATTTTTTTCTTTTTGGGGACATACTGCTCTCCTGTGTCATTACACTTACAATAATATGTCATCACAGGGGTGCATGAAGTACATTTGTGGATAAAAAATGAATAAGCATTTCCAGAAGTATATTAACATAAGTAGAGCACTTAAAAAAGTTCCCTGAAATGAAGGAAGAAAAGAATAGAGCCTTATCACAGTATACTCTTATCTTCTGTGGTTGTAAGACTTAGGATCTTAAGAAATTAAATTAATTCATAAAATCAGGAAGTACTAGAGAACAAACTTAAGCCAGATTTTTTTTTTATATGGTGCTGATGCATTTTCTTTCAACTTGGTGTCATGATTACTGACTGTGCTCTGAATAATAGTGTAAATCATATAAGATTGGCTAATAACTTTAGACTATAGGAAACTTGTAATTTTAAGTCAGCTATCAACAAACTGCAGGATATGTAAACATCATAGAAGTTCAAATATTTGAGAATAGCTAGGTTTGACATTCTTTTCATATGGTTACTATGAAAGATAAAGACAGCATCAAACCACATAAAATGGTAAAAGCATAAAACTCTGCAGATGAATTGTCCAAATATGCAAGATTGTTTAAACAGTGGTTTTTTTCTTTCAGTATATTTGTACCTCCCAAAATAATGCTTTTCAGTTGTTTTGACATCAAGCCTGTTACTTCACTTTTATCTCTCTTTAAGGTTTTCCTGTGGAAGACTCAGCTCTAGGTGATGATCAAGGTGTTATGGGGACACTAGGAAAGCATGATACACAGAAGACAACTTAGAACTACTGTATTTCATGACTTTTCTTATTTTTATATGTTTTTTAATGTTTTGGTCCTTTAGAGTAGCTCATCTTGCTACACCTGCTGGCAGACTCCTGCTGCAGCTTCAGGCATGACCATTGTGTAGTGTCCTTCCATCATGTGGCTTCAGTCAGCAAACTACTGTCAGTATTCCCAAGTTTGGCACCCAGGGATAACACATACAATAAAGAGTTATAATAGAGCTCAAAACGTGTTTGGCGCCAAAGAACTTTAGCAGTGGTGGTAATGACATTGCAGTGATGTACATTGCCCTTTGCATGTATTCTGCAGTTTTACTAATAGAAATTAGTAAAATCAGTCACAAAACAGCAGTACAACATCCCCAAAGACAGCAATGATTTTTTGTTTCATAAAAATAGATTAATTAAGGTTTTACCATTCATGCTTGCCACTCAGCACTTAGGCACTTGCAGTCTGTGGTACAAGCAAAAAAAAGAGACAATAAAAGAGGAAATATCAATTTGTCTCTTGTGTTAGTTTCAAACTCACAGTGTCAGCTTCAGAATTGTGCTTCTTAGTGCTTGTTTTCAGAAATTGAGAAATACCAAGAGCAAATATTTATTTTAAAGTGCTGAAAACATGTGAAGAAACAAACCAAGAAGTAATCACCATTTCTGTGCTGACAAAAGCATACATACAAAATGCATATTTGATTTTTTAAAAACATAACCATTTCCTACTGCAATGTATTTGATTAGTATTGCAGATGGGGAAATGTGCATACTTTCAGCACATGCTTTTGAAATGAATTGTATTGGAGTGGTTTTTTTAAACATTAGAAATTAGGTGCTTTGTGGCATTCTTTTCAAATCTCTGGGATAACAATAAAAGTCTTTGGCAATCAAGATTAGAATTTTTGAAGCAGCAGAAGACTATGTTCAAACTACCAGCTGTAACAATCTGGCTTCCGAGAGACATAGCTGCTTTTCTCTGCGGACCTTCTTGAGAGATGGAAATTGGAAACATTTTATGTAGGACGTCTCAACAGTTTGCCATGGTCTTGAATTAAAATGCCATAGGAGTTGTGATAACTAAATTGAGCTACTATAGTTTGCATTCTTAATATGACCCTCAGGGCAGGTTCACAAAATAAAAAAAAATAAAAAAAAAACACTTAATGATGCGAATAAGCTCCCCATGGTAATGTAGGTGTCTGATTTCTTAACAATTTTAATTTTATGTGCTGAGTTCCTTGACAATTCTGCCTTTGCTGAGTGTACTTTCCATTGAACAAATATTTTCTAGAATTCAACTGCTTTTGCATGTTCTGCCAGGGATGGATTTGGGTCTGAATCTGGGTACTGGAGCCTGTGTTCTCAGCAGTGCTTCCTGCCAATGTTAGAAATGAAAATTGGTGAGTAATGAACTGAAGACTGGTTTCAGAGGCAGAAAAATGTGTGCCTAGGACAGAGACTCAAGCTGGAGGAGCAAGGGAGTTGCATCTGAGAGCAGGTGGAGAGAACAAAATAGACTATGAAAGAAGAAGGCAATGGGCCTACCATCCTACTACTAACTCCTTTTTAGAATGTACGTAGTTATATATATATAATTTGTACATAGTATTAAACTAAACGATTCCTTTCTGCCCTGAGGAATTTGTAAGATCTCTACTCTTTGTATCACACAGGGCTCCTAACTCCCAGTCTTCCATTAGACAGTTTCTTTCCCTTCTTACCAACACTACAAAAGGTGAATCAGGAGACTCAATAAGACACAACAGCATATTTTATCAAGAAATGAAAAACGTATGTGTAATTTTTGACCTCTGGGATGTATATTTAAGAAAAAATATGTAGAAAAGAACATGCCATAATAGCTTATGTTTACAAAACATAGAATATGTTTTATATTTGTGAAGAATAAGAAAAAAAGATATCCTCTTTTCTTGTTCTTGTGCAGCTGTAATTATGTTGGCTAGAGGCATAACGTATTTTTTTGTTCTCATGTTTTTCTGATGTAGGTATTCAAAAATAGATGTTTTCATGTAGTTATGCTAGACTTGAGGGTGCATTAGTTCAACTTAGCTTATTTCCTCATTCATACGTAACAACACTAGAGCGTTATGAGCGTATGCATGGCTTGTGCTCTGTTTTGGTTTTAGCTATTTTAGAATAATGAAAGGGATTGATAAGGAAAGATAATGAATATAAGGGCCAAGCTCACATGAGGTAGAGAAATCCAGGAAGGGCCTTTATAACTGACACCCAAAAGTACTGTGGTGTTTTCTCTCAGTCAGTTAATATGTCAGTGTTACTTGATTGGCACTTCCTCTGTTTCTGTGACTCCAGGTCCATGCTTGAGCTCATTTCCTCTGGTGCAGTTCGACTGGCTAAAAGGGTTTACACCCAGTAGTCACTGAAGAGACTCTTTTGACTGCTTCTCAAGACTCAGTCTTTTGGATTGCTTGCTTTGACTTGCCTGATTAGGTTAAATGGAAATTATTTCTCATAATGATCACCAGAATTTCTCTGTTTGAAATAAATGTTTTAATGTGTCCATCTTCTCTGCCCTTCCCATCTTTATTTTTGTGAGAGCTTTGCCCTTCTCCCTATTTATAGAATAAAAAATCTCTAGGTAAAGTAGCAAGTTACTCTTCTGCTCTGCGTATCCTACTGGCCTACGGGGTTTTCACACTAAAACTAGAAACTCTCAGACATGTTGACTTGTAGTTTTTATGTGGCACAGGTGATGCTCCTCCGCAGTAACAAGCATTTATGTTTTACTATGCTATTTTTATATTTAGAGTTATAAATGTTTGCATTCTCTATCCATCTGGTTTTTAATTCTGCCTTTCTATTGTAATTACTAAGGTAAAAAAAAAAAAAAAAAACCAAAACAGTAGCTTTAGAAGAATGACAAATATAGAAGGTGAAGACAGAGTAGAAGGGAGAGAGACATTAACTTAAGGAAATATTACTTTGAAGAATTTCAGAGGCTTCAAGCTAGCAGAAGTGGAATGATGTGTTATATTTGCAGTCAGAGTAGCTTTTAGTTGTCATCAGATTTTTTAAAATCTTTTGGTTTGTTTTTGATAAGGGAATAGAGGGAATGTTAACCTTTGCTTTTATGATTTCTGTATGCTAGTTGTAGGTCATAGCAAGGTTTTTCTTGTTGATGAATGTTGTGTTGTAATAGGATACAAAAGCCTGTCATTTTCACAATTAAAATGGATTCTTCTTCTGAATGGAATAGCATAGAAAGAGGTTAATGAAGGAAGATGCTGCTTTACTAGGTAATGAGCTTACACTTCTGGTTACACTTTGGCATTGCTGAAATACTGTGTATGTGAAATGGTGACTTATATTGTTCTAAATGCAAATGTATTTTAGCTGGTTTTAGCTAAATGATTTTTTTTTCTTGTATCTATTTTCTGAAAAATTAGCAAAGCTACTGCAGTTGACATATCCAAAGTTACTTTGAAATTATTATACTTAAATTGGTAGTTTAATTGCACTGAGTGGGATGTTTTATTAAGGATATAGGATATGTTTTTAACTGTAATAATTACAAATTTTTTCCTTATTATTTTTTTCTTTCCCTGCATTTACCAGTTTTTTCCCAATGTATAACTACAATAATTTTTGTATGCAGGACTATGGTCTTGTGATACTTAAATTAGACACCTAAATTAGGATCTCTAATTTCTGTGTTACTGTATTCTGGGTAAATAGGTTGTTATCTCTTAATAACTGAAGCTTAAATCCTTTTTTTAAATAAATCCTCTCTACTAACTAACATGTACTGGATGAAACCAGAAGTTGTATGCTGAACAGCCTATTTTATAAGTGCTTTGAACAGTAGTTATAGTTCTTTTATAAGCAGAGAATCTTGCATTCTGATGTCATCTCAAAGAAGGATCTACTTCCTTCTCATTATGGCAGCTGCATATACATGAGTAGATAGTTTTCTTATAGTAATATGCATACAATTGTATGTAAAATTACTTACATATAGTAAAATACATACAATTGTATTGTATGTATATATGCAAATACACAAGGCGATACATAATTAAGAAGAAATATGCAACATGGTGCATACTGGGAGGTGAAGTGGGGAAATAAGGAAAGCACTGGAAGAGATAGTGGGTGTGTATTGCTTTGATGTTTTGGGAAGATCTAGTGTTGCAGTATGGTATTTACAGACTATAGTGATCTGCCATGAGTACCATATATACATGTGTATCTATCTTCCATATGATCCTTTTGACCTCTTTGTAACAGTTTTATGATGAGGTGCATAGAAGGAGCTGCGGATAGAGATGGGTGATGTTGGTAGTACAAGAGTGTGAGGAGTTGTATTTGGACCAGCTGTGAAAACAATGGGATTGAATGCTTGAAGAAGACATTTCAGTGGCATTACTTTGACGTGGCACGTGAATTGTCAGAACCAAATGAATGATTCTTTAGTCACCATTTAATAGCAAATTTAGGCCCCCTAAAGGTTGAGGGACTTCTATAATTAAGGAATTTTTCACTCATTCAACCAAAGCAGAGCAGGTTCTGTTTTCCTGTGTCAAGTGGTGAAAGTTGTTTGCTTCATAGCTATTCATGCTGCTCCAAAGGGGAGTTTGAACTGTTTGGTCAATCCCTGCTGCGTTCATTAACTTGGTGTCTTTGCTTGTGTTACCCCATTGAGAAGGGAATGGTTTTTGTTTGTGTTCCTAAGAGATTGGACCTGAATTATTTAACCAAACCCCACTGAGCGCAGAACCTTTTGTATTTGGTTGAACTTGTGCTCCCACATCTGCTCCTGTGACCTTGACAGAGAGAATCCCTGTTTGTTTCTTCATTTGGTAGAACTGTTTTTCTGGGCCCTGCTGGGGATAGAAATAGGCTGCCTACTTTCTGCTGCAGACAGAAACATGAGACACTATTGGTTGTCCTGAAGAGAGAAGAATTTATCCATGTTGTTATTTGATTTTATTTTTTTTTTCCTGCAGAGAACTGATAATTTCCTGTCTTAGAGGGTGTTGCAGTAATTCTTTAAGCAGCAGTAGGGAAGGCTGGTGACAGCAGTGAGAAGACAAAAGGTCTTGAAGGTAGAGGAAGAAGGAAGGTTACATGATGTAAACTATCAGATTGTGGGCCTTTAATCCTCAGATAGGTCAGCAATGCACTGACTAATTTTCTGCCCTGCTTGTGAGGAGAGCCATAGGAGAGCCATGCATAAGCTACCTAAAAAACCTACTCCACCTCAAAGTGGATGGTGTCAAAGAACTGGCTTTCATTTCAATCCTAAAATGCAGCAGAATAATTAGAACAGATTGAGCAGTTCTGTTAAGTGGACATTGGGCTGACTTTTGAGAGGTGGTTTGTATTAGTGCTAGGGTCACCATCTTTAAAATAACCTTGTGTGCACAAAATAGCTTCTGTAGGCCCACAGTGAAGTTGTGTGTTGATCTGCATCTTTTACCTGTGACAGCTAAAAGTGTTTTATTTGTATTTGTATTTGTCTCAAATAGTCATATTCAGGGTGTCTTGAAAGAAGCTGATTAGTCCAGAGAGCAAAAAAGAAAAGTGAGTTGTACGGGAAAGGTACTGCTGTTGCAGTATTCAGGCCTGCTGGGAGTTGCATAAAATGTATCTGTCTCCTGAGGATCCTCAGTTGGCAGTATTTGTGTGGATTTCTGCCCATAAAAAGAAACCTGCATTGCTCTTGTAGATACTACAGTCAAGAGTTGATCCCTCAGGGATGAAAGCTTCTGCCAGCACAGCTGCCCCTCTAGGCAAAGCAGAAAGACATTATACTATACCTTTTAACCACTAGGAATTATATCCCTTTCTTGTCCTTAAACAAAATTAGTTCATCAATTGCTGAATATTTTTATCACTATGCTTATATGTTTAAGTAATATATACCCTAGTACAACTGTGTTTTTCCAGTTGTAACATACACTTACACTCATTGCTTACTTACTTGTTTTAAATGCCTCTCTTCATCATGGTCAAAATACAGATTAAAAGCTGAATGTACCTCCAACAAATATAACACATATTTAGCAACTTACGTATTTGTACTTAAACATAAACTTTCAAGTTAGAGAAAGTTTCTTACAGGTGGGAAAAAGGTGGGTTTTGATTAACATAATAACTGTGCAACAATAAAGATTGCTAAGTTAAAGGTAAGAGTCACAGGCTTTCAGAGGATATATACCTTTAATAATTAAGATGCCAGTAAAGATAGTAGTACCGCTGCATGCAAGCTGATTATCCTTTTCACTTATTTTGCACTGTCCTCATACCACCCTCTCACCTCTGAAGAACACCATTTGGTTTCTAATACTTTGTAAGTCTCACGTATACACTCAGTTCCACTGAACTAGGCTCACATAAATCATTTGATCTGACTGGAAAAAGACATTTTTCTACTCAAAAGAATATGCTTTCCCACAAATAATTTAGAAAAGACAAAGGAATATATTTGGTAGAAGCAGCTAAAGTGATCTGAGCAAAACAGAAAAGTTACAGTCATATATTAGTGACTTGAACATATTTGGTCTTCATGAACTACCTCAATGTTTTAAAAAAGTAAGAATGATAGTGGCCAAGTTTATACTTTATTTAAGGCATTAGACAATATTCAAATAATTACAGCTAAACTCTGCCCTGATAGAGTAGCCTTAAAAGTAACTTTTAAGGTATTGCATTCTTTTATTTTGTGTATGATTATTTATGTATTCATATGGATACATATAAATACAAGATAGTGAGGAGAGCTGAAGGGAAATCAAGGAACCAGGGGAAACCTGAAATACCAGTTTGGTGATGAACAAGCCATAAGTCATTTATGGAGCAGTTTTTCCTTACCTTGGACTTTGTATGCTGGCATGTTTTTGGGTTACCACAGCTGTCAGAGCAAGGTGGGGGTGAGACCGCCAGCCTTTCAAGTTGGGGGATTAGGGAGAAAGAGTGGAGGGAGGGCAGTGGGCAATCTGTGGAGCAGGCTGAGGCAGTGTCTGCAATTGGGGAGGGCTGGCAGACTAAGGAACTGGTGAGCATGCATTTTCATTACAGTACCATTGTAATGGGCACTAATGTACAGGTGGTAAGAAGGAAACTACTGATATTTTTCTTTAACGTCTGTATTTGCAAGTTATGCACATGTGGTTTTTAACCCATTAGTGTGTCTGGCTCATTCTGAAGAGTGGTATACAAGAGGGGAGAGTTATTGCTATTTTGGAGACAGGTGAGAAAATCCGTGTTTCACCTTGCCCAGGTACAACAGGTCTGGTCCTGCTGTTCTCCATTCATGGTTCCTTATGTTTTTCACTTCTTACTATCCCAAGTCTATCCACTGAAAAAGAATGCTTACACAGAAACAGACAAGAAATAGCCCAAGGGCTGGCATGGTTTGCAATGTGACGTGCAACATACCTTTCAGATTTGAATTTCCTTCATACTTAATACACTCAAGCTTGCGTACTGTCACACCCTATGGCATATTTTATTACTCAAGCTCTTGTGTATCAGTAGTTATCTAAGTCAACTCAACTTCAGGCCTGCACAATACTACTTTTCAAATAATTCACAGAGAATAATTTTTAAATTAATATTGCCTTTTTTTTTTTCCCTCTTCTCTAAGTGGATATGCTATGGAATTCTTGAACTTATTCAAAAAAACTTGGCAGTATCTTGGGCAGTTACTGGGGGGTTTTTTGTAAGTTTTGAGCAGTACCTAATACTGGTGACGTAGACACATATTTTGTGTCTATGTCATCAGAGACAACCCTAGCTATTTTGTTGCCTGAATAAAATACTTTCTGCTGCCTCTATTCCACATTTGAGAGAAATAAATTGTGCTTAATACCAGGTACTTCTATTAAATGGTAGAATGCCACATATTCAGACAATATTAAATACAGTCTCACAAAATTCCTTAGAAATATGAGACAAAGTATTTATGCATTATAAAAATTAATGTCTTGTGAGCAATTTAATCAGTACAGTCACAAGTTGTCTCTAAAAAGGCTGCCTCTCAACTTCTACAGCTCTGGGCAACTGTCCAGCCTTTACATAAGGTAAGCTGCCCTCTGTGTTGTTCTGTAAAACATTGAACATTATTTCAAGTTTTAATTGGATGGTTTATGCAGTGAATTGAGTCAATTGTGAATTAAAATTGCACGTATGAAATTTATCACTTTTTGTCTAACAAGATAGAGATTTGCTTTCTTATGCTGTTTTGCATAAGACTTGAACACTTACTTTCCAAAAGAATTATTTGTCTATGGTATGTACATAAAGCATGAGATAGTTTATCTGCACCTTCCATAAATTTTCTTCTATGCAGCCATGATAGCCACAAAAATGGTTGTGATGCAACATTCCTGAGTTGCACATTTTAGAAACACAGAGGCAAAATATGGGTATTTCAGCACATGCTTTTTAGAGATTCATTACTCATCTAAACTGAACATGTTTTTCTCAGCAATACAGAAAAGATTGCAAAATTTCAGATTTCAACAGTATGCTGTTAAACTGTGGATCTATTTGAAAACAATGATAGAAAGAACATTTTTAGAATCCCAAGCATACATTTTTCACTTTCGTATTTTGTAAGAGCTAAATAAGCAAACAGGATAACCCTTGTCCTACCTACCCCAAAACACTTAAGATTTAAAAGCATTGAAATGAAAGATGGAATTGGGTCACTATTTTCAGTCCAGTGCAATACGAAGAAACTGTATTATGAACATATAGGCTTGGGTTCATCCGAATACAGAGCTCAGTAGCATATGTATCTGTACTTGAGCAATTTATCTAGATGCACTTTATATATGGAGAGATATAGGCACTTGGAGGCCACATATCATTTCATTACAGGTTAGATGTCTAAAACAGGTCAGTGAGAGATATCCCAGAACTTTACTGCTGTTCCTTGATTATAAGGAGAAGATGCAGATGTCAGCACTGTCAATGTCAAAATATGGCTGTGATGAATCCCTCCCTTAAATCAGAAAAAGTCACAAGTTGTGTGTAAGCCAAAGAATATCTTGCAGAGCTATAATACAGGCTTAAATCTTCCCTAAAATGTGTAAAGCTAGAGTATATACTAGTAGGAAAACGGGAGAAACAGAGATTATCATCCAGCATCTGATCTGGTCTTGCAGGGGATTAAAAAAAAAAAAATCACACTAGCAGAAAACAGTTTGTGACCAAACCTCCATAGTTAGAACAAACCTCTATATAGCTTTCAGTACTATTGCCACTAATAAAGTAGAGCATTCTTTCAAGAAGATCAACATCCCTGCATGTGGCTGAAGGAATAATTGTGCTGCAATATTAACAGTATAACTTGACTAAATGTAAAAGAGATTTTTTCTTTTAAAGTGTCTATTAATAAGCAGACTACTGAAACAGATGTTAGTCAGAAGAAAACCTGAGCTGAAGTTCAGATCAGCATCCAGACTAAATTGTTATGACGAGGTTGCTTCAATTTTATCATTTTAATCTCATGATCCTGGAATAAAATTTCAGTCTCCTTCAAGGAAGGAATAGTTACATTGAATATGTGCCTATGCTGAAGCAGACCAGCTGCCTTTAGGCACCTTTCTCTGAGAAGCTCTGGAGTAGCTGGATTTGTATTATTTGTAAAACTCCACTGACATTATTATTCACATTATTATTCACACTGCAATGTCTGAATAATAGTCTCATATGATGTGGTGAGTTTAGTAATAGCCCTCTCGGTATTGGTACATTTTTATAGACAATGTATAGACAGTATTAACTTTTGTTTTTGTCAAGTTCAAGCTGACAGGGAAGTACAGGCCAGCTGCCTGCCACTGGCATGCCTGTGCCAATTATCACTGTCACTCAGAAACACACTTTAACATTAGTTCTGACCTTATACCTCATGCTCAGTTCCCTGAATTTAGAAGCTCAGCCTAAGTGTAGGCTCAGATTTTAGCCCTTCTCATTGCTTTCTGAAATGGATGGACAAGAGACAGATATGGTCCCCCACCGTGATGCCAAGCTTGTGCTGTGCTGTGTTCGCTCATTTGGATGCAGCCACCATCCCTAGAAGACATCTGCAGGCTCACTTGTCTAGGGACACTGCCATGGTACCAGCTATTAATCCCTCTTTCTGTGACGACTGTTTCTCACAGATGCATAAATCTTGAGGCTAGAGGTGATTTTCTCTTCCCCTGCCTGGGGTGGGAAGGAGATCCTGTGGGTGGAAGGGCCTGCCACTGAAGGGCACAGCAGGGGAGAGAAGCTTTGCTGACACAAGTGAGAAGCTGTACCTGGGACTAAACACAAATTGTCAAAATCTAACAGAAGGTGTCCAGCAATAACAATTCCTCCCTTCCTACATCTCTCCAATAATAGGAAATGTGGTATTGTTATCACCACAGGGTCTCTGTCAGAGTTCAGCAACATATGTTTACTTCCTTTGTTGTTCTCTTATGTGCTTCTGTCAGCAAACATTTTCCCTTCCTACTGTTGTCCTCAGTGCTGAAACGAACACCCCTTGCAAGTAGTCCTCCCCATAGTTTGGCCTTAGAGGCTCACCTATCACTGCCATGCATTAGCTCCAGTACATTTCATCCTTTCTGAAGGAACCATTTCAGAGTTTTAAAGTTTTAGACAGTAGAGATCAATTAAATGATAATACTTTGTCATGATTAGACTTGTCTTTCTCTTTAAGCAACTCTCCTATTAGGTGAGCTTCCATTGACCTTGTCTCACATTTCATGTGAAATTGCCACAGGTCTTAGAAATGCAGATCATCATTAACATCATTATTTTCAGATACTAGGAAATCTATTGTGAGAACTGCTTTTTTCTATGTGCACATTCAAAGTTGTGGACAATGAAAGTAACAGCAGTTTGCTGTTACATAAAATCTGTCCCAGAGACTGCCTAAAATTCTCAAACAAAGCACATCTAAGTGCTTGGAGGCTTTAATATCAGTTAGTGAATATGTGGGACAAGAAAAAGTTTAATTTTTTCCAACCTGAGTCATCACAATGTTTTTGTATTTCCTTTGGTCAGGCAGTTTCATCCTTTCCAGCATTTCTTGGGACAAAGCCAGTATGGTGTGTGAAACTGATGAAAAATAACTATTGTGAGGACATATACACTTTGTTGTTTGCTTTTCTAATAAAATACTTAAGGTCACTTTTGCAATTAAAAAGGAAAGGCTTTTGATGTGAACTTTTAAAGCATTTTGCTCAGAATTCTTGAATGAATGTATGATCTAGTCTAAGGTACAACCTGCTTTCTAAATATGCTTTTTTTTATTTTCAGTTTTGTAGATGATTCAGTTTTCTCTTTTATACAAAAATAACCAGTTTTTTTAAAAAATTTAAGAAATAATGGAAAATAATTTTTGGAGCTCTACAGTGAATTCTGTATTATCTTCAGCAAAATACAGCTTTTAATTTTTTTTAAATGCTTATTAATACAAAGTCTATAATTATTCTGTGAAGCCAAATACAGTATTTTATGCTATTACTGTTAATGGAGTAGTCTAAAAAAGTTTAAGTTAATGATGTATTTACTGTTAATTGATAGACAATTTTGCTCAAATGAGAAAAAAAATTGGATTTTCACAACGTTAGCTGCAGTGAGTGCCTCTAATTTTACTTTTAAGCTTTTGCTGATGATCTTTAGAGCATTTTTATTAGATTTTTATTTTGTTGAATAAAATAATACTAATGCTGATCTTAAATTGCTGTGTTTTAAAAGGCAGGTTCACAAGCAGCATCACCATACACACTGAACTCCTGAGGTGTTAGACACAGTGTTCAGGTGTCCCCAGATATTAGCACTTAATTTAAAGACTATAGCATCTAAATAAAATTTTAAATGTGCACAGAGGATGGTAAGGAAAAATCCTGCGTGTCAGACAAAGACCCTGTGGAAGAAACCCTAAACAGACAACGTTCATAAAACAAGGATGCCCTTCTGTGGGATTATGTTATGAATGTTGAGCTTCATCACAACCTCTTGTGATTTGAGATTGGTTGGTTTGGCAAGTGGTCACACAAAATAAACCATCCAAACATCATGTGTGATAATCAGCCAATCAGGTCTCCAAAGAGTCTTTAAATGTTCAAACTGAACAAAGGCTCTGGATCTGTCAAGTTCAGATTATTGTCTTGGACAGCAGCTCTCTGCCAGGTAATGTGCTGTTTTTCTATTCCCTTTTAGCTTTATTTAGTAGCAATAGGAAGTTTCAGATTACTGTGGTAATTCATGCAAAACTAATTGACTAATTAAATGCAAGACAAGTAAATGCACCAGTGCGTGTTACACAATATTTGTTGTTTGCTTTCCTATGTTTATCCAGCATGTATTGATGAAAGAGTCTGAAGCACTTTAAAGAAGAAATATTCTTATACTCTGTCTACTCTAAGAAGTTTTAACAAGGATTAATGACTGAATGATGACAATTCCCAGTCTTGCCAGGCTTTATAGATTTGATGGATATTTTTTGTTCATATATGTTGCAAACATTTTGGAGAAAATAGAGACTTCAAAGATGAGTCTTCTAAAGAGGAACTTAGAAGAATGGCAAGCATCAGTGTAGCTCAGGTAGATAGGGAGAATTAATCCCACATGTTTTGGAGTAATATGTAATTTATAAATCAATACCAATTTTACTTACAAGTCTGCATGATAAACATCTTATTTTCATAAGGATTTGGGAGGGCAGCAATAACATAATCCCCCTTCATGAAATGAAGAAA
The DNA here is from genome assembly GCA_035047845.1 of Dendrocincla fuliginosa. Classification (NCBI taxonomy): domain Eukaryota; kingdom Metazoa; phylum Chordata; class Aves; order Passeriformes; family Dendrocolaptidae; genus Dendrocincla; species Dendrocincla fuliginosa. The sequence continues at coordinate 30,965,506 of JAWWMO010000043.1, forward strand.
TGGAATGAAGGCTATTCAGCCTTGCTGAGCACTTAGACAGTTCTGCAACACTAGAGATTTTTATAATGAAGGATGAGGAGTTGCTTTAAAGCAAACAATATGGGGCTCTATTTTACTGACACAAGTAAGTCTGTTTCAGTTCTTTTGCAACCTTGGAACTCAGTGTCCTCTACCTCTTTTCAGCTGTAGGCACTTAAAAATTATTAGAGTCCTGAGAATCAAGTGCAAAAGTAATTTCCACTTCTGAGTTGGTTGTTTTGTTTTTTTTTTTTTTTTTTTTTTTTTTTTTTTTTTTTTTTTTTTTCATATAAAGGAACTGCTTTAAAATCTCCAGCCAACCTAAACAGTTTTGGTAGTAGTTAGTCCACTGGCAGTTTTGCAATGAATGATTATACATAATTTTGAAGAAAAATTTGCTGAGTTTATCTCATGGAGATAACCTGATGATTTTTAGTGCTGTTTTTGTTATCCTAGTTATCAAAGTTTAAAGCCTCAGGGTTTAATTCTTTGTTTACCAGGCCTCAAAAGCTGTCTTTGATTTCACTAGAGTAGGCTGATGGCTTAGAGGCCAGAGTTTTGGCTGTCATCTTCACAACTCTTCTGACGTCAGAAGCACTGTAGGGGCTTATCACACAGTAATACTGTGGACTTAAGTGGGTCGGACTGTAAAAAAATAGACAAAACTCCTCAATTATGACAGTTTTCATGCTTTTTTCCAATGGATATTTTGCACCTTTATATTTTTTTCATTTGTATTTGCTCACTATATGATTCTCAATAAATCTACATGAAACATTTATAAATTGTTTCTAAAAATAGGTAAGACTTTGTTTTTCACAGTGACTGAGACCTCAGTGTATATTCACAAAGTCCCACTCTTCTGTAGAACTGCTATATTGTAACTCTTCAAGACTAAAAATATTCGCTTGCCTGCTTGTAAAAACAGGAGATAATAGAAAGGCATTCCTACAAAGTAATGGTAGAGACGTCCCCAAATACTTAGGCAAGGAGGTGTGCTTGAGCAAATGGTTTTTCATGATGCTGCATGCAACCATAGTGAGGTTTCAATATGAGGAAAATTCCTTTTGCTTTAATTTACCCCCTTAAGACCTGGGTTTTTTTTCAGCTTGTCATACAAAATTGATTTACCAGTGCAACTCCCTTAAGCAGCTACAAGAAGGAAAGAAACTGAGGTGGGAAAAACCCCCAAATCAGCCTGTCTGTTCTCCCCAAAGTCACAGAGAAAAGGAAGCACTAAGCTTGACCCACATAACAGAGGAAAGCGGGACAGTGAATGATGTGTATGCAGTGTAGTTACAGACATTATAAAACAATCACTACATGATGTTTAAACATTGCTTTTTGGTGTTGTCACTGAGATACTCCATTAGTGTGTGATGATAATGAATCATGGTTGTACTTCACTGAGAGCTCTTGCCATGAGAGCATAGACTTACTATTTTTCTTTCTACTTGTGGATCCTATGGAAACAAGGGAGAGAAATTATTTGAAGAACATAACCAGAATAGAAACCGCAAAATTATAATGCTGCTTAGAAATGGGCAAACTTTTCAGCACAGTTTTATTTTGTTTTGTCAATATTATTTTATTCAATTTAGAAGCTCAGCTTTAAAGATAGTCTTGTGGAGAATGTGAAAGAATGCCTTTAAAAAGTGTCTCTGGGCAGTGCATATGTGTTGACAAAAGTGGGGAGTTTTCTATTACTGTTTTTTCACTTCTGTAGACACAGCTTGTCTACAGCAACTAATTTGAGAAAAAGTATTTTCGGTTAAGGAGAGGGATTGAAAAAAGACACGTTCTTTACGGGTGAGGATATCAACATCCATACAGCATCTCAGTTCAGATGGTAGTGTTTCTCCCAGATCTTACTCCTACATGTTCACATGGTAAGACTTCAGAACAGGGAAAAGTGCCATCTGGTGATTCAAAACAATACAAAACTGATGGAGTCAACTTCTTGTATTTGACAAATGGAAGTGGTCATCAGCTTCAAATAAAATTCCCATATGTGTGATATTTGGTCCTGAAGATCCTTAAAACTAACAAAACACTCAACTATCTCCATAGTCAGATTTCCACCTAAAATTCTGTTCTTTCTTTATACTGCAGCAAATTAATATCATGTGTTTAGTAGCAGTAGATCATAATTAATGCATTTCAGTAATCACAGAGCTGTCAGTGTATATATCTGCTGATACAAAAGCTATATACCATATATGTTCCAATTATATGAATTATGAAAATCATGTATGTATACTTATGTTTGTCCTTGTACATTAGATTTTGAACTCTGATACATGATTTATCATTTGCATGAATATAACACGTGTGTAAAAGAATAACAATAATATCTGATGTATGAAGAAACTAGAGAAAATAATAGGTTAGAATAATTCTCTTTGAATAAGTAAAAAAGTATTCAACAGTTTATAAGCCGATGATGTGCTGTAGGCCTCAAATATAAGAGCAGAAAGACCATGAAAAAAAAAAAGAGTAGGTTCTGAGGTTGCAGAAAAAGAGAAAACATTAAATCATCAGTATTTTATTCAGCAAGTTCAACTCCTTTTTCTGAGCAGACCTGTACCATATTAATGTCCCGGTTTGTGGTGAGTATGAATTAGTGATTAAGAGAGTAAGGTAAACTCAATTCTAGCTCACTGCATTTGTTTAAGGGCTGGCATTTGTAAACATTTAATCTGAATATTAATTTTATTTGTATGGGACTCTGAGTATCAAGTTGCTTTTTTGTAGAACATACTATGTGAAGTTATGGGTCTTTGTCATCAAGACTCTCTTTAAGAGGCTCATCAGAGTGAAATATAATTCTGTAGAGTCTAGTAAGAATATTCACAATACTAAAATGCTGTGTGTAAGCATCTGCAAGAATTCCTCCTTTAGTTCAAATACCGAAATATTTGTTGATAATGATGAAGAAGCTGTAAAACATGCATTCCTGTTCTTAGGCAGATTTTCTTTGAAGTTAGGAGGTATTTAAAAAAATCAGGCTGCATTTATATTTCTGTAAACTGATCCTTCAGTTTAAAAGGAAAGGAAATAAATAATGCAAAATGGCATTTAATGAATATTACACCATATCCATTTTTCTAATTTGTAATTTGTGTGCTTAAAAAGGATTACTGCAGAATTGTGTTTGCACATAATTGTTAATATATTATCTTTTTTACTTGAAAACCTTTTGAAAAGAGAAAAAACTCATAAAGAAACAATTATCCTATTGAACACTTATGTATCTATATAGAATTGTACAGGTATCTTTTGCATGGAGATCCTAGTTATCTGCCAAGTATGAGCTTAAGGTGTCTTGTACCCTGTGAAGTTATAACACTTTTTGTATGCAATGCCACAGATGATAATGCAAAAAAGAAGTATTTCTCAGCCAAATCCTATTTTGTAATCCTCTTTAACCTGCTTTTCCATTAATTTATATTAGTGCCTTGTCATTTAAACCCTGGTGTGAATCCAGCACTACAAATGAGTACTGTCTTCCGTGGTATAGATAGCTTTATCCATAACTTTACCTATTGCAGATTTTAAGGAGATGAGATGATAATTCTTTATATTGACACACAATGATTAGTTCGGTCAGGGTGAGTTTGCATAGTGGAGTGAGCTTTCTACAGTTGCGTCCAGACACCGTGACACAGAGAAACGGCATCAATGTTTCATGTATTCATTTCTTTACACTCAGAAGGTCAAAATGAACTGGTATCTTCATTTCTATTTATGGAAGTTTTCAAATGAGTTTTATTTTTCTGCTTTCAAGTAATAGTTAATTTGAAATATCAAAAGTACAAAGTAAAGAGAATGAATACAAAGAGAACCTATACAAAGTTAAGAGAATGAATAAAAGATAAATCCAATTCATTGTAGATTTTAATAGCAAGAGCCTAATTTTAATGCAATTTAACTATTTTAGAAGTTAATTGATGGTCAAAGCCAATGTTACCATGAAGCAAAATGAATGAAAGCTACCATCCTTGTGGTGACTGGAACTGATGATGACCTTTTTGCATCTATCATGTCATTAGAAAGTAAAATAATTTCCTTCTTCAAGGACAAAATATCTTAAACTGGCAACAAGTATATCAAGTTCTGTTCATAAAACCTTTCACCTTATCTCAGAGAAACAAAAAATGAATTTAAGGAACTGACTAATTAACTCTAGGTGCAGACAACAGATTTGAATTGTAAATGACTGAACAGTTTAAGGAGTTGTTAGACAGCTTAAGAAGTTCCTTGAATTCTAGGACTTGACTGTGGCTCAAAGCCAGGCCTCCTTTGGAATACTGGTGCTGCATTAGAACTGCAACTCCTTCTGGACAACATGTACTGCAACAGGAGTTCTACCAAACTGTGAGGTGGAACAGCATATTCCCATCCTGTTTCTGGCTAGCTGTCCTGTACATCTCCCTCCTTTTCATGAGATTAACCTCACAGCAGCAGTTACTCTCCTGAGCCATTATACAGCTGAGCTGCAAACCTGAATCTGAAGCAAAAGGTGCATTTCACAGTCATTTCCCTGTCTAGAATTCAGTCCTTGGGTGTGTTGGGCTCTTTCTGGCTCTAATCCAGAAAAATATTTAGCAAGTGTTTGTGTCACCGAATCACTGAGCCATCTTTTCTTAGAGAGAGGCATACAGGCCTTGTTAGGACTTGATAATGAGGTTGTTTATTGACATTTGCTATGAGGAAATTGCTATGAGGAATATTGTTGGAAGAAATGAGTGCTTTCCTGGTAACCACTGTTTTACGATGCTTGGTAGTTAACCAACTATTTTATATTTCATTAAATTTACCATTGCCTTGTGTCAAGAGTGCTCTCATCACTGTCTCTAAGAACTTCCACATTTGCAAATGATACTGTCCCTTTTCAAAATGGTTAACTTTGCAATATATTCAGGAAGTAACTGTCAGTGACTACAAATATGACAATTCACATAGTATTTTCTTATATCTAGACCTATGGGACAAGGATAAAATACTAAGAAAAACCCCTTTAATGTCTGTTCTGAGAGAAAGGGATGGTGACGTGGATGTTAAGAATATTTGAGGAATAGGATTTCTAAGGGAAGGGTGGTGGTTTTTTGTTTGTTTGTTTTCCCCTTAGCTTTCAGGCAAGGTTCAAAGTTTATTTAGGGAAGTAGAATGAAATACAATTCATTCTTTGTGGATCTGCCTTAAAAACATGCAACATTAAAGAATTTGTTTGAGTAGCTCATTATCCTTGTATTGTGAGAAATAGCACGTAGTTGTTAGCTACTATCTTTCTCTACATTATTGTGGTTTTACTGTGTCATAAACAGAGCAGCAAGAATATGTGATTGATGTCATTACATCATCTTTAAATTGACTGTGAAGAGCCTTCTCATGTATTTCACTTTATTCTGGATGGCTATCTGTGGTGGCTTGTTATGAAGTGTTAATTCATTTGTCCGTTCTCCCTCATTGCTATCAGATTCATTAAAGCTGAAGCACTTTCCCTGGTTGACAGTAAGTCTCAGGTATTTGTGAAAGAAGAGTATGATAGAAATGGATATGGCAATAAAAGGGATACTCATTAGATAACAGTGTTTTGGCTGGTATGTTTGCCCTGCAGCCTGTACTTCCTTGGGAATGCAGGGATGGAGACCTGCTGCTGCAGCCTGCGTACCCAGGTTTCTGGTGGAAGTCCCTGGCGTGGTGTACACTGCAGTTTGGAGTTAGCTTGTGCACATGCCGAAGCTACTGGCTAGCCCTTGCCTGGAAACATCTGAATTTGGGTGCCAAGAGCATCTTTTTGAGCCCCTTAGTATTTTCCCTTTTGTATAAAGGGGATGGTGGCAGATATGAAGTGAGGTGAAATCTTGAAACATGTAGTAGGAATGCGAAAGGACAGAGGAGGTATATGGGGTGAAAAGAAGGTACATGAAGAAGATTCCATGAGAAGCAGGCAAAACCCTCTTTCCTTTTGGTCTTTTCTGGATTAGGATAATGGGCCTGCAAGAAAGAAAACCAGCTCTTTTGGGGCAAGGTTAGATGAGTTTGTCTACGCAAATACTTTAAGCTGTGAGAGGGAAAGCCACCCCCCTTCTCTTCATATAATTTTATTACAATCATTCTTCTTAAGAATGGAAGTCAACCCTTGAAAAGCTTTATTCGGATGAAGCCAAAATCCAAAGACTAAACATAGTGTGAGGAGGAAGCAACTTTCTGTTTTATTCACCTTCATCCCCACAGAACAGGCATGTAAAGATACTGGATAGAGAAATAAAGAGAAATGATAAAGAGAGAGGAAATCCTACCTAATGGCAAATTTGGAATCTTAAAAAAGTATTTTAACCAAGCCTGTCACTACAGATGCTTTAAATCACTAATACTTAAGTATACCATCACTGTACTAAAATAGCGGTATAACTAAATGACCATTTTGGGTTGTTTGGGCTTTTGGGTGTCTATTTCTGTGTCTTAACTGGCTTTAATCCTTTCTTCCCTTCTTCCTTTCTTTCTTTCTTTCTTCCTTCCTTTCTTTCTTCCTTTCTTTCTTTTGACTTTTTAAGACTTTTCAGAGTATGAATTGAGTTTTAGTACCACTGCAATAAATAAAATTACCAATAGCTCTTGAATTTGAAATTCCAAATGAGTAATTTTTTACTTGTAATTAAGAAAAAAAGTCAATAGGAATGTAACCCTGTAGACTAGGAATTTTTGCTTTAGTAATGAACTCTATTTGCATTTTATTAGGAAACTAATTTGTATCAATCAGTATGAAACATGTAATTGGGAAAAACAATGAATTTTGCTTAATCATTCATCTTTGCCTTATGGGGAAGACTTTCTATAATATATGAAAATATTAAAGAGTTAATTACAGTCTATAAAAAATGTTGTGGGATGCATTGCATTGATCACATGACACATTGTTTTCTGTCCCTCAGTAAGTATTTTATTTGTTCAAAATTATCCCATGATATTAATTTTTGACTTAGCAAGAATGATGTAGATCAACAGTATGTACTAACATCTTGCCACATTTGAATTAGTCATGTGATAGCAGTAAGAGAAGAAAATGGCATGCAGATATGCTTAATTTTAGGCTCAAGGGCCCAGTATTCTTGTGCAATGCTGATTAAACAGACTGACAATGCAGAGACTGTTAATATGGGAAAACATCATTAATTCCAAAACAACAGTTGTTATAATTCAACCATGAAATAAATAGTTGAATTATATCATGAAAATAGTGCTAGCCCTGTGTGCAATCAAATCATACTGTATGGCCGATGATTTGGTGGGTGTTGTAGAGTTGAAATAGAAGATTTGAAGAGAAGTTAGAGGAGCAAATCCTTCACAAATAGAATCATTATACATACACAATGACAGAAACAAAGCTTTGTTAGTTATTGTAACTGTCCTATCCACTGAGTCGCCAAATTGCTTCTAAAGACTGAGGCAACAGTTGATATCTATTATTGAGGAACTTTTAATTTCTATCAGAAAAGTGTCTGAAATGCAATTTAGGCTTAGGTTCATAGAAAAGTAGGTATGCAGTAATTTTCTTGTGACACTAGGGGAAATGTAGGTTTTTTTAGCTAAATATAAATTCCTTATCTTTCTTTCCCTGCTAACCATAATATTGGAGAATTTGGAGATGTTTCTTCTTGACTGCCATATTCTGAGATGGAGGGGACTCACAAGGAACACTGCATCCAGCTCTTAAGTGAACGGCCTGTACAGGGATCAAACCCATGACCTTGGTGTTACAAGCACTGTGCTGTAACCAACTCGGCTAATCCTAGGGTTATGAAAACCAATTAATTTCCTTTTCTTTCAAGTATCTCTTTGTCCATCTTTCTCTCTTGTTTTTTCTTTTGTGCTTTGCTTCAAACCTATCTGTTGTTATGTCAGCAGATTTCCTCAATTTTTTTTTGCTTATTTTAATCTTTGAATTTCCTATTCTTTACTTATTTATTTTCACCTTGATTTCTCTTCCATCCAATTTGCACATGTATATCTATGCCTTATCTATTTAAACAGGTGTTAGGATAAAATGTTTCATGGAAATCTCAAGGACGCAACCAGCTTTATTTCTTTCCTATGCCCTGTAAGTGAGGATGAAGTCCATTAAAGTTAAGGAATTGATCCATCATGATATAATAATCAAATATCAATACATTCTTATAGCCTAAAGCTTGTTTTACAAATTTCTCATTTCAGTGTTTAATATGATGTGTGTACCTGTAATGTTAGTAAAAATCATTTTATTGCAGAATTATTGTAATCTAAATAAGAAACAGTCATGGAAATAATTAAAAGAATAGCAGTAGGCCCAGCTTCAGGGAAGGAATTACTTACTGTGACTTTCAACTTCAGTCACGTGTGGTTTTCACAAGGTTTCTTTTATTTCCCTGTGCAGTTGCCATAATAACAGCATGTCTGTTGTTGGAAACCTTAGGCTGTATTTGTCACAGGCATACTGTGCAAGTAGCAAAATCGTACTTAAGCTGTGCTATAGTAGGGCATGACTTGGTTCGTTTATCTGGGTTCAGGCAGCTGACCGTGGTTCAGCACGTTTTCTGTTAATATAAAATTTACTTCCTTGTCATTTTTGACGGACCATTAATTACCCTTGTCAGGTAACAACAAAGGGTTTTGTAGTTTAAGTCCTGCAATAGGTTTTGTAAAATGTAGGGTTATTGCTGAGCTTATGTGGAATAAAACTAAAATAAGGCTGGTTTTGGTTTGATTTTATACCTTTACACCTTTTACAGTGTTTCTCACTGCACTTTAGTTGCCTTATTGCTCATGTTTCATAAAATACTTTGATACTGTTCTTCATTTGCATTATCAGTGTGAAGTTTCATATATCTCCTTAGAAAGGAAGTTTTAGTTTTGAAATTGGAAAGTGAAATGAACAGCATTGTTACTTAATGAATTCTGATTTAATAGGTAATTTCTAAATACTTTTAGTCTCTGCCTTGCATACATGGAATCAGGTTTCTCTTGCCTTACACCCTATGTCATGTTACTTTACAGAGTGTGTGTTTTCTACAGTTTCTGAAAATAAGTCTTTTCTTTGTCATGAGTTGATTACTCAGAAACTGAGATTCATTAAAAAATTGGTCAATTTATAAAATAATAATTCATGGATCTTCATTGAAAGCTAAACTGTTGAGAGAAGCAAATTTAAGTTTGTATGCAGAGGTGAGACAGACATGCTTCAAATAGAGAATGAACCCAGAGAATTAATTCAAAGTGGTTTAAAATCATGTTGATTTTGTTTGTTTACCTATTTCAATCAATATTTTTTCTTCAACTATTTTAGTATCAGCATTAACGTTTCATACTACTTTTTTTCTCAAACATGTTGGGGAAAAAACAAACCCAAAGCCCCAGTTTCATTCAGGTTTAATTTTTGGAAACTGCTATTAAAGGAATCTGTGAAAAAGTTTCACATACTTTTGTTCCAATAATAAAGATTGGTTGGTTTTACCCGCTTTGTCCCACTCCCTGTGTATAAGACCTCTGAAACTGAGGGTAGAATAAAAGCTTTATGGTAGATACTCCTATCCTCTGATCCTAGTTATTAACTCCTCTGTTCTTCCACCCTAATTTGGTTCAGGATCTGATTGTTCAAGATAAAAAACAACTTTGCTGCTGTGTTTTCTTCATTGCAGCTGATCTTTGGCAGTGCTTATACTACTCTGTTGGCAAGCAGTAGTTTGGAAATCGGGATCAAGTCCATGCATCTGTATTTATTGCAGGAAATTATGAATCTGATTATTGCAAAGAAAGAACTGGGTATATACTGGATGCCAGGAAAGAAGCTAAAAAGCAAGAAAGCAGTTACAGAGAATATAAATAATTTTATATTTGCTCGTAAAACTAGTATTTAATCAGACCACTAGATGAAGAAAGCATCAACTGCTAAATATCCCTGAAATTCTATGTTGATAAATTCTTTCAGATAAAATCCAGCAGTCTGGCCCAGTTGGTTATATTGTTTCCTAAATCTGTTGTATGACTTCACAGTTGAAAGCTGTTTGCTGTGGCAGTTCTTCTTCAGAAATACCATGGCACTGTGTGCTGGTCAGCTGAGGTGAGAATGGCTGTCGGAAAAAGTGCTGCAGGGTGTCAGCAAGCCATAAATAGTTTTCTGAAATACTGTGCCATAGTGTACAAAAGAAAAATGCCTTTATTATCATTTGAAAGACAGATTTTTTTTCTCTGGTTTGAGTAGAAAAGAACAGAAAGAAAGAGGCAAATGAAGACCACAGTGAGATACAAACAGTACTGAGAGGGGAGAGTCGAATGCTTCTTTTCTAAGAAGTGCTAACGTTATACACGTTACTGAGCCTGCCCACATTTTCTTGCGTAATCCTTCCCACCTCCATGCACGGCTTAACTCAGAATATAGTACAGGCACAGTCTGTGAGGGTGAACCAAAAGCTCTGGTCATGAGGCTAAAAGGTGACCTTGTTCTGCTGTCATGCCAAATCTCAGCTGCCTCCTGAGAGATCCTTGAGCATGAACAGAGATATTATAATATTGGAGAAATAAAAGACTGTTTAAATAAGATAACTGTGATTATACAGATGACAGAATGAAATCATGCCTTCAAAAAATGTTATGCATGCAATGCTAATCACCCAAAATGCTTTCCTGTTTTGTTTATGGCAACTTTTTCTTTTTTATGAGTAAATTCTACTTTGGCACAGAAAACACACTAATCTACTCCTCTGTGTGTGTCTTTTAAACAAGGACCTGCTCATGCTACAAAATGCAAACAGGTAATAATTTGGCTAGGCTAGGCTGAATGTGTGGACTTTGCATATATGGTTTCAGCATAAGTGATGCATAACACCAAAGCCAGCATTGATTTCATTTTTTTCAGCAAACTCTTTTATTTTGGGATGAATAATGGATCCTTTATGGTTGCCTCTTTTTTTTTTTTTTTTTTTTTTTTTCCCAGTATGGAAAAGGAAGAAGTTATTGCTAAATTATGATTTCAAATTTTTAAATTCAGGATGCCATATTTTTCCAGTAGAAGAACTTGGATGTTGGATTTACACTTGGCCCACTGAGGATGGAATCTGTTGTATTCGGGATAATCAAAAATATATATTCCTTTGCCTGAGAGAGAGAAATAATGTGGGATGAGCTGCAGAGAGACTGTTGCTAGAATGTAATCAACAAATTTACACTGCTACTAGGATTCATTCACTCACAATTAAAAATGTGATTGGCCCTGAAGTTGCCAATTGTGTACTAAAGACAAAGGGAAATATTTTTTCAGACATGGAAATACTGGCTTTAATCTTTTATGGTTTCACATATTACTAAAAATTCTCCTCATGGGAAATATTGATTTTAATACTTTTTGTCTCTTTTTTAGCTAAAAACTGACTTGTTCACCCGGCAAAATATATGCATCCATAAATCTTGAATGAGTGTGCTAAACCAAATAAGATAGTTGCATTTAAAAGCCTGGGCATTTTATAGATTTTTTTTTGTTTGCTTTGTTTGTTTGTTTTTGTATGCCTTTTGTTTTGTTTTGGGTTTTTTTGTTGTTTGTTTTATTTTGGTTTGGTTTATTTTACTGTATTTATTTCCAAAGAGAGAGTGAGATAGAATGTTTCTGAAATAACCTTTTCCCCACTGAGTTAAGGTTACTTGCATAAACAAACTATCGATGGTTTTCCATGAATATAGGAAAATAAATACATTACAAAACATGAAACTTGGGATTCCCTGCTACCACTCTCATTTTAGAAAGCTTTATGCAGAGCCTAATTTTTTTAATGTTTCTCTTGATTGTTCAAAAGCCTGCCTGCAGACAGCCTGCCTGTTGTTTTTTAATCTACGTACACCACTCTGGTGACAGTGTCACAGCGAGAAACGCTTTAAAAATGCAGATAGATTAAATAAGGTTTGACATTGATCTGTGCAAAAGGCAGCTTTAAAGGGCAAAAATAATACAGTGTGGAAGACCTTGCACTGAACAGAATACGTAGGCTTTCATACTGCATATTGAGTGAGGAAAGCAGCAGCTGATAGACAATATACTCTACAGCAGTCCCTCTCACCACTGAATTCCCATAATGGCCAAAACAAAGATGGCAGCACCAATCATATATATATATGCATGCACTTAAATGGAGTGCTTCTCATGGCTGGAGAAAAATGATCTTGATTGCTGTTTGCATTGGAGACATGTATTTGGCCAGTTCTCATCATCCCATAATTCACTACAATAAAGTGATACAGAAGGAGTATAGGCTTCATGTGTGAGCTTGGTATGTAAGTTTCATATACACAAGATGATAAAAATAAGTATACATATAAACTTCACTAATCAAAACCTCAAAGAGCTGCTGCATGATAGTGAAGGCCTTTAAATTTCTTATTCTAGTTGATTCAGAGAGCTAAAGTTCTGCTTCTAGCATGGTCAGAAACACCCCAGCCTTTATTATGGTGGATGTCTTACTTCCATTGGGGTCTGTTAGGTAAACGACATGAGGTCATTTGGTAGATCTGGGCTGTTTTACATTTTAGAAGTTACCTGATCAATGGGTAGTCGCACTTGTGCTAAGTGATACTGGTAACTTCCTTTTTGGGCACTTGCAAAATGATCAGAACATTTCCTAATGTTCAAGTTTGCTTTCTGCGTAAGAGGATTCTAGCCAACATCTTTTCCATTTCAGGAGAGTACTTCAGTTGTGAGACTACTCAGGAGGCCATTGTCAGGTCATCTTGATAAAATTGCTCTGTTTTGGAGAAAATACTCTCATATTCCTTGGCTGTTGAAAATGTAAATTCTAACAAAATGTAACCTGAGTAGGAGAAATTGCTGCTTTGAAGGTGGATATGTACACTTTAGGTTTTCCTGAAGTGACTGTCTTTCCACTACAGACATCAGACACCTGTAACCGAGAACCAGCTTGCAAAGATCCTAAGCCTAATGTTTTGTTCAAAATTCAAATGGATTTGTGCACATTATTATACTCTTTGTTGAACTGAGATGTGAAAGACTTGCCTAAAATTACAAGAAAAGTTTGAGGCAGAATGAGAGAATGGTCCAGGTCACCTGAAACCTAAGTTGTTGCCTTTGAGTAGAAGAGAGTGTTTCTGTGTAAGGCATATAGTTAAAAATAATCAGTTGTATACTTAATATTATTTTTATACTCATGCAGATAATAATAATACTATTTTTGATAATAACTTGTTAAAAATATATAATTTTTGTCTTTGTAATTGATAAGGGTAAAGACTCCATCTCTAATTGTGAAGGACCCCTTCTATGGTAGTCCCATGGTACAAATATGCCATAGAGCTATCTTTGCTTTGCTTAAATAACCACTTTATTTCAAGTACTTTATTGAAAATTGCCAATGATTTTGTAGTTACTTGGCAACAAATAGCAGAGTAATATTACATTATTTCACATCAGAGCAGGTATGTAGGATATATTAAATAAACCACTTTGCTTTGTTAACTGACAAAAAAATAATTTTCTTAAAGGAAGGTGAAGCTATGCATAGCTTCATGATAAAAACTTTTAGATATATAGTGTGTGTGAAATATGTAACTCTAAGTTGCTTAGGTTTCACTTTCTTAGGTTTTCAGAGAAGGAGACTATTTGCAAAGATTTTCTTTCAAACTGTTAACTTGCAAATGTTATTATAATTAAAAGAAACCAAATCAACTAAATACTTCCAGAATATTTGTATTAACATATTTTCCAATGAAAGTTTATGCTTGGAGATGTTCCTGAGGCAGAAGCCAAAACACAGTGATTTTCAGTGAAGGATATAAAACTATTGAAGAGAGGGGTGATTCAAGGCTTTGGTAATGTTTAGAGTAGCCTTTTACAACACTTACTTTTGAGCAACCTGTAGCAATGAATATGCAGATAGATGTAATATATTTTTCCAGAGTTGTTCTGTCATTTTTGTGGTCTTTTTTTCTTTTTTTCTCTTGATGTTTTAAGATATCAGAATAAACAGGAGCATTTATAAAAGCATGTTCAGGTCATCCAGCCACTGGTCTAAAATATGTCCGTTATGCATTGAGTAATGAATAATTACTCAGTCTTAAAGCACTGTTTTAGAGTCTTTTATATGTGATTTTATCCTACATGCCTCAAAGGAGGTGAGTGCTTTGTTTTATGTGTTTTTTTTCTAGATCACAGAAGGCATGCAGCTTTATATGACAGGAATGATTGTTTCTTTATTTATGTTTTCTTTTTTATAGTGCTTCCGGTCACAATTTTGGTCAAATTCTCTATTAAGAGCTATATTATAGCTCTATGTTTGGCTTCTCTAATAGTACAAATTCAGTATAACAGAACAAATATTCTGAGTGCAGAGCTTCAATCTGTTCATTTTATGTCTAAGAACGATTAAATGATTATAATATGTGTTATATTTAAAAAAAGTTTAATCTTTTGTTATTTTGGGACAGCTTTCCATCTCAAAAGTAATTCTTAAATCCAAATGAAGTTCAAGGGAGATTTTCTTTTAACTTTAGTGAGTACTCATGTTTTATTTTGCAGGACATAGATACATATATATATATCCACTTGTTAGAAACCAGCACCTGCAAGTTTAAATGTGGGCTGTGATAAGTACATAAAAGTTTGCTGCCATTGAAAATTAGACTTCTGCATTTTATGCTATTGTTGTCCTGCTCTTTTACTGAATTATTGTAATGTATAGAATCCCCACTCTGTCTCTTCCAGAAATATGACTGGAGTGTATATTAGAAAATATTTTAGTCATTTATGTACAGAATATGTACATCATCTTGGCCAAGTCTGTTTGGTTTTTTTGTTTTGTTTTGGTTTGGGTTTTTTTTGTTTTGTTTTGTTTTGTTTTTGTTTTTGTTTTTGTTTTTTTTACTTTTAAATTTTTGTAAAAAATAAATCTATAAAATTGCATATGAAA